>CM051244.1:44092527-44444621 GCA_027917425.1 Gastrophryne carolinensis | reverse complement strand
TAGGTCTCCCTAAGCAGTGTGGCCCCCCAGACATTCTCCTAGGTCTCCCTAAGCAGTGTGGCCCCCCCCAGACATTCTCCTAGGTCTCCCTAAGCAGTGTGGCCCCCAGCCATTCTCCTAGGTCTCCCTAAGCAGTGTGGCCCCCCCAGACATTCTCCTAGGTCTCCCTAAGCAGTGTGGCCCCCCCAGACATTCTCCTAGGTCTCCCTAAGCAGTGTGGCCCCCCCCAGACATTCTCCTAGGTCTCCCTAAGCAGTGTGGCCCCCCCAGACATTCTCCTAGGTCTCCCTAAGCAGTGTGGCCCCCCCAGACATTCTCCTAGGTCTCCCTAAGCAGTGTGGCCCCCCCCAGACATTCTCCTAGGTCTCCCTAAGCAGTGTGGCCCCCCCAGACATTCTCCTAGGTCTCCCTAAGCAGTGTGGCCCCCCAGACATTCTCCTAGGTCTCCCTAAGCAGTGTGGCCCCCCAGACATTCTCCTAGGTCTCCCTAAGCAGTGTGGCCCCCCAGACATTCTCCTAGGTCTCCCTAAGCTGTGTGGCCCCCCAGACATTCTCCTAGGTCTCCCTAAGCAGTGTGGCCCCCCAGACATTCTCCTAGGTCTCCCTAAGCAGTGTGGCCCCCCCCAGACATTCTCCTAGGTCTCCCTAAGCAGTGTGGCCCCCCCCAGACATTCTCCTAGGTCTCCCTAAGCAGTGTGGCCCCCCAGACATTCTCCTAGGTCTCCCTAAGCAGTGTGGCCCCCCAGACATTCTCCTAGGTCTCCCTAAGCAGTGTGGCCCCCCAGACATTCTCCTAGGTCTCCCTAAGCTGTGTGGCCCCCCAGACATTCTCCTAGGTCTCCCTAAGCAGTGTGGCCCCCCAGACATTCTCCTAGGTCTCCCTAAGCAGTGTGCCCCCCCCAGACATTCTCCTAGGTCTCCCTAAGCAGTGTGGCCCCCCAGACATTCTCCTAGGTCTCCCTAAGCAGTGTGGCCCCCCAGACATTCTCCTAGGTCTCCCTAAGCAGTGTGACCCCCCAGACATTCTCCTAGGTCTCCCTAAGCAGTGTGACCCCCCAGACATTCTCCTAGGTCTCCCTAAGCAGTGTGGCCCCCCAGACATTCTCCTAGGTCTCCCTAAGCAGTGTGACCCCCCAGACATTCTCCTAGGTCTCCCTAAGCAGTGTGGCCCCCCCAGACATTCTCCTAGGTCTCCCTAAGCAGTGTGGCCCCCCCAGACATTCTCCTAGGTCTCCCTAAGCAGTGTGCCCCCCCCCCAGACATTCTCCTAGGTCTCCCTAAGCAGTGTGGCTCCCCAGACATTCTCCTAGGTCTCCCTAAGCAGTGTGGCCCCCCCAGACATTCTCCTAGGTCTCCCTAAGCAGTGTGGCCCCCCAGACATTCTCCTAGGTCTCCCTAAGCAGTGTGGCCCCCCAGACATTCTCCTAGGTCTCCCTAAGCAGTGTGCCCCCCCCCAGACATTCTCCTAGGTCTCCCTAAGCAGTGTGGCCCCCCCAGACATTCTCCTAGGTCTCCCTAAGCAGTGTGCCCCCCCCCCAGACATTCTCCTAGGTCTCCCTAAGCAGTGTGGCCCCCAGACATTCTCCTAGGTCTCCCTAAGCAGTGTGCCCCCCCCAGACATTCTCCTAGGTCTCCCTAAGCAGTGTGGCCCCCCCAGACATTCTCCTAGGTCTCCCTAAGCAGTGTGGCCCCCCCAGACATTCTCCTAGGTCTCCCTAAGCAGTGTGGCCCCCCAGACATTCTCCTGGGTCTCCCTAAGCAGTGTGCCCCCCCCCCCCCCCAGACATTCTCCTAGGTCTCTCTATGACCATTCCACCCCTGGAAACTGTCGCACTCCAGTGCTAACTGATCAATTTGGATAGAAGTACTAGCATACCTCCCAACTTTTCAGAGTGGGAAAGAAGGACTTTTATTAAATTAGGCCACACCCCCCCATTGAGGGATGGATAGGAGATAGGATGTAACAGTCACAACAATATAAACACCTTAAATTGGCAAATTAATCATTTATTGTTGCAGACCTGCATGTAACACCTCAGAGAAGGACAGAGGAGAGCAACTAGGAACAGGGACTTAAAAGAGGGACAGTCCCACCAAAACAGGGACACTTAGAAGGTATGGTATTAGAACAAGGTGGAACTAAATCTCTGACACAGATGGAGTTAGTACATTCTTGGGATTGCTCAATCAGCCTGACTTACCCCGTCTGTCCTCTCCATGCTGGCAGGAGTTAGTTGTTAGGCACTGTGCTCTCCGGCATGTCCCGGCTGGTCAGAGGTGTCCCCGGGCGAGCTAGTGCTGTCCTCCAGAAGATGGCTCCAGGGTTCTTCTGCTGCTTTGGGCTCCACAAGACGAGGGAAGCGCTGCCACTGCTGCTGCGTGTAATTGGGAGAGGAATGCATTGTGCACTGTGGGTGTGATGACTGTGAATCACTCGGTGCTGATGTCAGCAGACAGGGAGTTCCAGGCAGCCTGCTCCCCTTCAGGCTCCCCTCCAGGCTCCCCTCCTCCTTTCACATGCTGGGGATGAGGAAGCCTTTGGACAGGGCTTCTTAAAGCGGACCAAAACCCTCGTAACCCAGCTCTAGTGTCTAAAAGACAACTTGTCTTCCAGATTTTGCCTCTTTCCTACCTGAAAAGTTGGTAGGTACATACCCCTGCCAGTACATCTACAAGGCTAGGGGTGGGTGCACACAGTGGGGGTGAGTGGCCATCGGGAGGCACCCAGCACTCAGAACCTATTGCCGGGTATGAATATTCATGTAAACCAGCACATGCACCAAGGTGAGTAAACAGGCATTGCTGAGGGTTTCAAACACAGGGGCATCCTAAATGGGAATGCTGCTTTAAAGTCGACCGAGACTTGGCCCTAGAGTCTGTAAGATGGATAAATCCCATATCCCCAGGGCATGGAAACCCTGTTGATACACCTTGGTGCTCTATCCCGTGTAGCTTGACCCTGGCATCCTGGAAGTGAAAAACGTGGGTTTTGGTCTGCTTTAGAGAAGAACAAAACCCAACCGGACTGGCCCTGGAATCTATAGTTAAAGGGGGCTTCTACTTTTTTCACATTAAATGTCTAAAGGGGAACTGAATTGATGAAGATAAATGGAATCTATAGTTATAGAGGACTTCCCATTTTTTCACTATAAAAATACATTAGTTGTTTAAAGGGAGTGAATTACTGAAGATAAATGGAAGCTATAGTTAAAGGGGGCTTCTAATTTTTCACTATAAAAATACATTAGTTGTCTAAAGGGGAACTGAATTACTGAACATTAAATTGGACCAACACCCAGGAATCTATAAGATTCCCGGGCCGATCCGATCCCTCCCTGCGGGGCATCCAACATCGGGAAACCCCCCAGGACGCCCCATTCACCTTACCTGCATCCCGATCCAACAGCGCATCTGGCGGTTCTCTCTAGCAGGGCATGTGCCCGCACCTGCCATTTGTTAGAGGGAAGCACGAGAAGCAGCCGCCAGCGTGGTCGGAGCCGCTGTGGTTGTACGTCGCTTGGACGCGCATACCACAGCGGCTCCGAGAGCACTGATTGGACGAGCGGCCGCGCATGCGCCGAAGAGGCGGGCTGAGGTGATTTTTATCAGGCGTTCTGGGGGGTTTCATGCAGTGGGCACCCCCGATCGGGGGAGGGGGGGGGGGCAGCAGAAGTGGACCAAAACCCAGGATAGTGAAAATCCTGGGTGTTGGTCCACTTTAATGGAATCTATAGTTAAAGGGGACATCTACTTTTTCACTATAAAAATACATTAGTTGTCTAAAGGGGAATTGAATTACTGAAGATAAATGGAATCTATAATTAAAGGGTGCTTCTAATTTTTTCACTATAAAAATACATTAGTTGTTTAAAGGGGAACCGAATTACTGAATATAAATGGAATCTATAGTTAAAGGGGGCTTCTAATTTTTTACTATAAAAATACATTAGTTGTCTAAAGGGGAATTAATTGCTGAAGATAAATGGAATCTATAATTAAAGGGTACTTCTACTTTTTTCACTATAAAAATACATTAGTTGTTTAAAGGGGAATTGAATTACTGAAAATAAATGGAATCTATAATTAAAGGGTACTTCTACCTTTTTCACTATAAAAATACATTAGTTGTTTAAAGGGGAATTAAATTACTGAAGATAAATGGAATCTATAGTTAAAGGGGGCTTCTCATTTTTCACTATAAAAATACATTAGTTGTCTAAAGGGGAATTGAATTGCTGAAGATAAATGGAATCTATAATTAAAGGGTACTTCTACTTTTTTCACTATAAAAATACATTAGTTGTTTAAAGGGGAATTAAATTACTGAAGATAGAAGCCCCCTTTTTAACTATAGATTCCATTTATCTTCAGTAATTTAATTCCCCTTTTGACAACTAATGTATTTTTATAGTAAAAAATTAGAAGCCCCCTTTAACTATAGATTCCATTTAATTTTTCACTATAAAAATACATTAGTTGTTTAAAGGGGAACCGAATTACTGAATATAAATGGAATCTATAGTTAAAGGGGGCTTCTAATTTTTTACTATAAAAATACATTAGTTGTCTAAAGGGGAATTAATTGCTGAAGATAAATGGAATCTATAATTAAAGAGTACTTCTACTTTTTTCACTATAAAAATACATTAGTTGTTTAAAGGGGAATTAAATTACTGAAGATAGAAGCCCCCTTTTAACTATAGATTCCATTTATCTTCAGTAATTTAATTCCCCTTTTGACAACTAATGTATTTCTATAGTAAAAAATTAGAAGCCCCCTTTAACTATAGATTCCATTTAATTTTTCACTATAAAAATACATTAGTTGTCTAAAGGCGAATTGAATTACTGAAGATAAATGGAATCTATAATTAAAGGGGGCTTCTATTTTTTTCACTATAAAAATACATTAGTTGGCTTCAGGGGAGCTGAATTGCTGAATATAAAGAGAGCGTCTTCCTTCCTACATTATTTAGTATCTGGGGTGTGATGACTGTGAATCACTGATGTCAGCAGACTGGGAGTTCCACCCGGCCCCTGCTCCCTCCACGCGGCCCTCCGAGCACTTCCCCTTTTTCTTTCACATGCTGGGGATGATTAAGCCTGTGGCCAAGTGAAACGAAAACCTCTTAAAGTAGACCAAAACCCAACGCAGGGCCGGCTCCAGGATTATGTGGGCCCCTTGCCTCAGTGGGCCCCTTGCAGTGTGGTGTGACTCCATACATGGTGATAAAGCTGCATGTATGGTGAATATTGGCAAAGAATAGAGAGAGAAAAAAATAATAGAAGGAATGACAGAAATAAAGTATAGAGAAAATGAAAAAAAAAGAAAGATTGAAAGAAAGAATGAAGAAAGAGAGAGAATAGAAAGAATATGAGGAAAGAAAATAACATATATACAGAATAGATTAAAGACAGAAACAAAGAATAGATGGAAATAAAGAAATATAAAACCAAAATAAATATTAGTATAAGTAAATATAGTAATATAGTATAAATATATAGTAAATATAGAAAGTAAGTAAGAAAGAATGAAAAAACAAAGGCATAGAATAAATGTCAGAAACAAAGAAATAATAAAAGCAACGACAGAAAACAAAAAAGCAGGAATTTGTAGAGATAGAATGGCAGAAAAGAAGCAAAGTAAAGAGAGAGGGAAGAAAAAAGGAAAAAGAAAGTAAGAGAAAGAAGTTAAGAAACAAAGATTAGAAGGACTAACGGAAATAATAGAAGGAAAGAAGAAGGAAAAACAAAGAATAGGTGAAAAGAAAGAATGAAAGTAAAAAAAAAAAAAAAGAATGGAAGGAAAGAAACGGTGAGGCTGATTCACTACTAACGCCAGGAATCGGCAGATGAGCGTCTGTACTGTTGCGCTTAGAGCAACCGCTAGTAGACGCTGTAAGCGGGTATCGGGAGCTGTAACAGAGCGCCTCAGTCGCTGTAGTTACCTGGCCGGCATTGATGAATGTGATGTATGTTGGGCGCGCTAACACCAGTACAGCGCTGTAGGGATCGAAAGGTAGCGCCAGCTCAGTGCCACCGTCTTTCACCGCTGCACACCATACTTATCAAATAAGGACACACACACAGCATTGGCGCTCTAAAGCTGGGCGCTGTAGCATAGAGCGCCAGATGCTGTGTGATTAAAGTCTGTTTTTGAACACATATCCACCAGTAACAAAGCAAAAAAAAAACACGGAATGACATTGTTATAACACTGTGACATTAACACTTTAGTGTCAGACCTGTAATGACAATTCTGCATAAAAATATAAAAAGTCCCCAAAAGTTTCTAAAAGTGTTTGTTTGCAGCCAGGAGAGGTCACATAATGATTGCAGCAAAAAAATAAAAAATTGTCAAACACGCTGTTTAAACACAAGCAAATGAACGGCTATTGAAATGTATAGGAGAGCGACAGTGAGTGAAAGGTAATACCTGGCGCTCTAGAAGCTAGAGCGCCGGCGCTATACACTGAGCCACCTGTTATAATACATGTGACTCTACATGGTGCTGTTAGAGTCGCTCACCAGATTCGCTTTCATAAATGTGATTTTGCATACAGCGGCCGGCGTTCACCAGACGCTGCCTGACGCTACGAGGCGCTATGCCTTCTTAAATAACCCCCAAAGACTAGAAAGAATTACAGACAGACAGAAAGTCTCTGCCAATGGCCAATCTGCTCCTGGCTGACAGTCCTTAGTCTTGGTTATTGCACAGCCCTGCGTCCTACAGCTGCCTAGGGTAGAGGAAACGAGATGGGCCCTCCCGAGGTGCAAAGGCCCCCGGCAGTTGCCCGGGTGTGCCCAGTGCTGACACCTGCCCTGCCCCAATGGCCCTGGAATGTATAAGATGTGGCTGCCAGCACGCTCTGATCCGCTTGCCTTAGATGAGCTCTTAGAGGAAGGGATGGGAGAAGCTCTAAGCACACTGATTGGACGAGAGGCCACGCACGCGCCGTAGGACCGGGGGAAGGGTAAGTCAGATCGGGCGACCTGGGGGGTTTCACACAGCGGGGCATCTCTGATTGGGGTGTCCTGGGGGCAAGGACCAAAAGCTAAGATAGTCCAAATACTGGGTTTTAGTCCACTTTAAAGTTTTTGACTATGCTGGGTTTTGGTCCTTTCCCCGGGGGCACCCTGATCAGAGATGACCCGCTGTGTGAAACCCCCAGATCATTGCAGCAACTCACCTCTTCCCGGTTCCACGGTGCGTCTTACAGCAGCGGCTCTGACGGCTGCATCCTCCGCCTCCCTCTAACAGGGAGCGTGCCTGCGCTGGTCATTCACAAATGCCTGGCACGGGCACCTCCTGGACCAGATCATAACCCAAAGGTTGGTGGAGGCCCCCTTTGCAGGGCAAATGGTGGATGCCCCGGGGATCGCGCCCCTTGTACCCCCCCCTCATAATCCGGCCCTGCTCCCAAGTGTCCCTGATTTGGAGGGACTGTCCCTCTTTTCCTTGTCCCCCTGTCCTTTGTCTTTTTTTGAGGTTTAATATGCTGATCTGCATCAATAAATTATTCATTTGCCTATTAAAGTGTATGTATTGTTTTAACTGTTACATTCTATCTCCTATCCATCAATCAATGAGGGGGTGTGGCCTAATTGAGCAAATGTCCCTCTTTCCCACCCTGAAAAGTTGGTAGGTATGAGATAGGTAAATTCCAGGGCACCTCAACTGTGGAATTAACTTTGCTCCCAATCCATGCGCATGCTCTTGTCCAATCAGAATAGACTAGCATACATATTCATGTTTTGAATAATTGGATTGTAGGGGCATTACAGGATTTGGTCCTATTTACAAAACCTGCCCTGGAGTTCATGAGACTCCAGGGCTGGCTCATTCCCACTGTGATGCCCTGCTGTGTGGGACCCCGCCGTTTGCATGGAATATTTACCTGTCCGAAGAGCTCACAGCACACGTGCGGGCGGTGGCTGTATCACTCGCATCTTCTTTTGGCTGCGCGCACTTATGGCTGTACGTGGCCGTGTACAGACGAAGGATGCGAGTGATGCCGCAAGTCACCGGTGTGATTAATATGCGCACTCGGGGAAGCTGATTGGACAAGAAGCCACACATGCGCCATTGGACCGAGAAGAGGGGAGTTTTCTCAGTGAACGCCAGGGTGTTGCACAGCGGGGCATCCAAAACCACAGTGCCCCAGGGGGGCAGACCAAAACCCGGCATAGTGAAAATCCCAGGTTTTGGTCCACTTTAAAGAGGAACTAAATCCATTATTTTTACCCCTGTGTTTTGGAACACTTTACAGGGGCATCCCAATTTGTGATGTTCCTGTGTGTGAAATTGAAGCACTTCCACAGCTCATGCACAATCTCTCATCCAATCAGAATAGATTTCTCTGCATATTCATGCCCGCTGACCTCATGCTGTCTGCTCCAGATTGGCTACCTGGGACGTATGCATTGGATGGGGGAGTCCAGGGGATGCTACCGGACGCCAAGGTGAGTTTCATACAGCGGGGCATCCCAAATTTCGATGGCTCAGGGGTGTGCTTTCATCCTAAAAGATTCCAGGGCCGACTTGAGTGACGTTTACTTCCCTATAGACTCCAGGGCCAGGTGAAAGGCATTCTAATTTTGGATGCCCTGCTATGTGAACCGGGTTTGCCAGATTCTCTCCTCGCCTCTTTTCCATTTAATGCCCACACATTCAGAATAGACTGCCAGGTATTAACATGCAATCTATTCTGATTGGACGAGAGCCTGTGCATGCGCCGGGGTGTGTGGAGCAAGGTAAGCAAACTGATACAAATCGGGATGCCCCTGTAAAGGGAACCAAAACCCAGGAAAGTAAAAATACTGGATTTTGGTCTGCTTTAAATGTAATAAATGAGCAGCCTTTCAAAAGCTAAAAATACAATTCTGTGAGTACTCACCTGTAGAATTGATTTTGTAGTATACAGCATGTCCTGTTTCACTAAATTCTTTACGCTTGGGATATCCCGCCACAAGGTGGCGCAGTGGACTGCAGAAAAGACTTGTGGCATCTCCCGGCCCTATAAAAGGACAGGAACCTCCCACAAATTCCCAGTGTTACAAAGCAGTTAGACAAGAAGCCAGGAGAATAAAAATGAAGGAACCCCAACCAAACATTTGAACAAATCACCATACAGAGGTAACCAAGAAAAATGATAACAAGGGAGGGGTGAAACAGGATGTGCTGTATACTACAAAATCAATTCTACAGGTGAGTACTCACAGAATTTTATTTTTCCAAGTATACAGCACGTCCTGTTTCACAAAATTCTTTACGCTTGGGACGTCCAAAAGCAGTGTCCGTAAAGTAGGGTGGGATCCCCAAAAACAACAGCGGGCAGTTTAAACCACTGCCGCCTGAATAACTTTGCGGCCAAAAGCAGCATCAGCTGAGGCCCTAACATCAACCTTGCAAAACTTAGAAAAAGTATGAACAGAAGACCAAGTAACGGCCTTACAAACAGAAGCCTGGTGCTGAAAAGCCCAAGAGGCCCCAATAGCACGAGTGTAATGAGCAGTAAGGCAGAAGGGAGGTTCCTTCCCCTTAGCAGAATAGGCCTGCACCACCGCCTGACGGATCAACTTGCTGATAGTGGATTTAGCCAGAGGCAAACCCTTCCTAGACCCAGAAGTGAGAACAAACAGAGCATCAGACTTCCTAAAAGTCTCAGTAGCCACCAAAGAGAACTTCAGAGCCCTGACCACATCCAGAGAATACAGAGTCCCCTCCTTGGAATTAGCAGGGTTAGGACACAATGAAGGCAAAACAATGTCCTGATTGAGATGAAAGGTAGACACAACCTTAGGCAAGAAATCTGGCTTAAGCCGAAACACCACCTTATCCTGATGCCGCTCAAAATAAGGAGGTTTGAAGGAAAGCGCAGCCAGCTCAGAAACTTACCTTACAGAAGTGATAGCCACCAAAAAGGCTACCTTAAGAATCAAAATGGGCAAGGATAGGCTCAAAGGGAGGCCCTTGCATAGCAGACAACACCAGATTCAGATCCCAGACTGGTAGCAAAGGCTTACAGGGTGGACGCACATGAGAAACACCCTGGAAAAAGTTTTAACCAGCCGGTGATTGGCAAAAAAACTTTGGAAAAAAATTGCCAGAGCTGAAACATGGTCTTTGAGGGTACTAAGTTGAAGGCCCCAATCCAAACCATGTTACAAAAATTCCAGAATTCTGGGAAAAGAAAACACCCTACAGGGAAGAGACTTGGACTCACACCAGGCAATGTAAGCATGCCAGACCCTGTAACAGATAAAAGACGAGGACTTCTTCCTAGTCCTAATCATGGTATCAACAACAGAAGCAAGTAACTCCTTTCCCATCAAGATGGAGGTTTCAGCAGCCAAGCCGTTAAAGCCAGCGTTTGTAAATTGGCGTAGCTGCCCCTGAGTGAGGAGATCTGGAACCTTGGGCAACCTTGGGTCTACTGCCAACTGCACGACGTCTGCGAACCAAACCCTTCTTGGCCAACAAGGGGATACCAGGATGGCAGGTACCTACTCCTGGACTATCTTGCACATGACCCTGCCCAGGAGAGGAAACAGAGGGTACACATAGAGAAGCCGAAACTTCTTCCAAGGAATAGCCAATGCATCCGTGGCCAGAGGAACCTGAGACAGAGAGACAAATCTGGGAAGTTTGTGACGAAACGCAAACAGGTCTACGTCCGGCTGCCCCCAGCGATGACACAGGGAGAGAACACCCGGTTGTTGAGGGACCATTCCCCCATACAAGACGTCCCCCTGCTCAGGGAGTCCGCCTCCTGGTTCTCCACCCCCAGAATGTAGACCGCTGAGATGCCGGGAACATGCTGTTCCGCCCAAGACAGGAACAGGGACACTTCCTTGAAGGCTTGCTTGCTCCGAGTTCCTCCCTGATGAATGATGTAGGCAACCGCCGTCTGGTTGACTGAGTGGATCTGAACAGCCCGACCCAGAAGGTGAGTGGTCAGGCGAGAGAACCAATCTTATCGCCCTCATGTCATGAATCAAGGAGGTTTTATGCCGTAATCCAGACTGGATTTTGATCGTACTACAAACAATCGTTTACACACATACGTTTTTTGGGATCTGGCCCTAATAGCCAGACACTACATACACACACAGGTCTTTAAGCGAAGATCTCACCTTATGCAGTCAATATACCTAATCACCCAATAAGGTCCTAGGCCCGACTAAACAGCAATAAAGTCACACTGGTAGCGATAGGCAAGCACACAGGGCACAAGATTTTGCACACATACAATGTCTCTTCTAAAGGTTTAGAGGGTTAGCACACAGAAGACCACTTTATAAATTTTTAAGATTTAATTAACCCATAAGGGGTAGTGCATGTAAAACAAAGATGTACAATAAAAATAACAGACATACAATATATGTCAAGATGCTTATAAAATAAAAGGGAGAAATAACAGAGATCGATACCTTTTTTGAAGATAATGTCTTGTGAGGGATATACACGGAAAGCAAATGATAACAGCCTACTTATTGGAAGCAATCCCCTGGCATGTCATGTCATCTGTGTCAACTCTCTCATTTTTAAACTGGTTATTGGGGCGGGCCGTAGGCTGGCTGCGGCCAATCATGAGTCAGGGGCGTTTTATTGTAAAAGTTATGTTTTAAATTTCTTTTGAAGGGAGATGTGTATCGGATGTCTCATTCACTGATTTGTAGTAAGTAGATGTCAACTACCACATGTGGAGGTGTGATCTGACTTAGCCAGGAAACCAATTCAGCACGTCTCAATCACTGATTTGTAGTAAGTAGATGTCAACTACCACATGTGGAGGTGTGATCTGACTTAGCCAGGAAACCTATTTAGCACATGGTTGTAAAGTGGCTTTTTCTTCTGTCCTGTCATATGTAAATGTATTCCTGTTGGAATCCAGACAAATGTACTAGCAGCCTTCTAATTGACAAGGTATGTTTTGACAAGCATATATTTCATATCCCATCACACCTCAGTTCCAGGACTTTGATGGAAGCATGGGCCTCTTTTGGGCTCCACCGACCCTGGAACCTCAGGGACTTCCAGAAGCCTCCCCAACCGGTCAGACCGGCATCTGTGGTGACCTTCTCCCAGCACAGGGGCAGGAAGGCCCTGCCCACTAGAAGGTTCCTTAAGTCCAGCCACGATGAGAGGGACCGTCTGGCCAGAGAGGACAGAGCAAACTCTTGATCCAAGGACACAGGGTCCCAATCCCAAACTGACAAGAGGAGTAACTAAAGATGTCTTATGTGAAACTGAACAAAGGGGACTGCCTCGAAGCAGGGCACCATCAGGCCCACCAACTGCATCCCCTGACGGATGGAGGGATGAGGACATGATAGCAGAGCCCGAGCCTGCATCTGAAGACCCTCCACCTTCTGCTGAGGAAGGAACACCCCGATCTGAGAGGTATCCAGAGTCATGCCCAGAAAGGACCTCACCAAGGACGGGGACAAAGAAGACTTGGGAAAGTTGAACACCCAGCCGAAGGACTCCAGAGTGGAGGTCACCATCTGAGTGTCCTGCTGGGCCCAAGGAAAGGACTGGGCCACAATCAGGATGTCATCCAGGTAAGGCATGATGCGGATGCCCTGGATCCGTAGCAGAGCTATCACTCCCGCCAGTATCTTGGCGAACACACGAGGTGCCGACTGGTAATGCTGATCCTCCAGCACGAACCTTAGAAATCTCTGATGACCTGGAAAGATAGGCACATGAAGATAAGCATCCTTGATGTCCACAGTGGTCATGAAGTCGCCCGGGCGAAGGGTACTGACAGCAGAGTGTAGCGTCTCCATACGAAAATGCTTGAATCTGACAATTTGTTAAGTCCCTTCAGATCTTGTAACCGGAGGACAATACCTCCTGTATCCACCGGTCTGAGACGTGAAGCCTCCAGACGTGAGCAAAGAGCCGAAACCGTCCCCCCACCCGGATGGGTGAGGACGCCCCTTCATGCCTGAGGGGGCTTGTGAGAGGGTTTGGGCTTGGTATCCAGGAGAGACCGGGACGACCACGGGATCTGCCATGGCCCAAGAATCTCTGCGGCCACTAGAGAAGAGGGAGCCACGACCTCCTATGGGAGCTGAAAGGAAGGGAGGAGGATGGAGAACTTCCGAAATGGCATCTAAATCAGAACAAAGTAAGAGAGTACTATAGTCCCCCCCCCCCCTCTGCTACCAGCTGTAGCACCATCAAGGAGACGTTTGAGCAGCCTCTTGAGGGTAATAGCAGTAATGGCAGCGGCACATGTCGGACGCAATTTAGCCCCCGCACAGGTAAAAGCATGGCAGGCCAATTGATCCATGCGCTGGTCCTCACCATCCCTCAGAGAGGTAGTTTCAGGGGAAGGCATGACCGAAGTATTGGACAAGCCATCTTAACAAGATCAGCAGGAAAAGGATACCTTTTATCCAACACTTGGGCACAGCAGGCAGCCTGCTAGGACGTTCCCATTCTTTAAGTACCAAAATGGTAAAATGTTCCTGCTCAGGGAACTCTGGACACTGTTTACCAGGGCGAAAGAGCTCCCCCTGCTTTCTCTTAGCCACCTCAGGGGCAGCAATGTGCAATATATCAAAAATATGTGACAGCGGATTATCAATGTCTTCAGGGTACCATGAATCCTCTCCAGACACCGACCCAGGGTCACTATCGCAACCCTCCTGCTGGTTCTCAGAGGAGTCAGAATCCTGGGAAAGTCCCCACATCTCAAGGGGGTGACAGCCACCAAACTCATCAATCCCCACATACACCTTAGCAAGGGGGGAGGCACTGGGATCCAGGTGCCGCTTCTTGCCAGAGGCCTTCCTAGGAACAGGCCTGGCAAGCTGCCTCTCAATTTTAGCCACCTGCAGAGCCAAATCAGAATGAGACTCCCTGCTAACAGTGCCCTCACAGGGGCCTAGTTGTAGGAGCGGGGGAGTAGGGGAAGCAGAGGGAGGCGCAGAGCTGGGAAGCGAAGCAGGCAAACCAGCTTGTAGCGCAATGACACTGTCAGCACACGGCATTCGCACACCGTGACACTGTTAATCACAGGGGATACCCACACATGGAACATAGCCAGGCTTCCCCCGCAGGGCCCCCAAGCACGCTATCCCCTGAAGCCTCCATATGGCGATTAACACAGGCGCAATAGACCAGTAGTGGGTAAAGGCTTAATACAGAAGCCACCCGGGATGCCCTCCCACGGGAGCATCCCGCAGTACATGAAAATCCGAGGGTCAATAAAACCCCCCAAGGGGGACTCGCGGACCAAAGACACAGCGGGGTCACTCAGGCACAGACCGCTAGGTAAAGCGATACACCAGGGAAAGCAGCGCTGCAGCTGGGAATGAAGAAAACCAGACACGCAGGGTGTACAAAATGACGCTGGCTGAGGTACCTCGAGGGGCGGGCCGCAGGGGAACAGCGTGATCCACAGCATCACCAGGCCCCCCCCCCCCTCGAAGAGCACGAAAACGGCGCTCACGTGACCCGGCCGGGGCCATGACAAAGCAAAATTACTTCGGGTTATAGCGCCCACAGCCGCGGAGCATAGTACAAAGCTGCGGAGCAGCTAAAAACACACCAAAATCGCCAAATTACCTCAGAAAAAACACATGTGACCTGGCCAGCGCCATGACAAAGCAAAATTACCTCAGGTTATAGCGCCCACAGTACAAAGCTGCGCGGCAGCTAAAAACACCAAACAACACACCAAAATCGCCAAATTACCTCACCACCACTGCCACCCGTCCCCCCCGAACGGAGTCAGAGAGGGGGGGTGCCCCAGAAATAACTCGCCCCCTCAGAAGGCAGTGCATGAACTCCACATCCCAATCAGGCTCACCATAAAGCCTATGGCCGGCTACCCTTTGTAGTACAGGGTCTGCGGCTTGGAGCAGCGCTCCTGGAGCACTTGACCCTAGTGCTCTTCTACCTTCACCCAATCCGTCAGCCGAGGCTAGGAGGCAGTGGGAGTCCAGAATCGGATGGGAATAGACTTACAGGGCCGCAGGCTTGGTTGCCTCGCTCACCTGCGCAAGAGAGAGAGCCATCTTCTATCTTCGCAGTCCGACTGCAGAAGGAAAACTGGGAATTTGTGGGAGGTTCCTGTCCTTTTATATCGCATTGCTTAGCAATGGCCGCCCACCGTTATGTTTCCTGACAGGTTCCTGGTACTTTTCTCAGCTGGTTGTTATGCCAATGCAGGTGTCCACAGTTTTATGGTTACTATTCCAAAAATCCACAAAAACACACACGCCACGTATCAGATGTGCGTTTCGAGTCACGTAGCCTAACTCCATTTTTAATGTGGTACCTCAGAGATGTTTCCAGGGCCTATTCTAGTTCCTGCATATCTAGAAGCTGCTCAGCAATGGCCGCCCATCGCCATATTTCCTCACAGGTTCCTGACATTCCTCAGCTGATTGTTATGCCAAATCAGGTGTCCACAGTTTTATGGTTTATAATTAAAAAATCTCCAAAAAGGGGGGGGGGGGCGTGGCTTGGTGATGGCCATGTGAGGGAGCACACTGTGGAGCTCCTGCTGGATTATCTGAAAAGAAGCCCAAAATAATCAGATTGCGACCTACCTGGCCTTAGCGGGGGTTATGTCTAAGAAGAGAAGAGGCAGGGTGACGGCTGCAGGTCGAGGATCGGGCCCCATCACCGCATATTTTTCAGCCGAAGAGCGCGGAGTCGGCGAGGAGGTGGGCTGCAATATGGCGTCTTCCTCCTCTGGGAGAGGATCCCTGCAGGCGGAGTCGCCTGGAAGAAGTTTGATGGCTGCGGTGGAGCGAGAGGAGGAGGGTGGACGAGCCCCTCCTGTGTTCCAGCCACTGACCGAGAAGGCAGATGAAGCGGAAGTGGAGCGGGCGGGCTCTGCGCCGCTTGTGAGTGCCGGAGGCGAGGAGACGGCGTGGCGGGTGCCGGCGGCAGAGAGGCGCGGGGCGGGGGACGAGCCCCCCTCCCCGGCCAGACGATCGAGCGGCGGGGAGGAAGCGGAGGAGAGACCGCTCCTGCAGCGTGCGGCCGCTGAGCCTGGTGGGGGAAGTGACAGCTTCTGCGGCGGGTCGGGGATGAGACCCCGCCGCAGCTCAAGTTTAAGCACCAGGGAGGGGAGGCTGGGCACACAGGTTCGATCACTCGGCGCCCCCAGGGAGGGAGATATAAGGGGCCATTCAATCCCCCTGCCTGGTCATGTGCTGAACCCAGATCCCCCTGGGGATAAATCGCGGCCCTCCCCCTCACTCCTGCTTCCTGATGGGAATAAACAGGGGCATCCCTCCCGGGCCCCAGATGCATCGGACACACCTGGATGAGTGGGCTCATCAAGAAGAGGGGATGGATGATGTTCCTGGGCCGTCACCCTGTAATCAGATGCCCCCCTTCCAACAACGGATCCCGCATGGCGGCGCTCGTCCTCCTTCTGTGGACTCCCAGATGGATGCTAGCTGGGGAAATACAGGCGTGCCATCCCCCCTGGGAGGGACTCTGACTCCATCTCGTCCGGGTCGGGTTCCCCCCGTGGTGCCTTAACCCCTCAAGTGCGGCCGGGGGGGGGCACATGACGAACCAGTCTCCCCGTCCGGGCTAATCGCCTCCCCATGTTGGTCTCAGGGTTCTGCCAGTATGTGTGGGATGGAGTCCAGCATGTCCAGGATTGTCCCCTCCGAGATTGATCAGCACAGTATTAAGGCCCTTATCTCATCTCTGCCCACTAGGAAAGATTTCGAGAACTTTATCAACAGAATGGAGTGCACTTTCCGGAGAGAGATGGACGAAGTATCAAAATCAGTGTCTGAAATAGAAAACAGGGTTACCTCTGTGGAGCAAGTTCAAGAATCGGTTCTCCAACGTCTCACCGCGCTTGAGATTAATCATAGCACCCTGGAGAGGGCCCAAACGGTGTCCGCTTGTCAGATTGCGGGCATATTGCTTCATCAAGACGACATGGAGAACCGGGGGAGGAGAAATAACATAAGGATAAGGAGTCTTCCGGAAGTTCCTGAGTTCTCCAACCTCTCAGACACGGTGGCACAGATCTTCAATCAAGTTCTGGACCGTCCGCCCGGGGACGACATAGAGCTGGATAGAGTACACAGAGCCACAGGCCCTAAAAAAACAGATCTGAGCAGGCCGAGGCACTTTTACAAGCTGAAAGAAGCCATCATGCGCCAAGCGTGGATCAAAAAAACCATCACGTTCAAAGGAGCACAGATCATCTCATTACCCGACCTGGCGCGCCGCACACTTCAGATGCGGAAGGTCATGAAACCATTGCTGGAGAGTGCCAGGGCCTTGGGCGCCACTTACAGATGGGGCCACCCCTTTCATTTGATTCTCCAATTACGTGGCCGTAGCTTTGTCCTTCGCAGCCACTCCCAGCTTAGAGAGGCCTTTGAATTCCTGGGTTCCCCGGCGGTGGAACTTGAGAACTGGCTGTCTCCTTAGTTATGCCCGCCTGGGGTTCCCGAAGGATCAGAGCGGGTAGGCCGCGTGCCCCCAACGCCGCTAATAACTGGGTTTGAGCGAGGTTCTTCTTTTTTCTTCTCCCATTTTGATAGCCCAAGTGTTCTGCCTGCTCCTCTTATCCAGGACTTGTCCTTTGCTGCATAACGTGTTTTTCATCCGACTCCATGGAACGTTTTTGCTCTTTTTCTTCGCTTGTCCTGGTGGACTTTTCAATCCCTTGTCTCGGACCTCTTCGCGCCGACGAGCTGTGGACTGTTGGACAAGCCCACAGGGGGACGAGGAGGAGCTGTTATGTAGCATCTCTAGCTCCTTCATCGGAGGGGGTCGGGAAGACTGTTGTTTATACGGTCCCCCTTGAGAGAGGTTCAGGACGAAGTGGCATTATCGGGGGTATTGGCTATCTTGGAGACCACCAGTCTTGAGATTCTGTTTGATCATCTGCGATCCGGCCTGGGCAGCTCTCACTGGTTCTTGCCTTCCACTTCCCCCAACTTAGGTGATCCCCTGCCCTCCTCAGGAAATACCCGGGGAAGCGTGAGGGGATCTAGCGCATCAGTGCGCTAGACGTGTTGGTTATTTTACTTGCTGTGTCTAGTAGATTTCAGTTAGAATAACTATTGTTGTGACATAGTAAGTTGTATTTTCCTTATTATTGGTAGTTCCCCCCCCCCCCTTTGTTTTTTTCTTCTCTCTCTTTTCTGCTGCTGTCTTCTGTGCTTTATCCCCTCCTTCTCCTTTTTTCTCCTTACAGAGGTCCCCAACCTCCCCCCCCCCCCCATAATCTCCACTTAACGGCTTCCCATCCTTCCAACCACCTGGGGTGACGTAAGGTAAGGATGGCAAATTTAATTGTCTGCTCATTTAACGTGAAGGGTTTCAATGCACCCGAGAAGAGATCTAAAGTATTGTACGACCTTCATAAATGTGGTGCCAAACTGATATTGTTGCAGGAAACACATTTTAAAGAGGGTCAAGTCCCGAACGTTAGGGATCGTTATTCCTCTTCTTGGGTACATGCCCCTAACCCTGATGCCAAATCTAGGGGGGTTTCGGTTGCTATCCACAGATCTCTACCCCACAAGGTCTTAGACTCCAAGATTGACCCCAATGGTAGATACATTTTTCAGAAACTATCAATTTGCACAAAGATCTATACTTTTGCGAACTTGTACAGCCCCAACAAGGACCAGTCCCAATTTTGTCTTGGGGTCTTGAAACAGTTATCTGATTTTGCAGAAGGGATAGTCATATTGGGAGGGGACTTAAATATGCCACTTAACCCGCAAATTGACACCTCTTCTGGCAAATCCTCCATCCCTCTGTCCGGGCTTAAGAAGCTAAAGTGTATATTGTCAGACCTTCGGTTAATTGACGTGTGGAGAGCCCTGCACCCGGGTTCCAGAGACTATACGTTTTTCTCCAACGCAAACAACTCGTATAATGGTATAGACTATCTTCTGTTAAGTCATCACGCTATGTCCTGGGAACCAAAGGCCAGCATTGGGAGTTTTCTCTGGTCAGACCACGCCCCAATCTTCCTGTCCTTCGAGCTACCCAGACTGTACCCAAGTAGGTGGGACTGGCGCCTTAACGATAACTTGCTAAAAGACGGGGTCTGTCTGGCAGCGGTTGAAAGCACCATAAAGCATTTTCTGTCTGACCACAAAAGCGACAGCACCTCTCTCCCCATCCAATGGGAAGCGCTAAAATGTGTTCTAAGGGGTATTCTAATTCAGCACGGATCTAGGCTTAAAAGGGAGAGATCCGCTCTTATCAAACAGACGTTAGCCCAGATCCAAAGCCTAGAACACGATCACAAGCTCTCACCTTCCAACGCCCTATGGCTGGAGTTGGAGAGGGCGAGGGGGAAATGACAAAGTCTATACAATAGGTGCTACCTGCGCCACAGGGACAGGCTGGGAGCAATGTTCTATGAGTGGGCCAACAGGCCAGGCAGACTACTAGCTAGACTACTTCACCCTCGTAGTACAGCCTCATACATCCCTAGCGTTAAATTGCAGGGGAATGTTGAGACCTCCAATCCAGTGAGTATAGCGGGGGCTTTCAGGGATTACTATAGCTCTTTGTATAATCTGCCCAGCTCCGCCTCTCGTGGGGCCGAGTCTACTGCAAATGCGGCCGTCCAGGAATATATTGACAGAATCCCGCTTCCCAGGATTCCGCAGGAGGAGATCGAGTTCTTGGAGGCCCGACAGATTCACCCCAAGATTTTACAAACAGTTAGGTCCACGGTTGGCCCCTTTCCTGACCAGGGTCTTCAACTCGGTGGGTCCGGACTCTCCGTTTCCCAAGCAGTCATTAGCGGCAACGATTACCGTTATTCCTAAACCCGGTAAGGACCCCACGGTGTGCGGCAGTTATCGCCCCATTTCGTTAATAAACGTTAACATCATTCACCCTGACCAGGTGGGGTTTGTCCCTGGCAGGGAGGCACGCGACAATACGAACAAGCTTCTCACTCTGATCTCTTATGTGAAGACCAGGGGAATCCCCGCCTGCTTGCTTTCATGTGATGCAGAGAAGGCTTTTGATCGTGTGGGATGGGATTTTCTTCAGGCTTCACTTCAACAGATTGGAATTGGCCCGGCTCTACTAGGGAAAATGATGGCGCTATATAAGGATCCCACGGCCTCAGTCAGGACGAACGGTATTTTGTCACCCCCTTCTCCATTGGCAATGGCACTCGCCAGGGTTGCCCCCTGTCGCCACTTTTGTACATCATCACGATGGAACATTTGGCGACGGCCCTGAGAAACAATCCGGACATAAAGGGAATAGAGGTGGGGGGTAGACAGCACAAATTATCCCTATATGCAGATGATCTGCTACTGCATTTAACCGCCCCTGTGACGTCCCTTCCCCTCGTTTTAAAGGAATTTGAGCTATTCGGGAAGGCGAGTAATTTTAAAATAATGGGAAATCGGAGGACCTTAACCTCACCGTATCTTCATCAGTGGTGGCTGGTCTCAGAAATAGTTTCTCCTTCAGATGGCAATCAGTGAGTATTAAATACTTGGGTGTCCAGATCCCAAATGACCTAGCAAAAATCTACGAGTTGAACTATGCCGCACTGTTGAACAAAACAATCAGTGATCTTAAACAATACAACAGAAAACCTTTATCGTGGTGTGGTAGGATAAATGTGATTAAGATGGACATCCTACCTCGCTTTTTATATATTTTTCAAACTGCCCCTATAGTTCCCCCCAGCAGTTTTTTTTCAAGATTCTAAAATCTGCTTTCCTCAAATTCGTTTGGGGGGGTCTCAAAACCACGGATCCGTTTTAGCACCTTGTCTTGGCATAAAACGAAAGGAGGTCTTGGCATGCCAGACCTTAAGCTTTACCATGCAGCGGTGGTCCTAATGAGAATGCTAGATTGGGCCCATCAGGACACAAATAAAATTTGGGTCCCCAGCGAGAAGGAGCTCTTCCCTTGTCCGCTGGTCTCTCTGCCATGGACGGGCCCCCAGCCAAGAAAATGTCTTAGGTCTTTGTCGTTTTTGACTCAGCATTTGATTACAATGTGGGACCGCATGACAGCTAAAGGCCAACTTGTGAGACACCCGGGACCTCTAACGCCAATTCTGGGAAATCTGGATTTTGAACCCGGGGTGGGAGTCTTTCCTGGGCTGGAAGGCCGAGACTGCCCCGAGGCTGGGCCAGTTGCTGAGTGGGGGGCGGAATCCCGGGGTTCAGCTGTCCTGGTTCTTACATTGACAGTTGGCGGCATTCGCGTCGGCGTTAAAGGTGAAGTGTAACTTTTATGGCCCATTGTCGGAGATGGAGGGGCTCCTCTCCTCTGTGTCCCCCGCACCCCCTCTCCCGGATTTACTCCGCCCTGGTGAACAATATTCATACGGGCCATTGGGTTTTATCCCGAGATGGGAGAGTGAGCTGGGTATGTCCCTCTCTGAAGAGGATCAAGCTAAAATGTTTAACCTGGCACATAAGGCGGTGGTGGAGGGGGCCGTGCAGGAGAGGAGCTACAAGATTGTCTCCAGATGGTATAGGTGCCCATCGGACATCAGGAGATTTGCCCCCCACTCCTCGGACCTGTGCTGGAGATGTCTTAATGAGGTAGGCGATATGACTCACATTTGGTGGGTTTGCCCAGCCATACGCTCCTTCTGGGATAGGGTGCTGAGCATCTATACGGACACCACCGGAGAATCAATCAGGAATTCCCCCCAGCTGACTCTTCTATCCTTATGGGATGGTCCAGCATCACGATACAGGAAGCATATACTCCGGAACTTCTTATCGGCTGCAAGAGCAGTGATCCCCAGACTCTGGAAATCACGAGAGATTCCCTCTTTACGGGAATGGTTGACAGAACTGAAACGGATTAGGCGGGCAGAGGAACTGATCTTGGGAGATAAGGGGCTTAGGGACAAGTATGCGCTGACCTAGACTTGTTGGGAGGTTCTTAGGGACTCGGATAGGCTTAACCAGCTGGGGTGACGTTTGGATTGACCGTCTCTGGGGCTAGGCACTTGCAGGAGTGGGCGTGGAGGTTTGTGAAGCTCACAGAAGGGTTGGACAACGGTTTTTGTGGAGTCAAGACTACCCTTCCCTCTTCCCTTCCCTCTTTCCCTCTAACTTTTCTTTTTTTTCTATCCTTGTTAGGTACATTTCATTGTAGTGTAGTCTCTCTTACCTTCATTACCCAGAGCACTAGAACGGTGGCCGTGCGTGGGGCTTCTCTGTTGTGTGATATGACTCCTATGGGTGTGGTTTTTGAACCCTTTTCTGTTAAAATGTTCTCTGGATTATCTCGTCAAGGTTCTTACTCTGTACCGAACCAGGGACTGTTCCCTATGTATTGTTTCTGCTTGTATGTTTTAATAAAAACAGATTATACAAAAAAAATCCCCAAAAAGCGCACACGCCACATATCAGATGTACGTTTCAAGTCGCTTAGACTAAGTCCAGTTTTAATGTGGTACCTCAGAGATGTTTCCGGGGCCCATTCCAGCTGCTGCATATCTAAAAGCTGCTCAGCAATGGCTGCCCACCGCCATGTTTCCTCACAGGTTCCAGATAAATTCCTCAGCTGGTTGTTATACCAACACAGGTATCCACAGTTTTATGGTTACTATTCCAAAAATCCCCAAAAGCGCACACGCCACATATCAGATGTGTATTTCAAGCTGCTTAGCCTAAGTCCATTTTTAATGTGGTACCTCAGAGATTTTTCCGGGGCCTATTCTAGCTGCTGCATATCTAGAAGCTGCTCAGCAATGGCCGCCCACCGCCATGTTTCCTCACAGGTTCCTGATACTTTCCTCAGCTGATTATTACGCCAACGCAGGTTTCCACAGTTTTATGGTTAATATTCCAAAATCCCCAAAAAGCACACACGTCATGTGTCAGATGTGTGTGTGAAGTCGCTTAGTCTAAGTCCATTTTAATGTGATTTAATGTGGTACCTCAGATGTGTCTGGGGCCTATTCCAGCTGCTGCATATTTAGAAGCCGACCGCCCGCCGCCATGTTTCCTGACAGGTTCCTGATACATTCCTCAGCTTGTTGTTATGCCAATGCAATTGTTACGCCATGCTGAAACCATTCCAAATATTTGGAATTACAGGAATGCTAACCTGCTACGCCCACCTGCCTGGTAACGCATCCTTTCTCAGGATGCTATGGAGGTCTGTCCAGCTTTAAAACCCATTTTGTTTCACTCACCTGGCTTTTGGTTCTCTTAAAGCAGATCTCCAGTGAAATCGGACCTTCAGCATGATTTAATGAAAAGCCCAAACCCGTAAAAAAACTATGCCACAGCATCTAAAATAAATATATTACGTTTTTAGACACTTACTTTTTATTCTTTCCCCCCACTGGGCCGCAACTGTGTTGAGGACTCTATGGTACGGGCGCTGCCATCTTGACTGAGAGGAGAGGAGAGGTGAAAAGTACAGGAGGGGCAGGTTATATCTGTGCTTTGCACAGACAAAGCAAAGCTGGTGTCAGGAAAAGGACAGCAATACCAGAATGCAGAGTGGCACATTCAGAAAACACTTCCTGTTTGCAGTCAGCCTGAGACTTCATTGGCCGCCATCTTGGATGTATAAAGGCTCATAAATTGCATTAGGTGCAGGTAGGATAATTTTTACTGTGGGCAATCTGTATGCAAACATATAAGGTAGGCTCTTATTCAAGGTGAAGGTCCGGTCTAAACCGGACCAACACCCTTAAAAGAAAAAAGTGCTCATAGTCATCCCTGCCCAGGGCTATTCAGATTGCTGCACATAAAAACGAATTTAACCTTTCTGTAACTCCTACTGTGGTCAATATTAAAAACAAAATGTCATTCCATAGAGCTGCAGGCCCCCTGCAAAGAGGAAGTTTCCTGCTGCTGCGCATTGTGGGGTTATGTCAGTTAAACCAGACCAAGCCCTTTTGGAGCTTCCTCTCCCAGCACCTCAGCCATACTGCTGCCTGGATTCAACTGACATTACTGACAATGCACAGTAACAGGAAGCCCAGCAGCACTTCCTGTTTGCAGACGACTTGCAAATGCATGAGACACCATTTTGTTTCTTAAATTTACTACAGCAGGAGTTAGAAAAAGGTAAATGAATTTTTATGTGCAGCAATCTAAATTGCGGGGAGGGATGCATATGAGCACTGTTTGCTGTGTTGGTCTGGTTTTAGTCATTTTTGACTGTTGGTTCGCTTTAAATTCAGTCAGCCGCAGGGTTGGAAACTTGGAAAAGGAAGCTCCAAAATGGCCACTGCTAGGAGAAAATCTGTGAGGAGGCGTTTCTTCATATCATGCATGCAGATGGGGCAAGGGAGTTTGAAGTGTTTTTTTTTTTATGTGCAAGACTGTTGGTCCGGTTTAAACATCTACCTGCAGGGCATCCCGATTTGAAACCCCGCGGGGTCACCCGTTATACATACCCCACTTGCATTCTCATGGCACATGTTCGGCCGGCAGTATCAACTTGCTGTAATTGAATGTCCAGGCACTGCTAGGGAGGGATGCAGGGGATGCACCGCCGATCACAAATATGGGGAAGCTCCCATTTAACATTTTTAGCCGCTCATTTATATGCACAGCCAAAAAGCTAACTGAAGGAGAGCCACACCTATGCTGTGGGATATCCCAAATCGGGATGCCCAAGGATAGGAGCCAAAAACATTTAGGATAGTGAAAATATTGGGTTTTGATCCACTTTAAAGAGGAACCATGGTCAGAAATGACCGCAGTCTCTCTTTAATATGCAGCAATGGGGTAGTTCGACAAAAACTGAATATTGGCAAAATTTGGGTCCAGTTCAACCAGACACCAGTAATGTGTCTGTAGAGAATAGCACAGGTCATACTAGCCATTAGAAACCCCTTTAAAGCA
The DNA here is from genome assembly GCA_027917425.1 of Gastrophryne carolinensis. Classification (NCBI taxonomy): domain Eukaryota; kingdom Metazoa; phylum Chordata; class Amphibia; order Anura; family Microhylidae; genus Gastrophryne; species Gastrophryne carolinensis. The sequence goes on along the minus strand of CM051244.1, from coordinate 44,419,787 downwards.
GAACAAAACCTGGAATTTTGACTATCCTGGGTTTTGTGTGTGAAACTCCCCAGTACAACTCACCTCTTTCCAGTCCAATGGCGCATGTGCAGGCTCTTTTACAATCATGGTCGGGACATTTGCCGAATTACATAGGCACAGCAAACGGCTATGATTGGACAAGAGCCATGCATGTGCCACTGGAACGGGGAAAGGTGAGTGAATTCCTGAGACCTAGGGGATCTCTCACAGCAGGGGATCCGAATTTATTTAGATTCCAGGGTTGGCTACCCTGGGTTTTGTGTTGCTTTAACTACTATATAGTTAAATTCTCAATTATTGTTAGAGGCCCCCTTTAACAGATTTGTTTTACAGTGAGAGAATAATCCCTCTTTAAATCTTTTAAAGCAGAACAAAACCAGCACGGGATGCCCCACAGTGTTTTGTGATCTTCGCATCATGAAATGTTCGGCCTTTGGCTGCTTTCATTGCTTTCCAAAGACCCAAAAGCACATCCTAAATCCCCACCTTCCCATAGACTTAAATGGAATTTGGAATATTCCGCAGTACTGCACCAGACCAGGATAGAGGTAGATTTGGAGCAGCTTTAATGTGGTACAGAGGTGGGGGGTGGAGAGGAGTTGTTTAGGTAGAGGAAGGAAAGTCTAACTCTCAGACTTTCCAACAGGATATAGTAAGAAGCCATAGTAACCACCTTCTGTATCCGATAACCAAATAGATTGTAAGCTCTTCCTCCCTCTTCATCCTCTTATGTACTGTATCATCATAGACTATAAGTCCTTCCCCCTCCTGTGCCATTACTTAGCATAGCTTAATAGATTGTAAACTCTTCTCCTTCTGTATCCTCCTTTATACCATAATATATATTGTAAGCTCTTCTCCTTCTGTATCTTCCCTTCTACCCTAATAGATTGTAAGCTCTCCTCCTCCTGTATCTTCCCTTATACCCTAATAGACTGTAGGCTCTTCCTCCCACTGTATCCTTGTAGACTGTAAGTCCTTCCCCCTCCTGTGCCATTACTTGCTTAGCTTAATAGATTATAATCTCTTCTTCTTCTATATCCTCCCTTATACCCTAATAGATTGTAAGCTCTTCTCCTTCTGTATCCTCCCTTATACCCTAATAGATTGTAAGCTCTTCTCCTCCTGTATTTTCCCTTATACCCTAATAGACTGTAGGCTCTTCCTCCCACTGTATCCTTGTAGACTGTAAGTCCTTCCCCCTCCTGTGCCATTACTTGCTTAGCTTAATAGATTATAATCTCTTCTTCTTCTATATCCTCCCTTATACCCTAATAGATTGTAAGCTCTTCTCCTTCTGTATCCTCCCTTATACCCTAATAGATTGTAAGCTCTTCTCCTCCTGTATTTTCCCTTATACCCTAATAGACTGTAGGCTCTTCCTCCCACTGTATCCTTGTAGACTGTAAGTCCTTCCCCCTCCTGTGCCATTAGTTGCTTAGCTTAATAGATTATAATCTCTTCTTCTTCTGTATCCTCCCTTATACCCTAATAGATTGTAAGCTCTTCCCCTTCTGTATCCTCCCTTATACCCTAATAGATTGTAAGCTCTTCCCCTTCTGTATCCTCCCTTATACCCTAATAGATTGTAAGCCCTTACCCTTCTGTATCCACCCTTATACACTAATAGACTGCTTGATTTTACTCAATAAAAAAAGTTACAATCATATACAATATATACAAAGTTACAATAATAAATAAATAAAATAAAATAAATAATAACTAAACAAAACGAAACAGGGCTAACAATTCGGCATATAATATATAATATCCATTATTCTATATACAATCCTATCTACAACCTAAACACTACACTCTACACAACTCAGCAGGAAGACTAAGAGACCCCGTCACCTGTGCATGCAGCCGTTCTTCAAAAATCTGTCATTGTTATAAAAATCTATGGGTGATAAGAGATAGGAAAGCTCACCCAGAGGGAAGTCATGAGGACTAAGGAGGCCTGATGTTCCTACACGCCTTCATCCAGGCCCCCCGTTCCCACCTGTCCCTCTCAAGCACCCGGATCTTGCCCACCTCATGCAGGATGTCATGCACCACCACCGGGACAGGGAGGACTTTCTTCCTAATGCAGAGCTGGCACCGTGCATTCCACGCGAAATAGCGAATCACTAGACTAACTATATATAAAGTGTCCAAACAAAAATCCCCTCTGTTCTTGAATGCTCCATACACCCACTCAGCATAGGAAAGCTGGGAGAAGAAGGGGGCACCAAGGGCCAACCCCACCTGTTTACACACCTCTACATTAAAGGGACACCGGAGCAGGAAGTGGTCCATAGTCTCCACCTCATCCCGACACTGCTCCCGGAGACAAATTATCTCTGGCAGGCTGCGACTCTTCCGGGTCCCCCTAAGGTAGAGTTTTCCTTGGAAGGAGAGCCAGGCTATATCCCGGTATTTCAAAGGAATTCTTGAGGAGTTAATAAGCCTCAAACCCTCCCTCATGATGGAGCCTGGGCAATAGATTGTAAGCTCTTCTCCTTCTGTATCCTCCCTTATACATTAATAGATTGTAAGATCCTCTCCGTCTGTATCCTCCCTTATACCCGAATAGATTGTAATATTGTAAGATCTTCCCCCTTCTGTGTCATCATATAACAATATGGAGTATGAGCCTTTCTCCTTTTGTATCCTTCCTTACACCTGAATAGATAGTAAACTTTTCCCCCTTCTGAATCCTTCCTTAAGCCTGAACAGATTGTAAGCTCCTCCCCTTCTGTACTCTCCCTTTTACCCAAATAGATAGCAAGCCCTTCCCTCTCATGTATCATTTCCTATAGATTATTAGATTGTAAGCTCTTCCACCTATTATATCCTTCTTTATACCCTAATAGATTGTAAACTTTCTCCTGTATCCTTATTTATACCCTAATATTTGTAAGCTTTCCCCTTCAGTATCCCCCCCCTTATACCCGAACAGATTGTAAGCTTTTCCCCTACTTCCCTTAATATATTGCAAGCCCTTCCCTCTTATATATATTATTTCCTGTAGCTTACTAGATTGGAAGCTCTTCCCCCTTCTGTCTCCTTCCTTATACCCTGATAGATTGCAAGCTCCCCTACCTTCTGTATCCTCTTATATTCCCCATTGCATTGTAAACTCCCTTGACTCCTGTATCCTGTATCTTTTTTCCTGCAGGTTTATAGGGCAGGAGAGGCTGGAGCAGCACCAAGACAGCCAGGCTTGCCTGTCACAGGTGTGAGTTTATAGGCGGGTGTGAGGTGAGTAATGTGAATGCCCAGATAAGTTAAGCAGCATATTTTATCATCTCGCTTTGGAGGAGATCCAGAACATAATCGTTATCTGTTATGGCCGCTCCTCGACGCTTCACTAACCTGTAGCAGAGGTGCAACTAAATGTGAAGGAGCTCTTGTATGTGCATTAAAAGGGGCTCATATAGTAAACAGCAGAGACAAATGCTGCTTCATTTCACTAAATGATGGTAAATGAGCACAAATATGATAAATAAAGTGGAGGAGCAACAATGATGGATTCCCCCCTGATCTGTTGGGTCCGGTGCGGTTGCACCGCCTCAAGTTAAGCCTCTGGGAAAACGCAATGTGTGTGTCCTCTTTCATCATCTAAAAGTTGAAAAAACCCAATAGGGCCTAAAAGTTTCCAGAGCCCATTGCTGGCCCTCTCCCTTGGGCCTGCTGTGTGAAACCTCCCCAGGGCACCTCAAAACTCACCTTCTTACTGGCATCCCCAGTATTTTTGGGCTCTGCTCACGCTCCTGCCCCCAGTCAGATAAGCTGGGTTCAGAGCGCTCTAACTGCTGTACATGCGGCCGCTCGTGCTCCCGATTGCCATAAATTAAGCCATTTCCTGGAGCATATATCACATATGTCCGGCAAAGGGCTCTGATTGGACAAGAGCTCGCATATGTGCCTTAGTATAGGGGAATGGTGTTTTTTTGCAAAACAATCTCAGAGGTTCCATCACTGGGTCCTAACTTAAGAACAACTGGGGGACAGGTTTGGTAAAGTCACGCTGCAGCCTAGGGTGGCAGATTTAATGATGGAGATCCCCATGCTAACCACCGTCACCTTCTGTATCCTATAACCAAATAGATTGTAACTTTTTTATTGAGTAAAATCAATCAATCATATATAATATATACAATATACATAACGTTACAATAAATAGATAATAACCAAACAAAAAGAAACAGGCCTAACAATTCGGCATATAATATATCATACTCATAATTATATATACAACCAAACACTAAACTATACACAATTCAGCAGGAAGACTAAGAGACCCCGTCACCTTTGCACGCAGCCAAAAATCTGTTGTTACCAAAAATCCACAGGCGAGAAGAGACAGAAAAGCCCATCCAGAGGGAAGTCATGAGGACTAAAGAGACCTGATGTTCCTCCACACCTTTATCCAGGCCCCCGTTCCCACCTGTCCCTCTCCAGCACCCGAATCTTCCCCACCTCATGCACGATGTCATGCACCATCACCGGGAGAGGGAGCACTTTCTTCCTAATGCAGAGCTGGCTCCGTGCATTCCACGTGAAATAGCGAATCACGAGACTAACTAGATATAAAGTGTCCAAACAAAAATTCCCTATGTACTTGAATGCCCAATAAACTCACTCAGCATAGGAAAGCTGGGAAAAGAAGGGGGCACCGAGGGCCAACCCCACCTGTTTACACACATCTACATTAAAGGGACACTGGAGCAGGAAGTGGTCCATAGTCTCCACCTCATCCTGACACTCCTCACGAAGACAAATTATCTCTGCCAGGCTGCAACGTTTCCGGGTCCCCCTAAGGTAGAGTTTTCCTTGGAAGGAGAGCCAGGCTATATCCCGGAATTTCAAAGGAATTCTTGAGGAGTTAATAAGCCTCAAACCCTCCCTCATGATGGAGCCTGCCAATCCTTGAGGGACAATGGCTCACGAAAACCCAGACCCAGGACCCGAGTCACCAGGAGCTTCCTCGGAGCAGATCTCATGTCCTCTGCTGTCAATTGCCATTGCTGAAGTATTTTCAAGCACGGGGCAACATAGGCCGGGAGCTGAGCTTGAGGATCTCGAGGGCTTTTCACCCGGCCACCATTCTCCCAGTCTCGCAGGAAGGGCTTAAACCAGGACTGCAAAATACCCACCCAACCAGGCGGGCTCTCTGCCAACATGCTTCCAAAATTATGTTTCAGAAACAGGAGAGAGAAAAACACAACTGTGTTGACCATCCCTAGGCCACCCTCCTGCCTGGATAGGTAGGTGACATTTTTCACCAGGTTCATGCGGTTTCCCAATAACATCTGGAAAAACACGTTGTTGGCCCTGGTGTAGAGAGACACTGGCAAAACACAGATGAAGCTGACGTTTAAATAGATTGGGATCAGGTAGGTCTTGATAAGGTCAACCCTTTCCCTGAGAGACATTTTCCAGCTCTTTCAGACTACAATCTTGGCATTGGCAATTTCCAGCCTGTGCTCCCAGCTTTTGTGGCCATAATCGCCTAGGCTGAAATGAATACCAAGAATCTCAATTTCCTGCTGGGGCACCGGGAAGGCACGTTCGAAGCCCTCACCCTCCTTATCCATCCAGAAAATGTCAATCTTCTCGTGCTTGACCTTGGAGCCCGACGCTGCTGTATACTGTGCTATCAGAGAGGCCAACTCTGCCTCATTTGTCCCAGAGAACAGATTGTAAGCTCCTCCCCCTTGTATCCTCCCTTTTACCCTAATAGATTACAAGCCCTTGCCTCTCAAGCTCTTCCTACTACTGTATCATTCTTTATACCATAATAGATTGTAAACTTTTTTCTTATTTATACCACATTACATTTTAAGCTTTCCCCTTCACTATCCCCTCTTATACCCAAACAGAGAGTAAGCTCTTCCCCTAATATATTGCAAGACCTTCCCTTTTATATATTATTTCCTGTAGTTTACTAGATTGTAAGCTCTTTCCCCTTCTGTATCCTTCCTTATACCCTGATAGATTGCCGGCTCCCCTACCGTCTGTATCCTCTTATATTCCAATTGGATTGTAAACTCCCTTGACTCCTGTATCTTCTTTTTTCCTGCAGGATTATAGGGCAGGAGAGGCTGGAGCAGCACCAAGACAGCCAGGCTTGCCTGTCGAAGGTAGGAGTTTATAGGCAGGTGTGAGGTGAGTGATGTGAACGCCCAGATAAGTTAAGCAGCATATTTTATCATCTCACTTTGGAGGAAATCCAAAACATGATCGTCTGTTATGGCCGCTCCTTGGCGCTTCACTAACCTGTAGCAGAGGTGCAACTAAATGTGACGGGGCTCTTGTATGAGCATTAAATGTGGCCCATATAGTAAACTTTTTTTTGTATTTGAACCTAGTTGAATGCAGCTAGACAAAATGCTGCTTTCCCTAAATGAGGGCAACTGAGCACAAATGTGAAAAATAAAGTGGAGGAGCAATAATGATGGATTCCCCCCTGACCTGCTAGGCCCGGTGCGGTCGCACCCCCTCAAGTTACGCCCCTGGGAAGAAGAGTTTAAAAAGCAATGTGCGTGTCCTCTTTCATCATTTAAAAGTGGAACAAAATCCAATGGGGCATAAAATAAAGGTTCCAGGGCCCTATACAGTGGGGGCCCCACTGTGTGAACCCCCCCAGGGCACCTCCAAACTCACCTTACTGGCATCCCCAGTATTTTTGGGCTCTGCTCACGCTCCTGCCCCCAGTCAGATAAGCTGGGGTGGGAGTGCACTCACTGCTGTAGATGCAGTCGCTCGTGCTCCCAAATGCCAAAAACTGAGCCCATTGCTAAGGGAGCCAGGAAAAAGGTGAGTTTTGTGGAGCCCTGGGAGGGGGGTTTCACACAGCAGGGCATCCTGATTCAGGATGCCCTGGGAGGGAAGGCCAGTGGCCAGCCCTGAAAACTTTAAGATTCCAGGTTTTGGGCCACTTTAAAGTGGACCAACACCCAGGATTTTGACTATCCTGGGTTTTGGTCCACTTCGGGGGGGCACCCCGATTGGGGGTGCCCCGCTGTGTGAAACCCCCCAGAAAGCCCCAAAGACTCACCTCACCACGCTCCCACGTGACCGCGCCGTCCAATCCCCGCCGACGGACAAGCGGGTGACAGCGACGGACAAGACAGCGCGTCCGGCGCCGCCTCCCGCGCGTCACTCTTACAGGACGCGCTGGCCATTCACAAACGGCCGGCGCGGGCGCGCGCACGTCTAGAGGGGCGCGCGGGAGATAAGGTAAGGTTTTTTGGGGGTTTTGGGGGGGTTTCACCCCGCGGGACATCCCGATCTCGGATGATGATGTGAGGGAGGTGATCTTATAGATTCCCGGGCCTATCACCCGTGGGTGTTGGTCCACTTTCAGCATTTTGCGCTGTATATGTTTACCTGTGCTTGCAAGAATTTTCTGGGAATTCTGGAAAAATGATATATTGTTCAGCAGCAGAGTTTTGGTATTTCATGTTTTGTTTGTAATTTTTTCAGCGCTTTATTTTTAGGTGAAATATGTGGAAAGAATTTTTAAAAAATAATTTTTTTACATTTTGTAGTATTTTTTAAAATAAAAAATGTACATTTAAAAAAAATAAATAAATAAATAATATTGTGTGTAAAAGCCCCATTCCTCCCGATTGCAATGGTACCACATATGTATCAGAAACTGAAAAGAGCGCAAATAAAGTACAACTTACTGTACCTTGCAATGAAAGTAATTCTTCTACACTTACCTTGTATCCCCCCCACAGACCAGAGCTGCTAGTCCGGCGCTTTGACACTTACCTGATCACCCCCTCCATATTCTGCGCCACCAGGGGAGGATTGCGGTGATCAAGTAGGCTGTTTAAATGTTTTAAAGCCTAAATCTGCTGCGTAACCCCCCCCCCCCCCGAGTCACCTTATAACTTACCTTTGTCCTGGCTCCTACGGCGCTGTAAATAATGCCGGGCACACACCCAGCATCTCTGGGGTGAGGTGCACTCCCTTATGCAGCAATTCAGATAGGCTGGGTGCCTATGTGAATGGCCCTAAAGGGTAACTGGGTATGCCGCCCATAGTGCCAGGCTGTGTGACTAAACAGAGTCGCATGATGAGAGCCTGCACATGTTCCATGTGATAAGGGAAAGGTAAATTTTTACGGATGATTTGGGTTTTTTTATACAGTGAAGCATCCAAAATCAAGCAAGGAACAAAACCCACGATAATAAAAATACCTGATTTTGTTCCGTTTTAAAGAGGTCCTCCCCCAAACCTCACCTGCAGCCCCCCTCTCCAGTTTTATATTTGGGCAATTTTTACTTGCCTTGCCAAGTCATCCATCTTCTGGGTCCCTCGGATATTGGGCGACCTCTCGACAGGCAGCGCCATCTTGCATCCCATTGGGCACTGTGCAGTGCGCCAAAACGATACAGGACTTTGCGGGGCACAGTCATTTAGAGACGGCTAAGCCAACGGGGGGGGGCAGAGGATCGGATCCTGAAGCAGCTGGATGTAGTCGCATCAGACGGCCACGACATCCAAAAGGTAAGCAGGACCCAATTTTGGGGGGGGGGGGGGCTTGGGGGATCAGCCACATTCAAGTTTAGGTGAGATGTTCCTCTTAATGTCTATGTAAAGCTTTCCTTTCAGTCAACAGTCGCCCATTGTGTGTGTGAAACGAATGAGCGGAAGGCAGAATTCTACCAGACCTGTAGCAGCACACTGGCTGCCTGTTCATGTTATGTAAGACTGGCACGGCTGCCATAGTTACAGCTCGGGCCCCATTTCTATTTCCAGAAAAATTACAGCTTTTCAAAGCGGATTACATCTAAAAATGTCTGTATGATGGATGACACCGACACACACCTTCAGATTCCATCACACGAAGACGCTTCAAATTACTCTCTATTTGTTTAATAGAGTGAGGAGTTAAAGCCCCCGAGTTCTTGCATTCCAAATTATTATGCAAATTGGATGTAAGTGTCAGAGAGCTGATTTAGGTTTCAGGAATTTATATTATTATATATATACAAATATATTGAACTCATTTGCCAAGGCATCCTGCATTATATAGATTCATACCTCCCTCTCTGATATGGAGGGACTGTCCCTCCTTTGAGCCTGTATCCCTTGCCCCTCATTCTCATTTGTCCCTCTTTGCAGATCTGCATCAATAAATGATTCATTTGCCTATTTAATGTGTTTATAGAGACGTAACTGTTGTATCCTCTATCCATCCCTCAATGAGGGGGCGTGGCTTCATTTAACAACTGTCCGTTTCCCACCCTGAAAAGTTGGAAGGTATGGTAGATTGCATAAAGAGACATAGAAGACAAGGAATACCTTCCATTATTTCATCTTATTCCTACCCCATTGGGTCTTTAAAAAGACAACCCATAAATGAAAGTTACATGAAATAAGGGGGGAAGAGTTGGGAAGAGAGAGAGATCTGGAGAGCAGGGGGCTTACCTGGGTTTTATGCTGACAAAGAAACCCTGCCCCCCCCACCACAGGCCCCATGAAGCCCTGCATTCTCGCCCTCCGCGAGGGAGGAACCCTGGGAAGCCCCAGGGAGAGAGAAGGGGGGCAGAACGTGAGCCACATTTTCCTCAAATCCCTTTAAATAATAGCCAAGGTTGCCGGATATTAGCAAACTCTCGCCCAGTTTCTTGTTGTATGCTCACAATTGGTTCATTGATAATCATCCAATCTAATTTTATCTTAACATCCCTGATAGAAATGCAACTGGTCTTCCATGAAGAGCTGCAGGGGAGTGGCTTTTATATTAAGAGTTTGACCACAGTTTGCCACTCTTTCAAAAATTCAACTGTAAGTGGACTTTGCCACTTAGTTATATTTAGTATTTCTCAAAATAACTTCCGCCTTCATTTCCATGTAGCTTTTGAATTCTTCAGGCAGGTTTGCCATGTGATGACTTCAGTTCCGCTGTCATGATGGTATGTTTGTTGTCCGCTTTCCTCTGAGGTCACAGCAGAGTTTCCTGTTGGCAAATTTTATTCTGTGGTCTGGCGTGTCATTCTTGGTTTGTGGTGTGATGTGTGCTCGGATGTATTATTGGATTTGTTATGTATTTACATGGTGTGAAGGAATAGTTATAATTTCACAGAGATATAAAGAAGCAACAGCGCACCAACTAAAGGGATTGGTCAGCCAAAAACATCACAAAATGTTGCATCGGAGATAGAGCGCCCTTTTTGTCCGCGCCGGTGTCAGGTATATGCCCCTCAGCATTAATTGCAATGAAGTTGTGCTGAGGTGGGGTTATGCAGGCATCCCCCCTCCATTGTAATAAATGGCGTGAGGGCGCTTGGGGGGCATATACCTGACCTGTTCACGGCCGCCATCTTGGACTAGAGCAGACCAAGAGCTGTTGCTTGATCTCTGATCTCGGTAAATTGTAGTTTAGCAGGTCCTATATGTATGTGTGTATATATATATATATATATATATATATATATATATATATATACCGTGACTATGTCATTTGGCAGACAGCTCTGATGTTCTTCAGCTGGGAGCACAAACAGCCGCATCCCCAGTGGCATTTTTTCTCCCGTCCTAGCCTATCTGAATGGTTGGGGCAGAGATGCAGGGGATATGGCGGCTCTCGCTCCGCATTGCAAACAAGCATTGGAAAATTATTGGAAGCATTGGAAAGGTACCAATACAGCAATCTGGGGGGGTTCACACAAGGGAGGCCAGCGAATGGTCCTGGAATCTGGCCTGGGGGTTATTCTGTTTAAAGTATAACACAAGATTGAAACAAAGAGCTGTGGGTGGCATACAGAATTGAAATGGGCCGCACTGTGCTTAATAGGTTGGGCAGCAAAAATCCATATTTACTCATTTTCACAGTCAAGCACAGCAAAGCTCACTCACACCACTAGCTGGAAAAGTAGAAAATAGAAAATTATGCATTTCAATGCGGGGGGTGACATTTCTATGTATATATAAGTGTGTGAATATGCTTTGAGCAGATAAGATGAGCGCCCGTGCAGCAAAGTTCAGGTTTGTACCGAACTTAGTGAGCTTGAACCCCCGAACTTGTCCAAACCCGGAAACTGAGAAGCTGGTTGACTGGCACGCCAATGTAATTCCAGCGCTGTTTATATAGGTAGAGGTGCTGCTGCTGTGTCTGGGACATATAGGGCTGCAAAAAGGGGCACTTATTGTTATTGTTAGAACACATGAGAGGGGAGAGGAGGATGGCTACATCTCAAACTGTCCCTATCAGGAGAGCGGATGCCATCAGTGAGGGACAGATGGGGAGAGGGACATCTGCTTGTTTTCATTGCACCTTGAAGACGGGCAGCTTAGCCGGCCTCTTCAAAATCCTATGCCACTTGGCTAAGTCTTGCGAGATTTCGGTCAGCTCAGTCGCATCCCATTCATCAGCACTGCAGAGGTGTGAGATCAGGGGCCCTGCGCAGTGCCTCATGGGATGCAAGAAGGCGCCGCCCATCGGAAGATCGGTGTAATCTGTTGGATGCAGAAGATGGATCCCCCGGGGAGGTGAGTAAAAATGTCCAAAGGTAAAACCGGAGGGGGGGGGGGGGGCAGCAGATCGGTGAGGCATTGGGCCTTGGATATTCCCCTTTAACTACCTCTGTGTGCTGTTGATGATAGAAGTGATGACAACCGTGGAATGTATCTGTGACTACTGAAGTGATATCTACTAATAAAGTGAGTAACTACTTGTTTAAGAGACTGGCTCCCATGGAGTATATATGTACCTTACCAGCATCCCAAGCCTATTAGTACCCTATCCCACATCGCTCCCACGAGGCCCGCAGAGCACACGCCCCACACATCTGAGTGTTAACCCCTTGGACCACGTGTGCTACACATATCTAAAAATACATTTTTATAAAACAAAAAGGAATAAACTTTACACATACAAGAAAGACGATCAGCCAGCACTCCAAAAGATATTGTATTCAAATCCAACAGGTCGATATCACAGCAAAGACCAAAAAGATCCAACAAAATCCAATGTTTCGGGGCGTCTAGCGCCCCTTCATCAGGGAGCAAAAACAAGCAAGCAGAGATTTCCCTCCACTGATCTTTTTGGTCTTTGCTGTGATATCGACCTGTTGGATTTGAATACAATATCTTTTGGAGTGCTGGCTGATCGTCTTTCTTGTGTGTTTGCGGCGCCACCGCCGGCCACAGCACCCACTACAACGCTAGGTAAGAGTGCTTCTGTGGAATCTGACATTGTAAACTTTACACATAAAGTGTATAAAAAAAGTGTGAATAAAAAAGTAAATAAATAGTAAAAAACTCACCTCTTCCCAGTCCTAAGGCGCATCAAGCAGTACAATCAGAGGTGTTTGCTGTGCATACATCATTTGACAAACTGCTTTGCCCTTCTGATAGGCTGGGCAGGAGCACGAAGCGGGGCATCCCGATTTGCAATTCCCCCGTGGGCCAGCTGTTTTGTTCAGCTTTAAAATGAATTTAGGTGAGTGTGCGAGCAAAAAAAAAAAGCGATTCTGCTGACTAGTACTGGAAAAAATAGCTTTGCCAGGTTATGTCAGACTGGATTTGGTTAAACCGGACCATTTATTGAAAAGCCCAAACCCTTAAAAAACTATTCCCCAGCATCTAAAGTTAATATATTTTAAGTTTTTAGTCACTTATTATTCTTTCCCCCACTGGACTGCAACTCTGTTCAGGACTTTAGGATACGGGCGCCGCCATCTTGACTCAGAAGCATCACACATACTGAGGAGAGTAGAGAGAGATAAAGTACAGGGGGTGGGTTATAGCTGTGCTTTGCACTGATAGAGCAGAGCTGGGTTCAGGGAAAGGACAGCAATCCCAAACTGCAGAGCGACACTTCCTGTTTGCAGGCTGCCTGATGCTCCATGAGCTGCCATCTTGGATGTTTAAAGGCTCATAACATGCAGTAGATGAAGGTAGGATGATTTTTAATGTGGGCAATCTGTATATACAGGGTGTGGGAAACATATAAGATAGGCTCTTATTCAGGGTGAAGGTCTGCTTTAATTTAGGGAACTAGTTGTCTTTTCACATATATTGTACATCAATCTTTTTAGCTTCTCTGTGATTACTATGATGTTTGCCCACACAGTATATTGTGTATACAAGTCTAGGTGTCGCTAGGCTATTGCTGTCTGTTGTGTTGATAATGAAGCCTACCTCTCCGGATATTCACATGAATAATTATAGGAAACAGACATGGCGCTCCCGTTCCCATCCGGCATAAATGTGATTAGCGCGGTGTTTGTTTTGCTCTGGTGCAGACTATGTAGATTCTATTTGCATTAGAGGTGTCAGTCAGATTGTCAGGGCTGGGCAGGCTGTAGAGGTTATACGTTGTGCTAGCATCAATCTAATACATTTTCTTTTATTTGTTCCGGTTTAAATAAGAGTAATGGTAAAAAAGCAACAGGGTACTGCTACAATGACCTTTAGACCTATAGGCACATATTACATGCTTTTCTTAAAGTGGAACAAAATCTGGCCCTGGAATCTTTTCCCCTGGGCAACCTGAATGTGGATGACCCGCTGTGTGAAAGCCCCCAGGTCGCCAATATTCACTCATCTTTCCTCGGCCACTCCAACACACGAGCGTGCTCTTGAGCCGTTTGCCGTGTTCAGAGCCATTTGCCTATGTAATTTGGCAAACGACTGATTACTTGAAATGGGGGGTGAGAGCGGCCGCATCCCCTGCATCCACAGGTCTGTTAGTGGGAGATATTGGGCCAGAAGCCAGCCTGGTAGCATGTGAATATAACCAAGAAAACATGGGCAATGGGTTTGGGATCAGGATAAAAGAGCAGCTTAAGATTTATTTATGTATTTAAGAGCACAGACAAACTAGCGTATTTACGCCCTATAAGACGTGCCTGCCCATAAGAGGCACCTAGAATTTGAAGAAGGAAAATAAGAAAAAAATATTATAAACAGTTGTGCTAAAACACCCCATTACCATTATTATAGGTAGTGTGGCATTCCCCCATCTCATTCCCATAGGCAGTATGGCATTCCCCCCATCTCATTCCCATAGGCAGTGTGGCATACCCCCATCTCATATGAAGTGTGGCATTCCCCCATCCCATTCACATAGGCAGTGTGGCATTTTCCCATATGCAGTGTGGCATTTCCCCCTTTCACATTCCCATAGTCAGTGTGGCATCCCCCCATCTTATTCCCATAGGCAGTGTGGCATTCCCCCCTCCCATTCCCATAGGCAGTGTGGCATTCCCCATCTCATTCCCCATAGGCACTGTGGCATTCCCCATCCCCCATAGGCAGTGTGGCATCCCTCCATCCCATTCCCATATACATCCCCCACCCGATGCTGGAAATAAAGGGGAAAAAAAGATATACTTACATGAGCCTCGCACCGTGGTCACCAGGACGCCAGCTGATGAAAGAGCGTCTGGCAGGGGAGCTTGACCCTGCCCACTGTCCCCACTGCAGCTACTTCTCGGGCCGGCGCGCACACACACACACACACACACACACACACACACACACACGGTCCATGCAGTCGGTGGGCGTGGCCTGTGTCCCAGCTGCATGGATTGGGTGTGTGCATGCCAGCCAGAATTATCAGCGGTACCGGCAGCGGCAAGAGTGAGGACAGTGGGTGGGGTTCAGTTACCCTGCCCTCTCCCTGCCCGCCGCTCTTTCATCAGCTGGTGTCCCGGTGGCCGCAACGCAAGGCTCATGTAAGTATTTTTGGGGGAAAAATTGGTGCATCTTATAGGGCAAAAATACAGTATAAATACATTAAATTAGCAGATTGATATACAGCTCTGAAGGGCAAGTTACAAGTGAGTATTTACAATCAACATGAGCAGAGAAATGTCCGTTACCTTAGTCAGACAGAAGATACGCAATTATGCAGAGCAACCTCCGAGGCATGACGCATCTCAGCATGACCACCACTCAGACAGAGACCGTTCGTCAGTCCCGTCCCTGGACATTTACCTCTGGGCTGGTCACTCCCACCCTGGGAGTTGTTTAGTTTTCCTCCCTCCAGCATCTTCTAAGAACTTTTAAAAATTATATGTGGCATAACTTTTAGATGGAAGGTTCTAGGACACTGGTTCTGGTGTCAACCCTCCACACACTGCTGTGACATATGGTTCCCAGCCCAAGTTCTCCATAGCTCAGTCCCTACCCCTGTAGGATGATATGACGTATATGAATGTGGAAGTTAGAAATGTCAGATTCCAAAATGACATCAGATTATGAGGAATGTGCACTGAAACCTCGCAATTCTTTAAAGTATATTAGAACCTGTGTGCTTTGAAACTGTGTCCTGAAAGCAGGCACTCTACCAATGGGTACTCCCCTTTTGTCCCCCACAGCTAACCGGTCCAAGTCCATGATCAGCAACTCACCTGATCCCAGCCTACTCCACACTCCACACTTTGTGCCCCACCTCAGGCTTGAATTCTATTGGCCAGCACTTCAAGTTTAGCTTTTTCCTCCTGTCATCAGTCACAAGGTCCTGGCCATGCTCTCTCCATTGACTAGAACGGAGGGGGTGTGTCAGGCCTTGGCACACCTTCTCCATTGCAATGAATGGAATGCATTCCTGTAACTGATGGTGAGTAAAAAGTCAAATATGCTATCAAACTTGACCCCATATTCAGGCCTGGGGCAGTGCAGGCTGCATCATGGTCACCGCAATCAGGTCAGTCCGAAGAATTGGACCAATCAGCTGTGAGGGAAAAAAGGTGAGTACCGTTTTGTTTTGTTTTTTATTGGGGGTCAATCACTTTAAGACCATGTGGTACTCCATGAACCAAGTCGTGATCATCCCTATCTTTTTTCTATAATATTCCTTATTCCCTTATTTCCTTTTATGAGGCTAATAATGGTGGTACCATTGTCTAATTTCAGTACATTGCATCCATACAGGAATTCTCACTGGTGTTTAAAGTGGACCAAAACCCAGGATTTTGACTATCTTGGGTTTTGGTCCTTTCCCCCAGGGCACCCTGATCGGGGGTGCCCTGCTGTGTGAAACCCCCCTAGATCGCCAAAGCCAACTCGCCTCTTCCCGGTCCTACGGTGCATGCGCAGCTGCTCATCCAATCAGCGCACTCTGAGCTGCTGATGTCACATCATCTAAGGCTTCGTCTAAGGCCGCAGCGTGCTGACGCCCACATCCCCCACTACCCTCTAACAGGGAGCGTGCCCACATTGGCAATTGACAAATGCCTGGCCTGGGCATGCGCCCTGTTAGAGGGATAACGGGGATGCGCCTCACGCATGCGCCGTTGGACCGGGAAACAAGGTAAGTGTATGGGGCAACCAGGGGGGTTTCACACAGTGGAGCATCCCGATTTTGGATGCACTGGGGGGGGGGGGAGGGAATCGATCAGCCCAAGATTTCCAGGTCAATCGCAGTGGGTTTTGGTCCAATTTAATGAGATGTGTGCTTTAAAGCCTTGTCTCCAACCCCCTCCTCAAGGCCCACCAACAAATCATATTTTGCAGGATGCACATGCAAAGGACTGCAATTAGTGATCAGAAAAAGCTATACCTGCAAAACGTGAACTGTTGGTTGGCCTGAAGAGAAGTTCGAAGAAAACTTCTTTAAAGCAACGTGGCTTTCTTTTGAATTCTAAATGATCTTTTCTTTGACTGCCCCAAATAGGGTTGGGCTAGTTTTTCTTAACTATTATTTTTTTATTTTTTTTTTTGCAGTTGTATACAGTGGCTGTAGATCTCTGTGGTGGTGGCGCATTGTTTTAGCTGTTCCTCCAGTATATTGACATTCCGACGATTTTAGAATTCTAGTTGAACCGCTTTTTTTTCAACTCCCATACATTCTTTCCGCCCCCTTTTTTTTCTAAAAACCACACTCCACTAAAAGCATGTGGGGTAGTGTCTAGAAATGTAAACGGCTCAAATTCTCAAGGTGTTGCAGCACCTTAGTATATGAAATATTTGGTAGAACAAGCCTATCTTTGGGTGTAAATTGAAACTTACACCTACGCAAGCTTGTTTTAATTTTACAAGTGAAGTTCAATACGTTTTCCCCAAAAACTACGCATACCTGAGATAGGGCATTTTTACATGTATTAATTGCATTAATTGGATTAGTTTTCCAATGAGGTAAGGCTATATACCTATATAAGGCTATATACCTCATACAGTATGGATGATTCTACATAATTTAGTTTCTGCACAGCCCATAGGGTACTGTAGGTTCCAAACGTAAAAAAAAAAAATCACAACCTACTGAAAAAACATTGTACAATACCTCTGCTGTAAAAATGCCCCCTGCAGGTATTGCCTTTTTTTTTAAGTTTGGAGACCGCATACAGTATGGACTATGCTAAATAATTCAGCAAAAGCCCATAAGAAGCTGTGGTTTCCATGTGTAAAAAATCCCCACCTACTGGAAAAACGATGTACACTACCTCTCCTGTAAAAATGCCCCAGGTACAGGTGATTTTATTTGAAAAATGTGAGGAACAATAGCTGGATTTTCACTATCCCCACTCTATTCCCCTCTAACAGGGCATCCAGATTTGGAATGCCCTGCTGTGTAAAACCTCAAAGCAAATCAGAGATTCCACACTGGAAACAAATAATTAGCATGACCTCCAATGTTGCCAGAAAAGTTTTTTCTAGATACTGTATACAGGTGCATCTCAAAAATCTGAATATCATGGAAAAGTTTATTTATTTCAGTTATTACATTCTATAAGTGAAACTTATATTTTCTAAATTTATTTTCTAGATTTATTACACAGTGATAGATTTCAGCCCTTGGTGATGGTGGCAGAGGAAAGAAAAAGGGGATCATATGGAGCAACAGATTGACTAGGGTCTGCGAGAGGACCACATGGAAGGATCATGCGCTAGAGGACCCATAATGGCTGCTTGAACACGCCCCTGCTAGAGGATGGCAGGGATGCGTCCTACGGGGTATTCTGCTTCATTCGGCTGCATTCGGCTCTTAGCTGTTCTTAGCCGAAATGGCAAAACACACCCAAATATTTTACTAATAAATGCCTAAGACAGGGCTACTAATATAAATGCAGGTTTGTTGTACTGTTTTAAAGAGATCAGAGCTTAACTAATAAAGAATGTTCTTGCATTCTAAATAAGATATAAAAATAATATATAATATACTTATATACAGAACAGTAAGCTTAAACCAGACCTTCAGCATAATTTAATAAAAAGCCCCAACGTTTTTAGCCATTTACTTTTTACTCTTTCCACCACTGGGCTTTAAAGTGGACCAACACCCAGGGGGGATCGGCCCGGAAATCTATAAGATTCCCGGACCGATCAGATCCCTCCCCGCGGGGCATCCGAAATCGGGATGTCCCGCGGGGAGGAACCCCCCAGGAGGCCCACAAACCTTACTTCAGCCCCGTTCCATCGGCGCATGCGCGAGCCGCGGCCGCGTCTCGCGCTTCCCTCTAGCAGGGCGCGCACCCGCGCCGGCCGTTTGTGAATGGCCGGTGCAGGCACGCTCCCTGTTAGAGGGAAGCGCGAGACGCGGCCTCCAGCGCTCAGAGCCAGCTGAGCTGGTATGCGCGTCCAGGCGGCCTTGGACGCGCATACCACAGCGGCTCTGAGCGCTGTGATTGGCTGGCGCGGTCACGTGGGAGCGGGGAGAGGTGAGTTTTTGGGGCTTTCTGGGGGGTTTCAGACAGCGGGGCACCCCCGATCGGGGTGCCCCACCGAAGTGGACCAAAACCCAGGATAGTCAAAATCCTGGGTGTTGGTCCACTTTAACTCTGTTCAGGACTCTAGGATACGGGTGCCGCCATCTTGTCTCAGAATCATCACATACTGAGGAGAGGAGAGGGGGCAAAAGGTGGGGTTATATCTGTGCCTTGCTCAGACAGAGCATAGCTGGGGTCAGGAAAAGGACAGCAATCCCAGAATGCAGAGCGGCATAGTCAGAAGACACTTCCTGTTTGAAGGCAGGCTGAGAGTCCGTGTGCCGCCAGCTTGGATGTTTAAAGGTTTATAAAATGCAGTAGATGCAGGTAGGATGATTTTTAATGTGGGCAATCTGTACGTACAGGATAGGGGAAACATGGCACACCAAGTGGAAGGTTCCTTGTGGCACACCCTTTATGGCACCCAAGCGGCACTCACACACACACACACACCTGGATGTACACATAACACCTCACTTTTAAAGGGACTAAGAAGCAGCTATTGCTGAGTCACACATCTTTATAAAGAAGCTAATTATTACCCAAAACCGTCAGTAGGTCTACCTGCTTAAAGGAGCAGTATCGGGAAATTTGCATTAAAAAAGATAAATAATTAAATAGCCACACAATAGCTTCTAACATGTGTATAAATAATCTGGCGATAGGAAAAAATATATGCCTTTCATTTTGTAATTGTATAATGACAATGGCTCAGTCCATTTGCTGAATAGGGGGATCTGCTGGGTTGTATTTAGTGAGCTGCTTCATTTAGCCCACTGGTCTCCTAGCAACACTTTACCTCAGAGGCTGACACTGTAATCAGTGGTAGCGGCTGTGTGTGTGTGAGGTGCTGCTTTTGTTATGAGACCAGGTGACTCAAATGTGTAAAATCTATACAAAATAAACTAAACTGACTGAAAATAACTGAAATTCTTCTTTGAATAACTGTGCAGGAAAATCTAAAGGTATTAAAGTGGAACAAAACCCTGAGTGTCCGACCCTGAAGTCTATAAGACCCGGCCATTGACCTTCCCCTTTGGGCATTCTAAATCGGGATGCCCACTGTGTGAAACAACCCCTGGATAACCACAGATCCCCCCATTTTTCTGACGCGCTCACGCAGATAGTCATTTAGACAGGCCGGGCGGCCAGGAAGGTTACTGCTCAGGCTCCCCATCTGCATGCAAACAGAGCGGATTGGATGAAAGCCCACGCATGCGCTGTGGGACAGGGAAAGGTACGTTTTCACAGGCGAACTTGGGGATTTCACATATCAGGGCATCCCAAGTCAGGATTCCCCTAGGGGCACAAAACAAAACTCCAGATAGTGAAAATTCTGGGTTGGGCTTTGCTCAAAACACACAAAGCTGAAAGAAAGATCATATGGAAAAATGAAAAATAAGAATATGAAAGAGAAAATGGTAAACTGAAAGATTCTGCAGCAGAGCCAACATGAAGGGAAAACTGTCAAAATCAGCTAAATGACTTCTAGACCTTTTCTCTCTGTTTTACATATATAAAACTTCTGATACATTGTTTCACCCCTCTCCTCAGCATGGAACAGGCCAGAGTGTCGGTCCCGACACTCAGAAGACATAAACATGAGCTATTAGTCTCCAGCTGCTCAACACACACATCATTTTTTTCTACATTTGTAATTCTTACTCCAACACTTACCTATATTCAAAGTACCATTTAAATATAAGTCACCAAGAAAAATTTGTGATACTGCTCCTTTAATGATTGGATAATAATCAACTTTGGAGTACAACTTACAAACCTTACATGATTAAACATCATATTTAACAAGATAGTATATATAAAACTAGGTTGCCGATAGGCAAGCCTCTTTAAACAGGGTTTCAAAATGAGTAGTTACACATCTCTGTAAACAAGTTAGTTGAGACCCATTGTCGGAGATATATAATATAAACTTTAGTTAAATATTCTATCAATGGATAGACCTCAAAGCTCGGCGTTAACAACCACGACTAAGACAAAGATAGCAGAAAAGCAGACCTCAAGGTTTCATCAAGCTAAGGTCGGCCTAATTCAATACGGTATAACAATGGGTACACATCTTCCCCAATATCTGACTGGTCTCTGTTTCTCAGTCACAGAGAATTGAATTCAGCATCAGAAATAATACACTTCTTATAAAACCATAAACAGCTTATACCATTTCATTTTTTCAATAAAACATATACATTTATATCTCAGGAAATGTTTTAGATGTGTATATATTTCTCTTCTGGGTGAAGCAATGCTTACTGGGCAGGAGAAAGGAAGTCCGACCACATGAGGTGGCAGGAGCCATTACATCTGAATCTCTCTCTTGATGAGTGTATCACTGGCAAATACACACTTTTATTGTTTCCAGCTACCCCGAAAGCATAGCTGCTGTACTGTATTACTTATTCTGATTGCTATTTTTATGTTAATCCCATCCATATAACCCGGTTATTAAAGCTAGACTTCAACCTGGTCGCAATCATTAACCTGTAGGAGGGTGTTATCTACATGTAAAGCTGCACATAGATTCTGAGAATACGTGTAGTTGGAGCAAGACAGTAAAACAGCAGCTTCTATCAAGAGAAGTGGAGTACGGGATAGTAATCTCCAATCAGTATAAAAGTGTCTTCCAGCAAGAGGAGAGCATAGCTGACTACAAGATCGCTACAGCCAATGCAGTGCCCTGCAAATGGCCACCACGGTGAACCCCTAAGCAGACAAGCACCTCAGGTGACAGAGCAGCTCCCAGCATGTGGTGGAGAGAGGAAAGACTATACAGAGGCCCTGCTACACAACCATCTGCAAATGAATTAAAGTGGCCTCTATGCAGTTAAGCCACGCACCTTTCTTAAAGTTAAGGTCCCAGGTCAGTGGATCTACCAAGATTTCTATTAATAATGCAGCCATGATTGCTCAAGTGACCAGGGCACGATTAGTATTTGCCACGGAAAAAATGCTGCTTAAAAAAGAGAAGGCTTGTCTTGAGGCTGAACTAGAGCAAGAGATGGTAAGTTTAAAATCCAAGAGAGAGCTATAGAGAGCCCTTCTGAAGGAAGACCTAGAGAGTCTAGCTGTGGAAAAAGAGACTGCTGATGCCATAGCTGAGGCAGAATTCCATGAACTTGCTGCATGCAAGACAGAACAGCAGGAGAAGTCATTTGCTTGGCACAGAACCAGACTTTCAGGATTCACTACAGCAAACATCAGGATATGTCTATCAACACTTCACAACTGTCAATGACCCTCGGCCTGTGCAGGATACGAAGAAGGTCTTCTGTGAAACCAAAAAGGGACAGTGTACAAAGCAGGAAGCTGACCTTGAAATTCAGCGCTGGAAGCTGGAAGTCATAGAACGTGGCCCTGCCTACATCAACCGCTTCAGCCCACAAGCAGCCCAGCTTCCATTCCAGCATGTTGAAACTTCCTTTCTAGAGAAACAGTATGCCACCAACTTGCCGCAACCAGGGACTCGTAACAGGTATGATTGTGCACACACCACTGCAATGCACCACTAGAGCTAACCAGACCACAATGGACTTTGCCAAGTTCCTCTCCGGGTGTGAGTTAATCACTAAGGGACTTGTGAAGTTCACTGATCACCCTGAAAACTACAGTATGGCACTCTACCTTTCAGAATGTAACTTAGACATGTTGTGCAGCGACTAGGTAGATCTCCTAGTTAAACCGGACCAACAGCCTGGCACAGTTGAGAGAGAAAACTCCCCAAAACTCACTTGCCCCATCTGCACGCATGTTACTGAAACATTATCAGCACTTACATTTGCACCTGCATCCAAAGTTGAAACGCCTCTTCACCAATTTTCTAGTAGTAGCACCCATTTTGGAGCTTCCACTCCCAGCATCTCAGACATGCTGCTGTCTGGATTAAACTGACAATGCACAGTAACAGGAAACCCCTTCCTGTTTGCAGGTGGTCTGCAGATGCATGAGCCGCCATTTAGTTTTTACAATTTACCACAGCAGGTGTTTGAAAAAAGTAAAATCATTTTTATGTGCAGCAATCTAAATTATTCTGGGGAGCGATGCATATGAGCACTATTTGTTGTGCTGGTCTGGTTTAAGTCATTTTTGACCGTTGTTCCACTTTAAATGACATTAACATAAACTTCCCAGAGACAGGCCTTAAAATGACCTGGGACACACTTGATGAGTGCTATGGCTCACCAGGGGCCATAGAAAGTGCATTACTCAAAGGAGTCGAGGACTTCCCAAAAATACCTAACAGTGGTTACTAGAAATGTAGTGACCTGCTAATGGAACTGCAGGTAGACAAGACTGAAAGAGATATGTAGCCCCTCCTCTACCAACCCCCTGCCCCACTCATTAACTAATTTCACACAATTAACTGTACAAGGTCTCTCCTCTCTGGTCTCAAAGGCCCACCTGACCACCTGCTCCTACCTTATCCCTCAACTGTCTCCATCTGTCATTCCAGTCTTAACATCTTTATTCAACCTCTCCCTCTCCACTGGTACCTTTCCTTCTTCTTATAAGCATGGTGTTATAACTCCACTCATCAAAAAACCTTCTCTGGACACCTCTGCCCTCCCTAGTTACCGCCCGATCTCTCTGCTCCCTTTCTCATTCAAGCTTCTTGAACAGCATGTCCACACAGAACTGGCTCACTATCCCCTCGATTCAAAATGCAAAAGTTAATTGATTTCGGATCGAGAATCGTAAGTTTGGGTGGGTGTTTGTCATTTTTTCCTTTTTTTTGGGCCATTTCGTATTCGCACGATCGTTCGCGCATAGACGTATATGAACATACGCATTTCGGACGTCAATCGGATATTTTGCGTTAGTTCGTGTCTTTTTCCCGTCCAAATCGTATTTTTTGTGTACGATCCTATTTTTTACGTGCTTGACATGGGCTTGCGACCAATTCAGAGAGGTGATTGCTAATTGTTTTGAAGGCCATTAAATAGCTGCTTTCCGAAATGTTTGCCGGCAGCTATTTGGCCTCGGGAGTAGGATGGAGAGGAGCGAGTTTGTGGCACATCAAGGGCTTATGCTTTTTGGCATCGATTTGATCCGGATGTCTGAGAGCAGATTGCCCCTGCGTCGTCGCATGAACATCGATAGCATGAATGATGTTGAGCTGTTCGAGCTGACCAGGCTTAATCGCGCTTCCCTCCATAAATTATATAGTGAGCTGCGGCCATGGTTAGCCCGCACCACAAGGAAGGGGCATGCAATTTCAGGTATGACCAAGATGCTTGGCTGCCTTCAATTTTTGGCGAACGGCTCGTTCCAGAGGCTGGGTGCCCTCTCCGTGGGGATCTCACAGCCTACGCTGAGCCGCGCACTATCCAAATTTTTGGAAGGCATGGCTGCCATAACTCCCAAATATATTTATTTTCCGGATGATATGGCAGCCAGAAACGCCATTAAGCTTGGTTTTTATAATGTCGCCGACATGCCCAACGTAATTGGTGCTGTTGACTGCACACATGTGGCACTCGTACCTAGGGCATCCGACGAGTATATATATAGGTAGATTTTTTTTTGGTTTGGTTATTATGGGGCCCAACGTGCAATGTCACCTGTTTTCCTTTGCGGCAGCATATTTCTTTTTGGGCTTTTGTGTACATGCCTTATTTAGGCTTTTCATTTGTTGTTTTAAATTGTGTGCAGACATGTTTTTTGTTTCAAATGTGTTTTGCCCTTATTACTTACCCTTTTTTTTTTGTTTTGGCGTTAAGGAATCGAAAAATGGGACACTCCCTTAATGTCCAGGCCGTGGCGGGGTCGGACATGCGTTTCATGAGTGTTCTTGCCGGCTACCCAGGATCGTCGCACGACTCATATATCCTGAGACGATCTGGTTTGTTTCGGCGATTTGAGTCAGGTGAATTTTCGGGCGCATGGCTGCTTGGTAAGTGTGTCCTATTTTTTGTTATCGATATTTCAGAGGAATCTGTTATTTTTTGCTATTTTAGCTTTATAATTATTGACATAAACATGAAACTGCATTTTTTTTTTTTGTTTTGTGTATTTTAGAAAACAAAAAAAAAAAAACGCTTGGCTCACTTTGTCCTTCAGAATTTTTTAACTTTGGTTAGGATGTCTGTAACTTCCATGTCCAAAAATATATTGGGTAGCAGATTGTCCAGAAGTATCTGCTAGTTTATGGTCCTTTTGTAGTATTGGTCTTTCAATGCCAAAGTGGACTTAAACTGCATACAGTGCATTCTTTATCGAAATGTTTTGGGCCCCTCAGCAGCATCCTAATTGTAACATTTCCTAAACCAGAAAAAAAAGCATATTTCAAAATACCCTTGTCCGTGCAGATGTTTTATCATTCTTTGGTTTCTTTAAGCTGCATTTTTAGTTATGTACTACATTTGTGCCAATAGTGTTTTTTCTAATGTGCCCTGGGTATATTTTTGGGGCCTTTAGCTTACCCCATTTTGATATATGTCAAATTGTTTGTGTTTGTTGTCTTGCAATGTGTTTATTTTTTGAATTTAATTGTCTTGTTAAGGTGATTCCGGTTATCCACTTCTCCCCTGGCTCATGATGCCTGTGTCAGGTCCCGGAGACACCCACCTTCCAATAAACCAGCAACCCCCAATCTCCGCTGCTTTCTTCACCTATAGTAAGCCCCCGTTTGCCGGGACGCTAGACACGCCTCACCGGACACGGTTGCCCCCAGGTCTTATTAGCACAAAGGATGCTGATTTATGCAGGGGAAGGCAGATGAATCCAAGGACTAGACTGAGTAGCGATAAACGGACAGGGGTCATACACGGGTGGTCAATCCGAGGAGGCACGGTACAGAAGGGTTAGACGGAAGAATGGTCAGGGGCAAGCCAAGGGTCACAACGGGAGGTCAGAAGTTCGCGGTACAAAGGAGCAGGCAGAATCGTAGTCAAGGGGCAAGCAAGGTCGGTCCAGGCGGCAATCAGGGATGGTCAAAAACAAGGCAAAATCACAAGGAGAAGAGCAATCCAAATCACACCCAGTAGCACGCTATAACGGGCAACGATCCACTGCAGGGTATACACCTATATAGGATGAGGGCTGACTGGATTGGCTGAGGGGAGGAGTGCACGGATTGGAGTAACTGGGATCTCTGGGCTGATAGCCCAGTTTGAATAGGGAGGCGGACTGTGTGATAGGGCACAAGCATTTGAATAGTAAGGGCTCATTGGCCCAACTACATGTAGGGAGGTGGACTGTGTTTGGGCACCTGCCCTTACTAACCAGGGCTCATTGGCCCAATACAATCACCTCCGGCGGGCGCGCAGTGCGCAGCGCCGCCGGAGGGCATAGAATGAAGTCAGGCGCGTGCGCGCGCGCGTGTGAGGACGCGCGCCGGGAGCGCGCCGCACAGAGAGCGGCGCGGCCGCTCCCGACGCTGCAGGGCCGGAAGCCGCCCGAGCGGCTGCTCGTGACAGCCGAGCGGCGGGCGGGCAGGAGCGACGCCGACCCGCCGCCGGCTGCAACAGACGTGCAGCCCGCCGAGAGGAGTCGGCGGAGGAACGAGGGTCAGGTAAGGAGGTGGCCGTGACAGCCTGTGCTGCGGCCCCAGGATGCCTCTCAGGAAGCCTACAATCGTGCGCACCGCAAGACCAGGGCTGTTGTTGAGAGGGCATTTGGACTGTTGAAGACCCGTTTTCGGTGTTTGGACCATACCGGGGGCGCCCTGCAATATGATCCTCAAAAAGTTATAGACATCATAATGGCATGTGCTGTTCTGCATAATTTTGCGATTAAAGAACGTGTCCCCCGTTATGTGGATGTTCTGCCCTCTACAGCCATAGAAGATGATGGTGACAATTATGTTGGCCCACCCAGTGAGTCTGGTCAATCAGTGCGAGCAAATATGATCTTGCAGCATTTTAGTTAAAGCCTTGTTTTTTTTTTCCATTCTGTGTGTGTGTATTTGCCTTTTTGTGCAATTATTTGTTTGCCCGTAATGTGGCATTACTTTAAATTAAAAAATGTTGGCCTTAATTGTTGCCTAATGTTTTTCCTGGTGTTTACTTAGATTGATATTTGCATTTTTACACCTCTTAACCAAAAATGTATCTGCTTTAGCCCAAGGTGATGTAAAATGTGTTTCAACTAAAAACGCCACAAGTATTGTAACTGTATAAATTTTTTACTTTTGGGACTTTGAATGGTTGTGCATAACATAAAACATTCCACATACAACTGTGGCTCAAAATGCATGAAGTTATTAAACTGAAATCTAGCACATCTACACCTGGAAGTGAGTGGCACAACCAAACAAGGACACCCAGTCCAAAGGCCAGCCTAGTCCAGTCATTAATATTGCCTGTGCCAAGGGATATTTGGGCATGGCCATAATGTCACACAAACATGTCTGCAAACAGGAGGAGCACAAACCAAACAAATGTAAAAAACCATAAGTGGCACATGTTACTTGCCACCTACACTCCACATAGACCTATGGCATTGGCTAGTGGCCTTAATCATTACTCTAAGGAGCTCTATGGGAGCAAATCCAAAACACAACCTGCATGTCAAACACAAAATGGATTGAGCTAAACATCAAACTACAAGTAAATACAGTGGGGGGGAAGAGAAAAGATGTCCCACACATTCATGGATTAATTAATAGGGTGGCTGCCCATAAAACCCAGGTGGAGGTCCGTGTGGATGGGACCTAACCTGGGCCATGGTTGCATTGTTAATCTGCAACTGCTCCATAATGTTTCTCTGCATATTGGTCAATTCAGCCATGGATGCCTGGATTGCATTACTTGCATTGACCATGTTGCTGTTGTGGGTCCGAAACTCAGCGAGGATGGCCTGTAAGGTGGTATTGAGGTTCACCATATCGGCATGCCTTTCCTCCCGCTCATTTTGGTGCTGTGCCTCAAAAGAGTCCCTCTCCTGGTTCCATAAATCAAGCAGGGCACTGTGCCTCCCCTGGGAAATTGTGCGGCGTAATGGAGTCCGCCGCACAATTACCCTGGCTCTTGGTCGTGCCCTGCCGCGTTGTCTCGTCCCCTCAACAGCAACAGGCATGCTTGGCAAATCCTCAGCAGCAGAGTGAACACTGGGGACTGTTGTCTCAGTCTCCCCATGTGCAGGCACAATGGATGCAGATTCACTCTGCTGCTGAGGATTGGCCAGAGAAACATTATGGAGCAGTTGCAGATTGGGACCCAGGGGGAGGTCTTCGGACGTGGCCAGCATTGATCCATCATCTTCCTCCATTTCCTGGATCTCTTCCATGAGTGTGTGGGTCTGTAGGGACATAGAAAAAAAAAAATTAAGTTTGCGTTCCAAATTAGGATTCCATCAGTTTAACACATGCTTAAGCACTTGTTAGTATTTTTGGTACTAAATAAACTTACCGGAAAACTCGGATCTGGGCTCCTATGCTGTACGGACCTGGTAGGCATATTCAAACTGGGGGGTGAGTTTACACTTGCTGAGGGGTCATGCTGGGCTGAAGAAGAGAAAACAAAACAAGGTAAACACACACATAAGCATTGTTTAGGTAGGTAATTAAACAAGCCACTATTTGTAATCTGAAGCAACTCTACAGTAACGGGGACGATTTTTCAAATACACTCACTTTAAGATATGTGAAATGGATCGAGTAAACTGCTAACTGACCTCAGTTCGAAGTCAGGAAGTGTACCCAGTCAGCATACAACTTGCAGAGCACCTATTTTGAGTTTGACTACCATTCTCTAGGTAATATATGTTTGTGGCTCTTGATTTAAATTGTTACCTCAAACACAACTCACACAACAAATAGACAACACATCCCTAATGATGTGTGTTTTGTGATTGAGTACAAATATATCACTTTTCTTCTGAAACTTCGTTACTTGACACATAATTAGTGTTAATTGTTATTTTACATAATGTATGTGGTCCGAAATGTGTGATTCACAGGGACCAAAACAGGACACAAACAGGCACACTAGTGCGAGCCCAACCAAGCCACACCATAGGGCCATACCGTCATCTTTGTACTAGTGAACTTTAATTTACTTTGCAACAAGGCAAACATGCAGATTAAGATTACTCACCTTGTGTACGGGTCGGTGAGTCTGTGTCCCTTAGACCCGCATGGCCACCGACCGCGACAGGATGGAGAAGGCCCAGCACAATCTCCTCAGCAGGTATAAACTCCAGTTTGGTGGGATAGCCACCTCCAGTTTTCATGCTGAAATGAAAATATAGTTTGGTACACAGAAAAGGTGCATACAGTACATCCTAATAATTACATTTGGATACATCATTTATTTACCTGTAATTATGCCTTTTAATTTATTTTTGCCGTACAGCATATTTCATATCCGAAATTTTCTTTTGGATTTGTCCAACATCTTTCCTCTCTTCCCCCGCTGCATTTACTTGTCATTGGATTTGTTCTAACAATTCCATTTTGCGCTGCTTAGTGGTGTGTTTGGATTTGCTCCCATAGAGCTCGTCATAGTATAATGTAAGGCCACTAGCCAATACCATATTTTGGTCATGTGAGAATCGCCCACACAAATGTCCGCGCCGCAATGTGCGGCCAGATGGTTGGCTTTGGGGCTCCTCCATGTGTGCAGACACATGTGGTGACATTATGGCCTGGGGCTGTGTAGGGGAATGCAAGGATTGGTGGCTTCCCAATGACTGGACTGGACTGGCCAAGGGACTGGGTGTTCTTGCGTGGCTGGCCACAGAACTTCCAGGTGTAGATGTGGTAAGGATGTTGTCCTTTCTTGGGCCTCTTGGGGGGCTATGTGCCCTGCTGGTGCCTGGTCTTGGGCTAGGTGCCCTGCTGGTGCCTGGTCTTGGACTAGGTGCCCTGCTGGTGCCTGGTCTGGTCCTTGGTGCCCTGCTGCGGGGCCTGTATGGGCTGTGTGCCCTGCTTCTGGGCCTGGACGGGCTTCTGGCCCTGCTGCGGGGCCTGTATGGGCTGTGTGCCCTGCTTCTGGGCCTGTATGGGCTGTGTGCCCTGCTTCTGGGCCTGGACGGGCTTCTGGCCCTGCTGCGGTGCCTGTATGGGCTGTGTGCCCTGCTTCTGGGCCTGGACGGGCTTCTGGCCCTGCTGCGGTGCCTGTATGTGCTGTGTGCCCTGCTTCTGGGCCTGGACGGGCTTCTGGCCCTGCTGAGGGGCCTGTATGGGCTGTGTGCCCTGCTTCTGGGCCTGGACGGGCTTCTGGCCCTGCTGCGGGGCCTGGGTTGGCTAAGTGCCCGGCTTGAGAGCATGGGTGGTGTGGGCTCCCTTGTGCGGCCTCTTCGGGGGGCAGATGTGCTGGTGCCTGCTGTGGGGCTTCCGACCCGTTTAGCCTGTTTTTTGGCCGCCGGGGCACGTGCCTTTGTGGGCCTTTTTTGCGAAATGGAGGGTCCACTGTCCCTTGGTGGGGCCGAGCTGCTACTTGCCTTTTTGGTGCGTAGCTTCTTTTGGCCTTGCTGGGACCTGGTTGTTGGGGCCTCAGAGGTCTGGCTTGGCTGGCCGCGTTTCTGTGCTGGCTTTTTTGGTGCCATTTTCTCCAAAATGTCAAAGAGAATGAGCTTTGGGTGCAGGGACCTTTAAATAAGGCGCCCAGCGTCTGACGCCTATGCGCACGCCTACGCGATCGTACGGACGTACGTTCGTGCGGAACCAGGAAACCGCAGGGGTTTCAGTTATCTGCTGCCTTGAAGAAGCATAAAGATGGCGCCCACTATCTTCACCCGTCAACAAGAAGAGATCCTCATGCTGGTAAGTGCCTTGCTCTGCCTTTTAAGCTCATACTGACTGATGTACTACATGTAAATGATGCGGTTGGAACAAGTTTTGTGGATCTTAATGTTTTAGAACAGGGCTCCTCACACTTCATCCTCAAGGGCCGAGACAGGCCACATTTTCACCTCTCTATGCTGATGTCCTAATTAGGGCAATTGCTCTGGCTTAGCACCAGTTAATTAACCTGTGGAGTAGCGTGGAGAGCTGTCAAACCTGGCCTGTCTCGGACCTTGATGCGGATGTTTGAGGACCACTGTTTGGCTAAGACATAAAAACACAACGGCAAGCCACACACGTGCCCAAAAAGTCAGAAACCGGGCCTTCAGCGTGATTTACTAAAAAGCAATAAAACCTAAAAAACGAGTACACAGCCTATTACATTTAAAAATGGGCCATTTTAAGCCAATAACGTATTAGTCTTGCCTCCACTGGCCTGAAACTCTGTTCAAGAATTTAGGATATGCGCGCAGCCATCTGTACTCAGAAGCATCACACTTACTGAGGAGAGGTGAGTGGGATAAGGTACAGGGGGGTGGGTTATAGCTGTGCTTTGCTCAGACACAGCAGAGCTGTGGTCATGGGAAGGTCATCAGTCCAAGAATGCAGAGCAGCACACACACTTCCTGTTTGCATGCACTTCCTGTTTGCAGGCTGCCTGCAAAGATGGCATTTTACATAAGCCGCCATCTTGGATGTTAAAACCATCATAACATACCATAGATGCAGGTGGGCTGATTTTTAATGTTGGCAATCTGTATGTAAAGGGTGTGTGAAACATATAACATAAGACCAGACTCAGATTCAGAGTGAACGTCCGCTTTAAGGCACTCCCCAAAAATGGCTGGCACTCTAAATGTGTGTGTTAATGACATTACATTCGCAACTTCTGATGCAACACATATGGCTCTGTGTGTAAAAGTAAAAGCTCTGTGTACATTATGTTTTTCAGATCATGCATCAGCGCCGGTATGACTTCGCGCCCAATGTGTGTGAAAAAAGGGACATCGCCCGGGAGATCATCGCGGAAATACACCGTGTCACCAGCACCACCTTCACTCACACCCAGATAATGCAGCATTGGTCGGACCTGAAACGTCTGCACATGCCCCGGGTGCGGAGGTTTTTTGGGATCCATTTTCCAAGTAAGTACAAAGCGATTGCATGGTATATGTTCCAAATTTATAAGTTATGCCTTTATTTATAATGACTTTTCTGTTACTGTTGGAAATGGATTTCCGAATTCGCCGCACCCGGAGGCGCACAGGCCGACCAGTGCTGCATGCTTCTGCATCTGTGAGTGAAGGTGGTGGATCTCCCGGGCGACGGACCTACCCCTCCTCTGTGGCCTCCTCAAACCAGCCCCTGGACCTTACCACAGAGGAGGGGCACAACCGCGTGGGCGTGGAGTCATACCCGGCCAGCCATGGGGAAGGCTCTGGTATGTCACTCTTCATGTATATGCACAAAGATATACATGCAAGCAAAAAAACTAAGTGGTCCTTTATTATGTATTTCTAGATGCTTCGGGAGCGGGTGAGGTAGTGGAGGAGGAGGCAGCAGAGATGCGTGAAGATGATGTTGGCGAAGGTGAGTGATGTCAGCCAGACTTGGAGCCAGATATGTTGGGAATAGTGACTCTATACAACAACTAACCAAATGTCACATGTTTCTCCAGGGACTTCTTCACAGCATAGCCAGGACCAAGGGCATCCTGTTGGCCCCAACCAGCCATCTGTTGGCCACCAACAAAGTAAGTAGCCATGCCATTAGTCCGAATTATGTGTTTTTGGATAACAACACACACATAAATAAAGGCGTAGCCAATGTATAGTTAACACTTTCATGTGGGCACTTCGTTAGCTTAAAGCGGACCCTAACTCGTATTAAGAGCCTAGCTAATAAGTATCCCACACACTGTACATACAGATTTGGAACATTCTAAAACAGCCTACCAACATCTACTGGATGTTAGGAGCCTTTACACATCCAAGATGGCGGCATAGTGAATGCGCAATATTTACAGGCAGCATGGCATCCAGATTTGGCGAAGTAATGTGCTGCCATGCATTGTGGGACTGCTGACCTTTACCTGAATCCATCTATGCTCTGTATTACCAAAGCACAACTGTAACCTGCTCCCCTGAACTTTAGCCCACTCTCCTCTCCTCATTAAGTGTTATGCTTCTGAGTCCAGATGGCGACGCATTAATAAAAAAGGCAACAAAATGAACTTTTCTATGGTGTAGACTTATTTGTAACGAGTTTTTGGGTTTCCGAACATCATGTTTAAGTTCCGGTTTAAGGAGTTTCAAGACTTACCTGTGGGAAAAGCATTTCCTTTATTATTTTGAAGAAGGACATATGTCATGCATTTACATGTATTTGAGTAACCAAAAATCTATTCCCAGCATACAAACCGGTCTGGTACTACTATTTATGTTTTTTTCTCTCTTGGTTACAGGGATGATCCCACAAACAGTTGCAGCCAAAAAAAAAAAAAGAATCCAGGAGTTGGTGGCCGAGCTGATGGCCATACAGGCGACGTTGGGGCCAACTGACGAAGAAGAGGAGGAGGATTAGTGCCCTTGGTCCTGGCTAAATTTTGTAAATAGTTTTTTTAACATTTTACCATAGTTTTTACTATTTGGATCCACAACCCAAATTTAAAAAAATTTTTTTTTAAGATAAATAAAATATATTTTAATGCATAATAAATGTGTCATTTATAATATGGGAAACAAAATACATTTCCACAAACACGAAAAAACATGCTTAAAAACATATAGACATATGTACATTAAGTGGTTTGGGTAAGTTTTAGGGTCCGAGAAATGAAGAAGAATGCAAGCGCTAAGGGGTTTGGGTAAGTTTTAGGCTCGTCAAAATGAAGAAGAATGCAAGCGCTAAGAGGTTTGGGTAAGTTTTAGGCTCGTCAAAATGAAGAAGAAGGCAAGCGCTAAGGGGTTTGGGTAAGTTTTAGGCTCGTCAAAATGAAGAAGAAGGCAAGCGCTAAGGGGTTTGGGTAAGTTTTAGGCTCGTCAAAATGAAGAAGAAGGCAAGCGCTAAGGGGTTTGGGTAAGTTTTAGGGTCCGAGAAATGAAGAAGAATGCAAGCGCTAAGGGGTTTGGGTAAGTTTTAGGCTCGTCAAAATGAAGAAGAATGCAAGCGCTAAGAGGTTTGGGTAAGTTTTAGGCTCGTCAAAATGAAGAAGAAGGCAAGTGCTAAGGGGTTTGGGTAAGTTTTAGGCTCGTCAAAATGAAGAAGAAGGCAAGCGCTAAGAGGTTTGGGTAAGTTTTAGGCTCGTCAAAATGAAGAAGAAGGCAAGCGCTAAGGGGTTTGGGTAAGTTTTAGGCTCGTCAAAATGAAGAAGAAGGCAAGCACTAAGGGGTTTGGGTAAGTTTTAGGCTCGTCAAAATGAAGAAGAATGCAAGCGCTAAGAGGTTTGGGTAGGTTTTAGGCTCGTCAAAATGAAGAAGAAGGCAAGCGCTAAGGGGTTTGGGTAAGTTTTAGGCTCGTCAAAATGAAGAAGAAGGCAAGCGCTAAGGGGTTTGGGTAAGTTTTAGGCTCGTCAAAATGAAGAAGAAGGCAAGCGCTAAGGGGTTTGGGTAAGTTTTAGGCTCGTCAAAATGAAGAAGAAGGCAAGCGCTAAGGGGTTTGGGTAAGTTTAAGGCTCGTCAAAATGAAGAAGAAGGCAAGCGCTAAGGGGTTTGGGTAAGTTTTAGGCTCGTCAAAATGAAGAAGAAGGCAAGCGCTAAGGGGTTTGGGTAAGTTTAAGGCTCGTCAAAATGAAGAAGAAGGCAAGCGCTAAGGGGTTTGGGTAAGTTTTAGGGTCCGAGAAATGAAGAAGAATGCAAGCGCTAAGGGGTTTGGGTAAGTTTTAGGCTCGTCAAAATGAAGAAGAATGCAAGCGCTAAGAGGTTTGGGTAAGTTTTAGGCTCGTCAAAATGAAGAAGAAGGCAAGCGCTAAGGGGTTTGGGTAAGTTTTAGGCTCGTCAAAATGAAGAAGAAGGCAAGCGCTAAGGGGTTTGGGTAAGTTTTAGGCTCGTCAAAATGAAGAAGAAGGCAAGCGCTAAGGGGTTTGGGTAAGTTTTAGGGTCCGAGAAATGAAGAAGAATGCAAGCGCTAAGGGGTTTGGGTAAGTTTTAGGCTCGTCAAAATGAAGAAGAATGCAAGCGCTAAGAGGTTTGGGTAAGTTTTAGGCTCGTCAAAAGGAAGAAGAAGGCAAGTGCTAAGGGGTTTGGGTAAGTTTTAGGCTCGTCAAAATGAAGAAGAAGGCAAGCGCTAAGAGGTTTGGGTAAGTTTTAGGCTCGTCAAAATGAAGAAGAAGGCAAGCGCTAAGGGGTTTGGGTAAGTTTTAGGCTCGTCAAAATGAAGAAGAAGGCAAGCACTAAGGGGTTTGGGTAAGTTTTAGGCTCGTCAAAATGAAGAAGAATGCAAGCGCTAAGAGGTTTGGGTAGGTTTTAGGCTCGTCAAAATGAAGAAGAAAGCAAGCGCTAAGGGGTTTGGGTAAGTTTTAGGCTCGTCAAAATGAAGAAGAAGGCAAGCGCTAAGGGGTTTGGGTAAGTTTTAGGCTCGTCAAAATGAAGAAGAAGGCAAGCGCTAAGGGGTTTGGGTAAGTTTTAGGGTCCGAGAAATGAAGAAGAATGCAAGCGCTAAGGGGTTTGGGTAAGTTTTAGGCTCATCAAAATGAAGAAGAATGCAAGCGCTAAGAGGTTTGGGTAAGTTTTAGGCTCGTCAAAATGAAGAAGAAGGCAAGCGCTAAGGGGTTTGGGTAAGTTTTAGGCTCGTCAAAATGAAGAAGAAGGCAAGCGCTAAGGGGTTTGGGTAAGTTTTAGGCTCGTCAAAATGAAGAAGAAGGCAAGCGCTAAGGGGTTTGGGTAAGTTTTAGGGTCCGAGAAATGAAGAAGAATGCAAGCGCTAAGGGGTTTGGGTAAGTTTTAGGCTCGTCAAAATGAAGAAGAATGCAAGCGCTAAGAGGTTTGGGTAAGTTTTAGGCTCGTCAAAATGAAGAAGAAGGCAAGTGCTAAGGGGTTTGGGTAAGTTTTAGGCTCGTCAAAATAAAGAAGAAGGCAAGCGCTAAGAGGTTTGGGTAAGTTTTAGGCTCGTCAAAATGAAGAAGAAGGCAAGCGCTAAGGGGTTTGGGTAAGTTTTAGGCTCGTCAAAATGAAGAAGAAGGCAAGCACTAAGGGGTTTGGGTAAGTTTTAGGCTCGTCAAAATGAAGAAGAATGCAAGCGCTAAGAGGTTTGGGTAGGTTTTAGGCTCGTCAAAATGAAGAAGAAGGCAAGCGCTAAGGGGTTTGGGTAAGTTTTAGGCTCGTCAAAATGAAGAAGAAGGCAAGCGCTAAGGGGTTTGGGTAAGTTTTAGGCTCGTCAAAATGAAGAAGAAGGCAAGCCCTAAGGGGTTTGGGTAAGTTTTAGGGTCCGAGAAATGAAGAAGAATGCAAGCGCTAAGGGGTTTGGGTAAGTTTTAGGCTCGTCAAAATGAAGAAGAATGCAAGCGCTAAGAGGTTTGGGTAAGTTTTAGGCTCGTCAAAATGAAGAAGAAGGCAAGCGCTAAGGGGTTTGGGTAAGTTTTAGGCTCGTCAAAATGAAGAAGAATGCAAGCGCTATGAGGTTTGGGTAAGTTTTAGGCTCGTCAAAATGAAGAAGAAGGCAAGTGCTAAGGGGTTTGGGTAAGTTTTAGGCTCGTCAAAATGAAGAAGAAGGCAAGCGCTAAGAGGTTTGGGTAAGTTTTAGGCTCGTCAAAATGAAGAAGAAGGCAAGCGCTAAGGGGTTTGGGTAAGTTTTAGGCTCGTCAAAATGAAGAAGAAGGCAAGCACTAAGGGGTTTGGGTAAGTTTTAGGCTCGTCAAAATGAAGAAGAATGCAAGCGCTAAGAGGTTTGGGTAGGTTTTAGGCTCGTCAAAATGAAGAAGAAGGCAAGCGCTAAGGGGTTTGGGTAAGTTTTAGGCTCGTCAAAATGAAGAAGAAGGCAAGCGCTAAGGGGTTTGGGTAAGTTTTAGGCTCGTCAAAATGAAGAAGAAGGCAAGCCCTAAGGGGTTTGGGTAAGTTTTAGGGTCCGAGAAATGAAGAAGAATGCAAGCGCTAAGGGGTTTGGGTAAGTTTTAGGCTCGTCAAAATGAAGAAGAATGCAAGCGCTAAGAGGTTTGGGTAAGTTTTAGGCTCGTCAAAATGAAGAAGAAGGCAAGCGCTAAGGGGTTTGGGTAAGTTTTAGGCTCGTCAAAATGAAGAAGAAGGCAAGCGCTAAGGGGTTTGGGTAAGTTTTAGGCTCGTCAAAATGAAGAAGAATGCAAGCGCTAAGAGGTTTGGGTAAGTTTTAGGCTCGTCAAAATGAAGAAGAAGGCAAGCGCTAAGGGGTTTGGGTAAGTTTTAGGCTTGTCAAAATGAAGAAGAAGGCAAGCGCTAAGGGGTTTGGGTAAGTTTTAGGCTTGTCAAAATGAAGAAGAAGGCAAGCGCTAAGGGGTTTGGGTAAGTTTTAGGCTCGTCAAAATGAAGAAGAATGCAAGCGCTAAGAGGTTTGGGTAAGTTTTAGGCTCGTCAAAATGAAGAAGAAGGCAAGCGCTAAGGGGTTTGGGTAAGTTTTAGGCTCGTCAAAATGAAGAAGAAGGCAAGCGCTAAGGGGTTTGGGTAAGTTTTAGGGTCCGAGAAATGAAGAAGAATGCAAGCGCTAAGGGGTTTGGGTAAGTTTTAGGGTTCATAAAGGTAAGTGTTAGACTGGCGCGAAGTAGTAGTGGTGAGACTGGCAGTGTCAGATAGGGCCCACATTGGTTTGGGGAGTGTAGCTTGGATCGCGCATGCGCAAGACCTTAGATACATACGAACGAACGAATATAAGAGGCCAAAAACCATTGAAAACCAGAGGCAAACGCAAGTAATTGGAAGAGGTGGACGATGGAAGAGGCCGAAAAAACAGGCTGCCGCCGCAACAAGTGTCCACATCAACCTGTTTTTTACGATTGACAAATGACTGAGCCAAGTTCGGAAGATAACATACGAACGGACGGGCTTTTTACGATAGGAAACGTATTTGCTTATAGAATCACTCGCAAGTTCATACGAGCGCACGAGCGTTCGGGAAAAATAGGATGATCGGCACCAAAATCAAAGCTGTAACATGTTTCTTTGAATCAACCCATATCTGTATCCAGTCTGGTTTCTGCTCAAGTCACTCAACCAAAACTGCCCTCACCAAAGTCACCAATGATCTACTGATAGCCAAATCTAAAGACCATTACTCTGCTCTCATTCTTCTCAACCTGCTTTTGACACAGTCGACCTTGCTCTGCTTCTCAATATTCTTTCTTCTCTCCTCCTATCTCTCTGTTGGCACTTTTAGTGTAATTTCCTCTCCCCTTCCTCTGTTGGTGTACCACAAGGCTTAGTCCTAGGATCCTTACATTTGTCAATATACACTTCTGGTCTCTATAAACTTCTAATCTCGCTGGGCTTCCAATATCACTTTTATGCAGATGACACTCAGATCTACCTCTCTGGCCCTGACCTCTCTTCCCTCCTCTCTCACCTTCCTGACTTTCTAACAGCCATCTCTTCCTTCATGACATCTCGCTCCCTTAAACTGAACATGAACAAAACAGAACTGGACAAAACAGAATCTTCCCACCATCTCCCTCCTCTCTAACACTACAATCTCTGTAAATAATCTTACAGTAACTGCAACTCATCAGGCTCGGTGCCTGGGCGTCATTCTGGACTCCTCACTCTCATTCACACCTCACATTCACTCCCTAGCCACCTCCTGTCATCTTCAACTTAAAAATATCTCCCGCATCCGTCCCTTCCTCTCACCGGATACCACTAAAATGCTAGTACACGCCCTGGTCATATCCCGACTGGACTACTGCAACACCCTGCTCTGTGGTTTGCCAACAAACAGACTGACACCCCTCCAATCTCTGCTGCTGCTCGCCTCATCTACCTCTCCTCTAGCTTCTCCAGTGTTGCTCTCCTCTGTCAATCCCTCCATTGGTCACCTGTCTCTCAGAGAGTTCAGTTCAAACTTCTAACATTAACCTACAAAGCTTTCTCCAGCCAGGACCCTCTCTACATTTCATCTCTGATCCAGTTATACCAACCCAAGCGCAACCTCCGCTCTGCCTCCCTGGCTTAACTGCACTCCCTCCTTCAAGACTTCTCCCGTGCTTCATCACTTCTCTGGAATACACTCCCCCGCTCAATCCGTCACTCTCCATCACTCCAAGCCTTTAAAAATAGTTGGAGGTCTGAAGAACCAATGGCTGAGAGCGAGTTTATCGGAAGTCCAGAGACAGGCCAGAGGTCGACACTGGGAAGTCAGAGATCACAGCGGTACAGAGGGATGAGGCAGCTCGAGGTCAGGGTACAAAGCAGAGGTTGGCAACAGGGATCAGGCAGAGAGTAGTCGATTCAGGCAGGGGTCGGCAACAGGGTTCAGACGAGAGATTGGTCAATTCAGGCAGTGGTCGGCAACAGGGATCAGACAAGGATGGTCAGTTCAGGCAGGGGTCGGCAACGAAGATCAATCACGGAATTTAGCTCAAGACAAACAAGGTACAAGGCGCTATCACAGGCACTGAGTAACTGACGGGGTGAAACCTTTATAGGAACAGATATGATGGGAGATGGGGGGAAAATGGGTGTGTGATTGGTGCTCACTAGGATTAAACAGCTCATTGGCTACACACTTATGGAAGGGCGTATAGCCCAAACCTCCCCTGGGCCATTGGCCCAAAATCCCAGCACACGGGCTCATTGGCCCACACCAGAACCCTGGGCTCATTGGCCCTATCACAGCCTCCGGCGGCCGCGCTGTGTACAGCGCCGGCGGAGGACAAAAACAGTCACGTTCTTGCAGCGCGCGTGAGCAAGAGAGGCTGTGACGTGGGGAGGAGAGCGGCCATGCTCGACGCCACCTGAGCCGCCGCCGCCACTCGGCGCGGCCGCCGCACAGTGACAGCTCCGGCCGGCCGCCTGGAGACGGCGCTGGAACGGGGTCCAGGTAAGCGGTTACTGACACTACCCCCCCCCCCTCAAGAGGGGCCTCCGGACCCTTATCAGGTTTCCCTGGATTGTCCCAATGGAATCTTTCAACAAGAATCCTAGCGTGCACGTCTTTCGCAGCAACCCAGCACCTTTCCTCAGGACCGTAACCAACCCAGTCAACCAAATATTGTAACGAGCTACGGATCTTACGCGAGTCCAAAATCTTGTTCACCTCATATTCTGGTTCGTTATCAACTAGGATTGGTGATGGGGATGAAAGTTGAACATTCTTAGCTGGTTTTAGCACCAACACGTGAAAGGAGTTTGGGATTCTCATAGTTTGAGGAAGTTGGACATTAAAGGTTACATTGTTCAACTTCCGAATAATGGGAAAAGGCCCAATAAACTTGGGGCCCAACTTACTGGAAGGTTGCCGGAGAGCAATGTTCTTAGTGGAAACCCAAACGAGATCCCCAACCTGAAGGGCGGGTTCCTGAGATCTGCGGCGGTCGGCGAATCTTTTATATCTAAGAATAGTAGTTTTCAAAGTCTCTTGGACGCGAGCCCAGATGTTTTTCCGCTCTTGGAGCGACTCTTCCAATGCCGGTAAATCGGAAGGTGACCCTGAGAGAGAAGAACCTCTGGGATTTTTCCCAAAATTGCAAAAAAATGGGGACACTTTGGTACTCTCACTCGGCGCATTATTGTATGCGAATTCCGCAAAAGTCAATGAATTCTGACCACTGTACTTGAGCGTCAGAAATGTAACACCTTAAGTACTGTTCCAGACTTTGATTGGTTCTTTCAGTCTGCCCATTGGTCTGGGGATGGTACGCCGACGACAAAGATGTCTGAATCCCCAATCGTGAACAGAAATTCTTCCAAAAACGCGAAGTAAATTGTACACCCCGATCGGAAATTATATTAGAAGGTATGCCATGGATACGAAGAATATGCGAGATAAATAATCGCGAAAGCTCAGGAGCCGACGGTAGTTTGGGCAAAGGAATAAAATGTGGCATCTTACTAAAACGGTCAACAACCACCCAAATCACAGTGTTCCCATGTGATGGTGGCAAATCAACTATGAAGTCCATAGAGATATGAGTTCATGGTTCTTTAGGAATCTCTAATGGAAACAAACACCCACTAGGGGCCTTGTGTACCCCTTTACTTCACGCGAAAACAGTACATGCATCGATAAAGGTAGATATATCGCACCACATAGTAGGCCACCATACATGGCGTCGGGGCTAAAATAAA
This sequence comes from Gastrophryne carolinensis, assembly GCA_027917425.1. Lineage (NCBI taxonomy): Eukaryota > Metazoa > Chordata > Amphibia > Anura > Microhylidae > Gastrophryne > Gastrophryne carolinensis. The sequence continues at coordinate 44,379,117 of CM051244.1, read as the reverse complement.
CGTCTTACGTTTTCCAGATGACCAGCAGTTTTTGCATCATGGAATTTGCGGATTACATCAGGACGCAGGTGCGGCGGAACAAACTGACATCTCAAAGGTACATCTACAGGAGATTCATTCTGAAATGGCGCCAGGGTATTTAGAAAGATCAGGCAGCAATGCCCCCACCACACAGCCCAAAGGCAAAATTGGTTCACCCATATCACCCCTGTCTTCGCATTCCCCGAACATGCGGGATAGGGCATCTGCCTTAGTATTCTTAACTCCTGACTTAAAAATAATTCTGAAATTAAACCGCGAGAAGAACAATGCCCAACGTGCCTGGCGAGAGTTTAGTCTTTTAGCAGAACTGATGTACTCAAGGTTTTTGTGATCAGTATAGACCGTGATTGGATGCAATGAACCCTCCAACCAGTGACGCCATTCCTCAAAGGCCAGTTTCACTGCCAATAATTCTCGGTTTCCTACATCGTAGTTTTGCTCCGCAGCGCTAAATTTCTGCGAAAAGTAAGCGCAAGGATGTAGACGCTCAGGATGACCGGAGTACTGCGATAAAACTGCCCCTACGCCCAATTCAGAAGCATCAACTTCAATGATGAAAGACTTACTAACTTCAGGATGTACTAATACAGGCGCCGAAGTAAAGGCCCGTTTTAACGTCAGGAAGGCCTCGCAGACGGACGGGGACCAGTTTACAGTAAAAGCGCCCTTACAGGTAAGGTTTGTAAGAGGGGCTACAACATGGGAAAAGCCCTTGATAAAACGTCGGTAAAAATTCCAAATCCCAAAAAACGTTGTAATTCTTTCAAAGTCTTGGGTTGAACCCAATCCTGTATCGCCGAAACCTTCACCGTATCCATCTCTAAACCCTGATTAGAAATTACATACCCCAAGAAGGGGACAGTGGTGACCTCGAACATGCACTTTTAGAAATTTTAGCATATAAATTGTTCTCTCTTAGTTTTTGAAGTACCAACTTTACATGATGTCTATGTTCCAACAAGGAATCAGAAAAAATTAGAATATCATCTAAGTAGACGACTACGAATCTGCCCAAATAATCTCGGAATACATCATTCACAAAGTCTTGGAAGACGGCTGGTGCATTACAAAGGCCAAAGGGCATGACCAGATACTCGTAATGGCCATCTTTTACATTAAAAGCTGTTTTCCACTCATCCCCCTGCCGGATACGAATCAAATTGTAAGCCCCTCTTAAATCCAACTTGGAAAAGATTCGTGCACCTACAATTTGATTAAACAAATCCCCAATCAGCGGTAAGGGATACCTGTTTTTAATCGTGATCTTATTCAAAGCCCTGTAGTCTATACAAGGTCTCAGGCCGCCATCCTTTTTCTCTACAAAAAAGAATCCGGCCCCTGCAGGAGAAGTAGAGGGGCGGATAAACCCCTTACTCAAATTCTCAGCGATGTACTCCCTCATTGCTTGCTCCTCAGGCCTGGTAAGATTGTAGATCTTCCCTCTAGGGGGAATAGTCCCAGGGAGCAAGTCAATGGGGCAGTCGTAGGCCCGATGTGGGGGAAGAGTATCTGCCGATCGTTCCGAGAAAACATCAGCCCAATCCGCGAACGGGTGAGGTAACCCCGGGGGCAGCATCTGGAAACTTCTGAGGGCTGTAGAGAAACAATGGCTCTTACAGTGGTTACTCCACTTAATCAATTCCCCAGTCAAGAATGGGGTTGTGGAGTTGCAACCAGGGGTATCCCAAAACCACTGGAGTTTCAGGGCAATCAAAAACAAAAAATTCTATAAACTCAGAGTGGGAGGAGCCAACCATTAGTTTAAGAGGCGGGGTCTTAGTGTTGACCGGTCCCCCCTGAATGGCCTTCCCATTAATGGCCAGAACCTGCAGTGATCTCCCAAGGGGTACCAGAGGGATTCCCAAAATGGAGATCATGCCCCTATCCAGAAAGTTACCCGCAGCTCCACTGTCAATAAAGGCGGAAACTGTCAGCTTGGAGGAGCCCCAGGAAAGGTCTACAGGGACTAGCATCTTATTCAGGCGAGAGTAGCAAACTAACTCACCTAGATCAGCACTGTCCCCCTGATCTAGGTGTGGGAGTTTTCCGCCGGTTTCCCCTTGTTAGGGCAGGACCTAGCGAAATGTCCTGAGTTCCCACAGTAAAGGCATAACCCCATGGAAACCGGTGAGTTAGGGTTCAGAAAGGACCTGAGAGACATGGGAGCCCTGCCTCTCTCCCTAGCCCTCTCTCTAAGACGTCGGTCAATTTTAATGGTGACCTGCATCAATTGGTCCAGGTCTGATGGTGGAGGAAAATTCACCAGCGCATCCTTGATGCCTTCTGACAGACCCACTCGATATTGGCTGCACAGGGTTGGGTCATTCCACCTGGACTCTACTGCCCACCGGCGGAACTCCGCGCAATAATCCTCCGCCGTGTTCCGTCCTTGCTTCAAGGCCCGAAGCCTGTTCTCGGCCGTAGATTGCTGGTCTGGGTCTGCATACAAGATCCCCATAGCAATGAAGAAGGCCGTAACAGAATGTAATGCAGCATCATTGGGAGGCAGACTAAAGGCCCAAGACTGAGGGTCTCCTTGTAGTAATGTAATAACCAAACCCACTTGCTGGGTCTCGGTGCCCGAGGAAACGGGCCTCAACTTGAAATAAAGTTCACAAGCATTCTTAAAATTAGAAAACTTGGCACGGTCTCCCAAAAAATTTTCTGGTAGCGGAATCTTCGGTTCTGAAACGTGAGGTGGTACAGAGGATGCAGGCGATTACCTGGATTCTTGAGTGGCCACTCAATTAACCAACTTTGAGCAAGTTGGTTAATTGCAGTGGCCATAGCCTGCACTTGCTGTACCAGGTCATCCATATTGTGGCCTGTGATAATGTCATGCTCGGGGTAACTCCAGCCCTCCAGGTAAGCCCTCAACCCCCAATCTCCACAGCCAGCTTCACCTGTAGGAGCCCCCGCTTGCCGGGACGCAGTATACGTCTGCCCGGGATTGGTTGCTCCCAGGACTTCAATGGCTCAATGGATGGGGACTTACTAGTTGGAGGTCTGAAGAACCAATGGCTGAGAGCGAGTTTATCGGAAGTCCAGAGACAGGCCAGAGGTCGACACCGGGAAGTCAGAGATCACAGCGGTACAAAGGGATGAGGCAGCTCGAGGTCAGGGTACAAAGCAGAGGTCGGCAACAGGGATCAGGCAGAGAGTAGTCAATTCAGGCAGGGCCCGGCAATCACAGGCACTGAGTAACTGACGGGGTGAAACCTTTATAGGAACAGATATGATGGGAGATGGGGGAAAATGGGTGTGTGATTGGTGCTCACTAGGATTAAACAGCTCATTGGCTACACACTTATGGAAGGGTGTATAGCCCAAACCTCCCCTGGGCCATTGGCCCAAAACCCCAGCACACGGGCTCATTGGCCCACACCAGAACCCTGGGCTCATTGGCCCTATCACAGCCTCCGGCGGGCGCGCTGTGTACAGCGCCGGCGGAGGATAAAACAGTCACGTGCGAGCACGAGAGGCTGTGACGCGGGGAGGAGGGAGGAGAGCGCACAGTGACAGCTGCGGCCGGCCGCCTGGAGACGTCGCTGGAACGGGGTCCAGGTAAGCAGTTACTGACAGTAAGCTTGCAAAGAGCAGGGCTCTCCTTCCTATTGTCTCCTGTGCTCACAACACCTGGTCTGAACCTCATAGCATGTAGTTTTGTATTGTTCTCTTCCCTATATGTTTTACCTTGTCTGTAATCACACCTTCTAAAGTGCTACGGAAGATGACGGTGCTATATAAATAAACATTATTATTATTAATAATAATAATAATAATATGTTGGGACTTGCTTACCTTGACACAGCTAAATGTGTTAACCCTATAGTGCAAAAACTTCCCTACAATCTACAGTAAGTCATGCACAGCTCTATGTACAAACAGGCTCACAAAGTATAATTTCCCCCCATTGGTGTGTTTGTAGACTGGCTGCATAACGGGCAAGTATTGGGGGTGCGCACCGGGCTGTACCGCGCTCACAGCATACTTGGCCAGGTGTGCGCTTGTGAGCCAGTAGCTGAATGAATGTACACAACTGTATCGTGACTTATTTACACAGCAGCAATGGGCTATTGGTATTTATGGTCTCAGTCATCAGCAGAGATGATTATAAGTCAGGCCCGCAATGTAACTTTCAGCAGATGTATGATCACGTTAATGGTCTGTTCAGCGATATATATACTCATCATGTCACCCATTTCATGCTGCTTTGTTTTTAGCAAGTAATTATACTGATGACAAAGATGCAATTTTCCGGCATATGAATTTAGGAAATGTTTTACTGCATACTCCAAAGGTTGCTGACTCACATCTGCACATGTCTAGGCCCGATCCTGTACACAGCCATGATGACCCATCCCTTTCGAGTGAACGTAAAGACCAGGAAATGAAATTGCTAACGTGTGATGAAGATGACACCATCATTGGCTGCTCAAAACAAGCTGAAGATATTTGTTTTATATCTGCAGAAATTATACAGGCCAAGTCCTGAATGCAAACACCCCACAACTTGGCGCACAATCGAATCTACTTTCTTGGGTTTTCTTCTTCTCTGGTGGGACATGCCATATGACCGAGAGACATGGAGACATGGACAAGCGATCAGGATCAAGATACAGAACAGCCCAAGATTAATTCATATATTGAATCACTTTACGGGCACACTTGACAAACTATTCACATGCAATGAACAGTTTCATATACAGGTCTGAGGAGCAAGTTACCAATGAGTAGTTACAATCAAAATGAGCAAATAATGTCCCTACTAAAAGACAGACCACAAAAAGGGCCAAGCTTTGAGACCTTTATTCACAGGTTGGACACTCCCTCCAGGCCATAATGTCCCATTTGAGGGAAACAATACAGAGTAAAGTGAAAATCCCAGAGGTTGTTCCTCTGAATACAGTCCTTATTTTCAGAAGATATATATAAGAGATCCAACACCTATTTTATATAAAATGGGTGCTGACCACCTTAGTTCATGGACAATGTGTTATCGATGTGGATGGGTGCTGAAGGGCGGATTTAACACTGTCGTGGACGCTCTGATTGGCCCTCAGCAGTCACTTGTTCCGGAATGCTGGAGAGTACACCAGACCCCATGTCCACCAGGCCCAGTTTACAGTCCTGTTTTCTTTTCAATGGAAATGACAGCTGACAACCCTGTGTCCATAGCGATGGGCATAAAGCTCTTTTGTACCCCAATATGCCAAATGGGGGCGTGGATAATCAGACGAGGTTCCGCAATTTAACCTGCCAATCGGGGTCATGCTAAAGATCTGGTGAAGCAATTTTACCTTTCTATAAAATATGTCCTAATATTTCCCATAAAATCACCCGATGGGGCATTTTTACAGGTAAGGATATTTATTTTCAAAGTTTGGAAACAACAGCACACTCTAGCATAGCGAAAATATATTTACCTCATTGGAAATATGAAAATATATTTACCTCATTGGAAATATGAAAATATATTTACCTCATTGGAAATATGAAAATATATTTACCTCATTAGAAATATGATGTACCTCACTAGTGAAAATGGCCCATACAGAGGTAGGTGATTTTTTTATGAAAAATTGGAACAGATTTAATTTGCATGGTCGAAAAAAGCTCACTCGAATGTTAACTTCAGTTTAAACCCAAAAGCGCACAAGGTAAACTTTTGGCACCAGATCTTTAGCATGGCCCCGAATGCCAGCATCTGGGTTCTCCTGGAACCCCTACCAGTTTGCTGCAAATATACCTTTTAATAATCTTTCTTTGTCCCCCACCAGATGCCATCTTCCTCTAGTCCAGTGGGGTTGGCCGCCTTCCTCCAATCTTGAGGGTTCTTAAAGGAGCACTATCGCGAGATTGTGTAATATTAAAAATCCATATAAACGCTTGGCTAATGAGAGGAGGGGTCACTTAAACACCTCAACCGAATAAAACCCCCGGCCAAGCTTGTTGTTTTCTTCTTATGCTAGGAATAAAATCCAGGGGTGACAGGTTTAGTCTATCAGAGGTGACAGAGCATGTCACCCCGGATGTCCTTATCCTTCTATTAAAACAAGAAAAGCAAGCCTGGCTAGATATTTCTTGATGCCGGGTGTATAAGTGACCCCTCCTCCCGCCATCCAGCATATTTAACCCTTTTAGTGCCAGCTACGTGAGTCTCACATAGCTGACTTTAAACCCCCACAGTAAAAAAAGTCCCTTCGCTCTTAATATACTAAATGGTCGGTTTCAATGTTGCTGGTTGTTTCTAGTGTAAAACACAGTGTTTCCGGTTCGCCTTTATTACTGTTTAAACTTGTTAAGATTTTGCAGATTGTGCATCTCCTGAGCCTATGTTGTCCTCGTTCTCCACTTCCCTGACATAGGCATTCCCTCTGGGGCCTAACCCTAGAACCAGTGGGGTGGCCCATAGTAGGGAAACGGGGGCTCCGCCGGGCTACTCGCCCAGTCGGTTCTCCTTCTCTACTCCCCGTGGCAGGTCTTGCGTGTCTGTGCGACCTGCCTTGTTCTTTTTCTCTTTCCTTCTTCCCTGTTGTCTTCCATATTTTTCTGTTAAGTTCCGTGTTCTCATCCTTTCAAGCCCCGTGTACGGCCCCTGCCCCGACCTCAGATTTTGCCACGGCCTATGTGTACCCCCGGGTGCTGGATCTCGGCCTCCTTCTCCCCCCTTCCCCTTCTTTTTTCTTTTTCCTTTCCTATCCTCTTTCTATTCTCCTCTTGCTCTTTTCCCTTCCTCTGTACCGCACTCCCTGCCTCTCCGCCCCAGGGTCTGTTGTGCCAGGGATTGGCTAGAGGCACCCCCCCAAGCCACGTGGGCGAGATGTACGGGTTGACGGTGTGCTGCCTGAACATCAGGGGCTTCAATGTACCTGAGAAACGTGCGAAGGTCCTTTATGACCTGCATAAACAAAGAGTGAGCATCATCCTGTTGCAGGAGACCCATTTTCAGGAGGGGCATTTGCCAGCCTTGACTAACAGATACTATCCCTCTTGGTTCCATAGCACAAACCCAACGGGCAAGTCCCAGGGGGTCTCTGTTGCAATACATAAGTCAGTTCCTCACACGGTGCTAGACCACCTGGTGGACCCGATGGGAAGATACCTCTTGCTTAGAATGCTCATACACCAAAAGACCTACACGGTGGCAAACTTTTATGCACCAAATCAGGATCAAGTTGCAGATTGTAAGCGCTTCCTCAAAAAGGTGGGAGATTTCGTGGAGGGAATTACGATAGTAGGAGGAGATCTAAACGTGCCACTGGACCCGACTCTAGACACCTCCACAGGGAAAACCTCAGTGTCCCTCGGACAATTACAGTCCTTGAGGAAAGCACTGCATAACCTACAACTGATGGACACCTGGAGGCTGGAGCACGGGCAGGCAAAAGACTACACATACTTTTTGCCAGCACATAACTCGTACAGCCGCATAGATTATATATTCCTAGTATGTCACACACCCGCTTCCAACATTCATGACCCTTGGGTAACCAGCCTGTAGAGGGCGATCTTGCAGAGATGACATGAGAAAAAGGAGCACCTCCTGGTCCATAAATACCCGGGACCTCCCACTATTCCTCAGTCTTTTCGTCTCTGCAGTCGGCGAAGCATTCAGAAGATGACTCTCCTTCCTGCAGGTAGCCGGGTTATGCCCGCCCTTTTTCTATTTCTGCCTGAAGCCACATTTTTGTATTGTGATATTTATGTTATGCCTCCCAGCCTTGGCTGATGGGCTTGGGCAAAGGTAGATACACCCTTGGGTGAGACCTCCGTGAGACCTCAAATAAGGGGTAGGCGGAATCCGGGTTGGTGTCCCCCGGCATGGGATGCCCCGTCCCTTTAAATCTCCTTGTGCCTATTGGGTGCTAATTGTTTTCCCCCCTTTTGGCCCTCCTGGACCCTGCTGGGTGATGGGGGGGGGGGGGATCTTTATTTAGGGAGTATCTTTTGGCCTATGCATTTGTTTTTAAAAAAAAAAAAAAAAAAAAGGGAAAAGATAAGAAAGTGACATACCTGTTTTGGGTTTTTGAAATGTCCCTCTCTTTTTTTCGTTCGGCCCCGTTCTATGATGTCATGCTATTGTCCTTGGCTGGCCCGCCCTCTGCTCTCTGAGCAGTGCTAGGTGGTGGGCGGGCCTTCGAGTCGGCGTCACATTTCTGCTTCCTCTTCCTGTTTAACATGTGGTTTGCTGGTTCCTGTTCTGGTGCTGGCCTCCACTGGTCCTGGCTGCTGCGTTGGTGCTGCTGCTGGGCTTTTCTTATATCGATTGGTCGCAGGGCTGTCGCTGGGCCGTTGTGGTCACTGTGAGTACCCTTTAGTTATACTAAAGGGATATCTTTTTTGTTGACTGTCATTTCTTTCTTGCATATGCATGAGGCTTATTGTGTTTTCTCTATCTTCCAGGGGGAAACTCTCTTAATAGGGGTTTCTCCTGGTCCTTGTTTAAAATCCTCCCACCTAGGGACTATTAAGGGGCATCCCGGGTAGCTCCGGCTGTAAAAATCCCATATACTTGGCGACTATAAAAAAAAAAAATTAAGTATTTTAATAAACACCATATGGAGGCATCTCAGGATACTGGCTTTTCAGTACCTGCGGGACAGACTCGGCAGTGTTTGCGATGTGGGGCATCCCTTGTTGGGGATAACGCATTTTTTTTTGTGTATCTTGTGTTCAATTGGTTATAATGCAGCAGTCAGGGGCCCAAGCCTCAGGGTCGGTGGCTCCTGCCTCTTCCCCCACACCGCCTTGTCTTGTCCATACCCCCAGTGATATTGTCATGGGTAGAGAGTCGCTTTCTGATGTATGTGCCTGATTGGCTCACATTGAAAAATAAATGTCTAGCTCTGTGGCCAAGATGGCCTCAGCTAAAAGAAAACATTTAGCTCTGGCGGTTGAGGCAAATGAGCTTGATTGTAGTGAGCATTTTTGATTGTTCTCCGTTTGAAGAAGGAGAATTCTTTGAAGAATCTGATGTTTTGGATGTTCAGCAATTTGTGGGTATTGACGCTGAACACGATGAAGGGGAGAATTTTGACACCCTTAAAGCTCTTGCTCAATTATATGAGGTCTTGGCTATCGATTTTCCAGAAGCAGTCCCTCCTCAGAAAGAGGAGTTCTTTGGAGCCTCCAAGCCTCATTTTGAATTTCCTAATCAGAAACATTTTGAAGATATTCTTAAGGAATGGGAAAAGCCTGCACGGCTTCCTGGCATTCCTTTGGGCTGGGATAAAAAAAAAATATATATATATATATATCTCTTTCCTGCAGACACTGTAAGCGTTGGTCATCCCCCCTGTGGTGGATTCACCTGTGCTCAGTTTGTCCAATTCCTCTGTTTTGCATTCTCCGGGATTTTCCTTCCCTTAAGGATGGGGAGGACAAACGTATTGATCAAATGGCTTGCCATGCGTTTGCTAGCGTTGGCTCGGCCTTGCGGCCTGTGGGTGCCTCGGCACTTATGGCAGTCGCTATTAGCTCTGTTATTAGAGACCTATTGAATACCTCAGGGCTTGATCCAGCCTCTGATGAGTTTTCCGCTCTCAAGCGATGTGATTTATTTGTGTCTTTTGCACTTTCTGCTTTAGATGACTCCATGGTCTTGTGTAGCAGAACTCTGCCTTGCTTGTTGCGATTCGGCGGTCTATTTGGCTACGCCAGTAGGCGGCTGACACGGTGGCAAAGAAGTCGCTTACAGCATTTCCCTTTGGGGGATTACGCCTCTTTGGTGAGAAGTTGGATTCTGTCATTAAAGGAGGCAAATTGCCTCAGCGTAAGAAGCAACGTAGTTCCTTTCGGGGATCGGCTTCCTTTAACCCTTCCTTTCGTGGTTCCAGAACGGGCAGAGGATCGGCCCTTTTTCAGCCCCAAGGGTGATTACATGGAACAGAGGAAGAGGACGTGGCCGTCCAGGTCAGAGTTGGGGATCTAAGCCCAAGTCCACTTCCAAGCCTGCCCAGCAATGAGGAGGCGCCCTCAACCGTACGGGTGGGGGGATGGCTGCGATTCTTTTATCCAGGCTTGGGTCAAGAGGTATCAGACAGATGGATTCTGGAAGTTGTGTCCTCCGGTTACAAGCTGGAATTCGAGGTTCGGCCTCCTCCTAGATTTTTCAGGTCTCGGATGCCTGCAGATCCGGTGATCGCACAGGGGCTCCGGGCAGCTGTGGCAAACTTTTTAAACATGGATGTTATCTGCCAGGTTCCTCCAGCGGAAAGAGGTCTGGGGTTTTACTCTAACCTATTTATGGTTCCCAAAAAAGGACGGCTCTGTTCGGCCTATTCTAGATCTGAGACGACTCAATCACTTTATTCGTTTCCGAAAGTTCCGCATGGAGTCGTTGCGTTCAACGATCGACACTCTCCACCAGGGGGACTTTATGACGTCCATAGACATCAAGGATGCTTATCTGCACATTCCTATTTTTGCCGCTCACCAAAGGTTTCTCAGATTCACAGTAGAAGACCACCATTTTCAGTTTGCGGCTCTTCCATTTGGTCTCACTCCATCCCCAAGAGTGTTTACCAGGGTCCTGGCAGGAGTAATGGCTATTCTCAGGGTCCAGGGCATTCGCATCGTGCCACTGCTCATCACAGCGTCATCTTTCAATCAGACGGAACTGGACACCAGAACAGTGGTGACTACACTAGAGAGGTTTGGTTGGGTGATAAACCATGCCAAATCCTCTCTTTGTGCCGTAAGGGAGATTCCCTTTCTGGGCTTGATTCTGGATACCCTTTAGGACAGGGTATTTCTTCCTCAGTCCAAGATTGTTCTGATTCAGGATTTAATTAATCTGTTCCTGTCCAATCCTCATCAGCCTATCCGCTTGGGGATGAGATTAGTGGGGTTGATGGTGGCCACGCTCGAAGTGGTTTCTTTTGCTCAGTTCCACATGAGGACGCTTCAGCTCTTTCTCCTGGCGAAGTGGGACAAGTGCCCGTTGTCTTTGAATCAGACTTGTCTGTTGTCTCCACTCGTCCTGCAGTCCCTCCAGTGGTGGCTGATTTCGAGCAATCTCAGGAACGGCAAATCATTTCTGACCCCTTGTTGGGAGTTGGTCACCACAGATGCCAGCCTTACGGGCTGGGGGGCATCTGGAGGAGACACTGGTTTCAGGGATTGTGGGGGCTTCTGGAGGCTCACTCCCCAATCCATTTATTGGAACTTCGGGCCATTCGTCTTGTGCTGCTCCGACTGACTCATCTCTTGCGGGGTTTGCCGGTTCATATTCGGTCAGACAACCGAACAGCAGTTGCATACATCAATCACCAGGGAGGGACTCGCAGTTGGGGTGCCCTCCGGGAAGTGTCTCTGATCCTTCAGTGGGCAGAGATCAATGTTCCCTGCATATCAGCAGTTACATTCCGGGGATAGAGAATGTGGAGGCAGACTCCCTGAGCAGAGCATGCGCTCTCCAGGGAGAATGGTCTCTCAACCCCGAGATCTTTCAGTTCCCCTGTCACAAGTGGGGGACTCCGCGGTTGGACCTGTTTGCGTCTCGCCACAACCACAAGCTTCCAGCATTTGTGTCTCTATCCCAGGATCCTCTGGCAGTGGATGCCATGTCTCTTGCCTGGAAGGATCTGGGGTTCCTGTATCTGTTTCCCCCATTCTCCATGATAAGCAAGGTGGTGCGCAAGTTGGTTCTGGAAGGGGCACCAGCAATTCTGGTGGCTCCAAAGTGGCCAAGACGCCTGTGGTTCACAGAGGTCACAAGGCTGGCAGAGGATCTGTTGCCTCTGCCTCTTCTTCCAGATCTCTTAACTCAGGGTCAACTTTGTTACCCCAATTTACCAACGCTGGCTTTGACGGCGTGGCTGCTGAAATCTCCATCTTGAAGGAGGAAGGCCTTTCTGATGTTGTCATTCTGACTCTTGTTAGAGCTAGAAAGAAGTCTTCCTCTGTGGTTTATTACAGGACTTGTAGGTCTTATATTGACTGGTGTGAGTCTAGGTCCCTGCCTTGCAGGGTATTTTCTATCCCTAGGATTTTGGAGTTTCTGCAACGGGGTCTGGATTTGGGCTTCCAGATTAGTACTTTGAAAGGGCAGGTTTCTGCTTTGGCTATTTTCTTTCAAAGGTCATTTGCTCTTCATCCTTTGGTTAAGACTTTTTTCCAGGGGGTCACGCATGTGCGGAAAAAATAACCTAAACGGATCCAAAAAGATGTCCGCCGTATAGTCGGCGACAGAAAAGGCCGACGTTGACGGGCCGACGTTCGTCATCTCAACCACACCCCTTGTCCTATCAGAAAGCGGCCCTGTAGACGACGACCCCATCTCGATGGTGATTGGATATTCACTCATTCTTTTCTGTCGCCGGCTATACGGCGGCCATCTTTTTGAATTTGTTTAGGTTATTTTTTCCTTGTTTATCTTACTATTTCATTGGTGACATAACCCTGGAGACTCTATATCCATTATGTCTAGAGCTTTGTATTCTTTATGCAAACATATCTCATTGTAAATATTGATCAATTACATTCATTATTTATTAAAACTTGTCACTTTTTTGCATCATGTTGTAGTTGGGTGTTCATTAGATATAGCATATCTCTTTATTTGCATGTTACTGATAAGCTGTGCTTTTAAGCAGACACAGCTAGCTATATTTTGAACCCCGTTCTTTGTTGTCATATCTAGTCCTCTAACTGGTGTTTCAAGGTGTGCATTGGTAGCCTGACTTCCTATAAAATTATCTCTGCAAGATCGCCCTCTACAGGCTGGTTACCCAAGTGTCATGAATGTTGGAAGCGGGGTGTGTGACATACTCGTAATACCCATTTTACAGGTGAGTACTCACAAAATGGTATTATTCCTCTGCCACCATGCTCTACAGTGGGTTCCCAGGACCCGAATTGGTTCCTTCATATGGTCTGACCATGCGCCTGTATTTTTATCCTTTGAAATCCCGGGTTTGGCCCCAAGGCAGTGGAGTTGGCGTTTGAACGACAACCTCCTTAAGGATGAGGGGTGCTTGTCCAGGATCAAAGAGGCGATAAACAACTTTGTCTCCGATCATGCCCAGGACAGTACCCCACCCACGATACAATGGGAGGCGCTGAAGTGCATTCTACGGGGAGTATTCATTCAAGGGGTGTCACGTTTGAAGCGGGAGAGAGCAGCCCTCATTTTGAAAATGCTACAGTCCATCAAAGCCCTAGAGGCTAAACACAAGCAATGCCCTTCACCAGAGGTGCTAGCTGAGCTCTCGCTGAACAGAAACAGACTTCTGGAACTGTATGATCGGGCCCACCTTAGGTTCCGGGATAGACAACAGGCAACTAGATACGAACAAGCAAACAAATGTGGCGCCTCCCTGGCGAGATCCCTACATCCTAGATCAGCAATGTCCTTTATCCCAGCTGACAAAGCTACGGACCCAGTTAAAATCCCAGAGGTCTTCAAGTCCTTCTACGGCAAGCTATATAACCTCCAGCCTAACCTGAGTCAGGCGGTCACTGATGCACTGGAAGCAAATATTGCAAGCTACATTGCTGAGACGCCCCTCCCTAGGATTTCGGAAGAGTCCGCCTCTGAGCTGGAGGCCCCCTTCTCGGCTCTAGAAGTTCAGAAGGCCATCCAGGAAACTCCATCGGGAAAGAGCCCGAGGCCAGATGGCTTCACCCCAAGGTTTTATAAGACTCTGGCGGCACAGCTTTTCCCGCTTCTGGTCAAAGCGTTTAACCACATAGTGTACACACATTCCCGTCACAAGCTCTGGAGGCCACAATAGCAGTGATTCCTAAACCAGGCAAGGATCCCATGGTTTGTGGAAGCTATAGGCCGATCTCACTGCTTAACATCGACCTAAAACTGTTCTCCAAATTGATAGCCTTCAGGCTACAGCCCTTGATACCAGAGTTGATACACTTGGACCAGGTGGGGTTTGTGCCGGGTCGGGAGGCACGAGATAATACAAACAAACTGCTCGATCTCATCGCGTACGTTAAGGACCAAGGAGTGCCGGAGTGTCTTCTTTCCTGTGACGCTGAGAAGGCGTTCGACAGGGTCAGCTGGCGCTTTCTCTGTGCCACCCTCACTCAAATCGGGCTGGGACCCAACCTTCTTTCTAAAATGATGGCGCTGTACCAAAACCCAACAGCCAGAGTTAGGGTTAATGGTATTCTTTCTGAGCCCTTTGCGATCGCAAATGGTACTCGCCAGGGGTGCCCTTTGTCACCCCTGCTGTACATCTTGACAATGGAACATCTTGCGAATACGATCCGAAACAACCCGGACATCAAGGGTATCAAGTGTGGAGAGCACCAATATAAGATCTTGGTCTTCGCTGACGATTTACTTCTGCATTTAACATCCCGCTCCTGATATCGCTCCCAGCGGTGTATAGAGCGTTTGAACGGTTTGGCACCCTTTCTAACTTCCGCATTAACTACTCAAAATCGGAAGTGATGAACCTTACCCTGTCCGAGCATACAGTGGACAATCTTAAGAGCAAATTCCCCTTTAAGTGGCAGGCAAATTCGATAAAATACTTAGGGGTGCAGATCCCCTCCGATCTGAGCAACCTGTACAAACTAAATTTCAAAGAATTGAAAGCGAAAACTGCACAAGACCTGGCGAGGTACGATAAGAAGTGTTACTCGTCGTTCGGCAGGATAAGTATCTTAAAGATGGATATTCTCCCCCGATTCCTCTACCTCTTCCAAGCAATCCCCATCCTCCTCCCGGGGCATTTCTTCAAGGCTCTGCAGACACTTTTCACGAAATTCATCTGGGTGCGCGGAAACCTTGCATCAGATTCAATGTATTGGCTAGATTGAAAGGCGCGGGGGGCGCTGGAGTGCCGGATTTAAGGCTCTACCACGCTGCCGCAGTCCTCTTGAGGACGACAGACTGGAGGTTTAGAGAGAAGGACAAGCTTTGGGTTAAGCTTGAGCAAGATCTCGCGGGATTTAATCCCCGCTCTATGCCCTGGCTTTCCACACTTGGGGGGTCGCGGAGGAAAATCCTTCCCTTCTTGACTCAACACTTCCTGGCATGCTGGAATAAAATTCAGAGGCAGTGTGGGCTGGTGCAGAACCCGGGCCCTCTCACCCCCCTACTCAACAACCCGGATTTCACGCCGGGGTTACAGACCGCCCGCTTCTTAATCTGGAGGGTGTCGGAGGATGCGAGATTCCGCGATATTCTTACGAACAGCAGAATACCCACGCTAGCCGAGCTGAGGTCAAGGGAGCCGGGGCGCCATCTGTCGTGGCTCCACCACAGGCAGTTTGAGGCATTCCTTTTTTCTGGGGACCGCCTTAGAAATGCAATGCTTCCTCTAACGCCCTTTGAGGACCTATTGGTGCAGCCAGAACCGCCTGCGCATGCAGTATCACAGATTTACAGACTACTGGTTGAGGCGCGACACACTTCACCCTTGGAATTTCTGACCAAGAGGGAGGCAGATTTGGGTGTATCATTTTCTAAAGGAAGACAGGACGAAAATGTTCACGCTGACGCACAAGCTGTCGATGGCTAGCGCTGCGCAAGATAAGAACTACAAGCTGCTCACGAGGTGGTACAGGTGCCCGGCAGATATAGCAGTTTACAACAAGAGAGAACCAAGTACCTACTGGAGATGCAACGCAGCCGTGGGTGGTATACTGCACATATGGTGGGAATGCCCCAAGATTCACAAGCTGTGGGAAACAATACTTAGGATCCATGCGGAGGTCGAGGGCTCCGTGGTACCAAATGCCCCGGAGGTTGTCTTACTCTCCCGAATACCAGGCCCCTTAGCCAGAACGAAGAAAGGTGTTCTTAGATTTTTCCTGACAGCAGGGAGAACGATCATACCCAGACACTGGAAATCCCCTAGCCCTCCGAGTCTTGGGGAATGGTTTGAGGAAATGGACTCCTTGATGAGCATGGAGGAGTGCAGGGGGATGAAGGGTCCCAGGAAAAATTCCTAACCACCTGGACCAGTTGGATGGTGTTCAGGGAGTCGTCCTCTGCGAGGGCCTTCCAGCAGATGGGTGTCCTGTAACCAGGTCAATATGACTAGTCCTGGAATAGCAAACAAGTACTGCCTCGGGAGGCTATCGGTGGTGGCTCCCCCTTTCCTTAGTTGCCAGCAAACCTGGTTCCCCAACTGCTCCCCCCTCCCTTTTTTTTGTCTCTCTCTCTCCCTTTTCTTTTCTCTCCTTCTTTCTTTCTCTTCGCCCCTCCCTCCTTTTTCCTCTCCAAACCCCTTCTTGCCTCCTACTCGCTCTGCTCTTCCGCCCTCCAGGCCCCTTCTGGTCTCGTGTTCCCGGCCCCGCCTCGCCCCCCAGATGGGCTGTGTTCCTCTCAGTTGTACCCTGGCCCTTTATCCTCTCTGGACGGGTCTTCCCTGGCCTCTTCTTTCTACTCCCTGGCCCGCAGATGGCCAGACGCTGCGGGGATGGCTGGTTCTCATGGCAGCCGCTGCATGCGGGGGGTCGCCGCCAGCCCCTACACGGTCTGAACCGTGGGTCTTGGGAGGCGGGCGGCACCATTGTGTAGCGGTGGCAATATTTAGCAGTGTGGGGTGTGGCTGGGCATGTGGTTCTCGCCCGGTTCTGTGGTCGGGGTTTGGGGCGGCCGGTGCCTCCCCCCCTCGTTCGGCCGGGCCTGGGCGGGGTGGCTGTTGGGCCGTGGGCTTGTCATCTGGTATCTTGGGGGGTGGGGTGCACCCCTCTTTATGAGTGAGACCCCTTCCTTTTGTCCTTCCCTGTTCTGTATATCGTTTCTTGAAAATTTCAATAAAGTGAGATTAAACTAAAACTCACCTGACCCCTCGTTGGATTGGGCTGAGTCTTCTCTTCACCCGGGGGGCATCCGATCCCCCCCCGGGGCTCTTCTCTCTTAAGGAGAGTGCCCATAATAGCGCCCCCCGCTTCGGCCGATGGCACAATTGACGGTAAAAAACCCCTCCCGCGGGGTCTCTTCTTCACCGGGGGGGGGCCGGGGTCTTCCATGGTGAGGAGAGGGCGACAAATCACCCTCTCCCTCACTTCCTGGTTCGCGGCTGCTAGCTCCTATGATGTCACCTAGCAGCCGGCTTCTCTCACCCTCACCCGAGACGATCAGTCTTGCCGTGTGCTCGTCGGAGAGAGGTTGGAGGTGGGAAGAGGGCTGTGATCCCTCACCCCCCCAGCCTCCCTCCACCAAGCACCCGGCAGCTGTCATCGGGGATCGCCGGGGGACTGAGGAGGATCGGAGGTGAGTAAAGAAAAAAAAAATGTCATTTTTTTCCTATGTGTCTGTGTGTTTAGTTTTCGATGATTATTATTATGATTATTTGGATATTTGGATTGGTTTTTGGAAGATTTCAATGATTTTTTGTCGTTGTGGGGATTTTGGATGATTTTCAATTATTTTGATTTCAACAGTTTCAGATGATTTTTGATGATCTTGGAGATTTAAGCAATTTTGTATGATTTTAAAATGATTTTGGATGATTTTTGATATTTCAGTGTATTTAAATGATTTTAGTTATTTTGGTGGATTTGACCATTTTGGATGATTTCAATGTTTTTACATTATTTCAAGGTTTTTGGAGGATTTCGGTGATATTGGATTTAGGCGATGGATTTTTGGATGATTTTTATGATTATGAATGATTTCAATGACGTTGGATGATTTTAGTGATTTTGATGATTTCAATGATTTGCGATGATTTCAGTGATTTTGGATAATTATGCTGATTTTGAATGATTTCATTGATTTTGAGGATTTTTAGATGATTTTGACGATCTTGGATGATTTTGAATGATTTTGATTATTTTAGATGATTTTGGGTGTTTTGAATGATTTTGATAATTTCATTTATTTTGGATGATTTCGACGTTCTGGTTGATTTTGCATTATTTCATTTTTTTGGGATGATTTCTGTGATTTTGGATGATTTTAACAATTTGGGTGATCTGTGATATTGGATTTGGTAATTTGGGATGATTTTGATGATTTCTACGACTTTGATTTTGGATGATTTCGATGTTTTGAATGAAGTGATTACTCACCTGTAGAATTGTTATTATGAGTATACATCATGTCCCGTTCCAAAAGATATCCTTACACATGGGTTATTCATCTTCAGATGTCACGTGACTGCAGAGCAGAAAAAGTGGCCCCTCCCGGCCCATATATACCGACGCACCTCCCACAGAATCCCAGTATTTAAAAAGCAGTTAACAAAGCCGGGAGAATATAAACAACAATCACCATAAAGAGGTAACAAGAACAACAAGGGTGGGGCGGAACGGGACGTGATGTATACTCATTATAACAATTCCACAGGTGAGTAATCACAGAATTGTATTATTCTTAGTATACATCACGTCCCATTCCGAAAGATATTCTTACACATGGGACATCCAATAGCAGTGTCCGTAAGGTAGGGTGGGATCCCCAAAAGCAACAGCAAGCAGTCTAAACCACTGCCACCTGCAGAACTTTGCGGCCACAAGCAGCATCAGCTGAGGCCTTAACATCAACCTTGTAAAACTTAGAAAAGGTATGAACAGAAGACCAAGTTGCGGCCTTGCAAACTTGTTCAACAGAAGCCTGGTGCTGAAAAGCCCAAGAGGCACCAACAGCACGAGTAGAATGAGCAGTAAGGCGGAAAGGAGGTTTCTTTCCCTTAGCAGAATAGGTCTGAATCACAGCCTGACGGATCCACTTGCTGATAGTGGATTTCGCAGGAGCCTGGCCCTTCTTGGGACCAGACGGAGGGGCAGGACGAAACGATCTACTGCCAACTGTACGATTTCTGCGAACAAAATTCTTCTTGGCCAACATGGGGCCACCAGAATGGCTGGCACTCCCTCCTGGGCTATTTTGCGCAGCACCCTGCCCAGCAGAGGAAATGGAGGAAAAACATAAAGGAGCTGAAAGCTCTTCCAAGACATTGCCAGAGCATCCACTGACAGGGCCAGGGGATCCTGTGACAGGGA
This sequence comes from Gastrophryne carolinensis, assembly GCA_027917425.1. NCBI lineage: Eukaryota > Metazoa > Chordata > Amphibia > Anura > Microhylidae > Gastrophryne > Gastrophryne carolinensis. The sequence goes on along the minus strand of CM051244.1, from coordinate 44,360,148 downwards.
GACAAAGGCTGGAAGCTTGTGGTTGTGACGGGACACAAACAGGTCCACATCCGGCTGGCCCCAGCGGAGGCACAGAGAGTGAAACACCCTGTTGCTGAGGGACCATTCTCCCATGCGAGAAGCCCCCTGCTCAGAGAGTCTGCTTCCAGATTCTCCACCCCCGGAATGTACACAGCCGAGATGCAGGAAACATTGTTCTCTGCCCATGACAGAATCAGGGATACTTCCTTGAGAGCCCTCCTGCTCCTGGTTCCTCCCTGATGATTGATGTGAGCAACCGCCATCTGGTTGTCTGAGCGGATCTGTACCGCCAGACCCCGAAGGCACGTGGTCAGCTGGGAGAGCACTAACCTTATTGCCCTTAGTTCCAGAATGTTGATTGGGGCATGGGCCTCCTGAGGAGCCCACTGTCCCTGGAATTTCAGGGACTTCCAAAAGCCCCCCCAACCAGTTAGACTGGCATCCGTGGTGACCACCTCCCAGCAGGGAGTCAGAAAAGATCTGCCCACTAGCAGATTCCTTGAGTCCAGCCACCATGACAGAGACCGTCTGGCCAGAGGGGACAGCACAAACACCTGATCCAGGGACCCTGGGTCCCGATCCCATACCGACAAGAGATGAACCTGGAGAGGTCTCATGTGAAACTGAGCGTATAGGACAGCCTCGAAGCTGGATGCCATCAGACCCACCAGCTGCATTGCCTGTCTGATGGATGGATGAGGGCAGGACAGCAGGAGCTGTATTTGTGCCTGAAGACTCTCTACCTTCAGCTGAGGGAGAAAGACCTTGACCTGAGATGTATCCAGAGTCATGCCCAGAAAGACTTTACCCTGGAAGGAGACAGGGAAGATTTGGGAAGATTGATCACCCAGCCAAACTTTTCTAGAGTGGATACCACTGTCTGAACGTCCATCTCTGCTTGTTGCAAAGTCTGAGAAGCTACAAGAATGTTGTCCAGGTAAGGAAAAATGCGAATTAAACAGCCAATGGCTGCGCCGTAGCGCCTGAGGTAAATGTCGCCGCCATATGCAAAGCGGTGTACAAGAGTGCGGTATCAGATAAAAGGAAAACAGTGCAACAGGGATCATTGCATAATGCGCTCTGCATACATCGGAGCATGATACAAATGGTGCCACACAAATACATAAAAACACAATATGTATATATATAGAAAACCACCCCACCTTCCCCTAAGGGACTCAGAGGAACGAGTTGAGTCAGCGGTCATCCATAAGGGAACCCACTGAGGGATAGGGGAGAAAGGCACACATAATGCGGGCAGGGCATCCCATAAGGCTCCCCATGGCCTGAACCATCTACCCTTTGGTGGGGGAGTTGCGGCGGAGCACAGCTCCTTAGCACCTAAATATGGTGCCGTCTACCTTCACCCGAACGCTACAGCCAAGGCTGGGAGGCAGTATAATAAAGACGGAACGGGTGGGAATAGCTCCACAGGTTCATAAGACCCCGCTCACCTGCCTGAAAAAGAGAGAGCCAATTTCTCGTCCTGGCAGTCCGAGACTGCAGAGAAAATCTGGGGTTCTGTGGGAGGTGCCTCGGTATATATGGGTCGGGAGGGGGCACTTTATCTGCTCTGCAGTCACGTGACATCTGAAGATGAATAACCCATGTGTAAGGATATCTTTCGGAACGGGATGTGATGTATACTAAGAATATCTGGGCACCTCCAGCACACATGCAACGCGACCTCCCTGAGAGACTGACAAGGGTTGGCCCGGGGTCATCCCCCTTCATGCCTCGGGACCCTCTCGCCCCTCCCTTCTGTGGGGCAGACTGTTCCCTCCCTCCCTTGGGGAATCTTCTCTAATATCTGGGCAGGGGGGTCAAATGGCACTGGATATGGCACCAAATGATTGGGCTGGATGCCGCGCATTCGTTGAGCCCAAAGATGAAGTCCGTGGATGGGCCAGAACCTGAAATTTCAATTTCCTTGGGTTTCAGTGGCTGCATGGCATGGTTTTTGTGGACCCATTCTGGTTCGGCTCTCCAGGTGTCGCCTCTGCTTCAGACTCAGTGGGGCCTTCACAGTCCAGAGGTGAAAGAGAATCAGCAGGGAGTCTATGAGCTTGGCTCAACTCACAGATGCTAATTCGCCTTCCTGGAGAGATTAGGTCTGGTGTTTTCGGCTTGAAAGCCAAATGCTTAGGGGAGAGTAAAAGGGAACTCCGGACTGATATCTGGAGATTTAGGCAATTTTTAAAGATAAACTGTATATGCCCGTCACAGGGCCACTTGATTCTCTCTCCCAAGTCCCCCTGGATCCCCAAGACATGTGTGGCTGGTGGCAGCTTTTCTTTTTTGGGCTATGCGTAACCATGCCCGCTGTAACTGGATGGCTGCACACAGCCTAGGGATGCAGGGTAGCTGTGGGCCAAATTCGACTGGGATTTCATTCAGCTTCTCCAGCCGCACATTAATATGTGCAGCCTGAGAAACTGATTGGAGGAGAGTTGTGCCTGCACTGTGGGAACGACGGCAAGGTATGTATTACAAGTGATTGGCTGGGTTTCACACAGATTGATCCTGATTTGGGGTGCCCCAAAACCCTACTTTAGAAACAAACCCCCGGGAATTTGACTCTCAGGTTTTGTTCCGTGCCAGCATTGGGATGCTCTGCAGCATGAAACCCCCCAGATCGTTCACTACAGCTCACCTTTCCACGCTCCAATGGCATGCGTGGGCCCTCGTTCAATGCGGGCCATCTGCCGTGACTATGTAATTCCGCTGGCAGCTCCCATAGACTTGGATAGATCTGAGTGGCTGGGACGGGAGCATGTTCATAATGCCGGGGATGTGGCTGTGTGCACTTTCCATTTAAAGAGTAACATCGGAGCATTCTGAATTGGGATGCCCCATTGTGTAAAACCTCACAGAAGCCCAGTTCCACTCACCTTGTGCCAGAGCCCTCGCCGTGTTTGCTCCGTGGACGCATCCCGGCTCACCTCTAGCCGTGCGTGCACCTGCATCCGGCTTTTCTGAATGGGCAGCATGGGCATGCAACGGCTAGTAGGTGAGTGGAGGATGCGGCCAGTGGCGCACTCGGCTCCCTTCTGCACTGCTACATCAGCAGGGCCGGGTGAAAGCGAACATGCTGATTGGTTGAACGAGCCACTGAGACAATCAGCGCATTCGTTCTCGTCCAAGTCTGCATCATCGGAGTGACAGGAAGGTGACTGACCTAGGGGCATACACACAGCAGCTCATCCCAATTCAGGACGCCCCCACTGAGTGTTGTTCATCTTTAAAATAATGAGAGCGGTCTGCCAAATGACGTAGAAGAAAAACAAGAAGAAAGGCTTGGCACTGGAGTGCGCACGGCCGCAAAGATGCCGGGGAAATTGTGTTGCGGGGTGGGGCACACAGCGAGACATCAAGTGTAGGATGCCCTGGGTGTAGGCTAGCGGCCTGCCCAGGAATCTTCTAGATTCCAAAGCTTTGCCGCGGTGTTTTCATTCCGATTTAAAATGGCTTAAAACCCAGCTTGATCGTATTCCCGGGCCCATCGATTCCCTCCCCCTGGGGCATCCAAAATCAGGATTCTCACACCGCACGCTCCCTGTTAGAGGGAAGCAGGGGATGCGCCTGCCAGCGTGCTGGCTTTAGACGCAGTCCTAGATGGCGTGACGTTAGCAGCTCCAAATGTGCTGATTGGCAGAGCAGCCACTCATGCGCCGTAGGACCGGGATGAGGTGAGTTTCTTCAGGTGATCTGGGGGAATTTCACACATTGGGGGTGCCCCAGGAGAAAGGACCAAAACCCAGGATAGTCAAAATCCTGGGTTTTGGTCCACTTTAAGTGAGATCATGTTTACATGTATATCTATACTTAGTTGCATGGGCTGAGATTTATAATAGGTGTAAATTACAATTGAGTGCACCAAGATGGATGATTTTAAATTGGGCTGCATAGGGGTGATTAAATTTTGGTCCACTTGTGGCCATTATCTCCATTTACAGTATATCTTTATGTAAAGTACGCTCTCACACCAAGGATTTACCTTGCAAATATAATCACGTATTTAATAGGAGAGGATCACTATACACCAGACTGTGACTAATAGTCACAGAAATAATAGAAGATAAATATTATATTTGCCTGTGTGTCATAGTAAAACAGACTTTGGTACATGAACTTTGAACAATAAGTTACAGGGGAGGAAATAAATCTCCAGGACACTATCAATTATGTCCACTCGATGGCACTCAAGAACCATAAGAGCCCGTCTATCCCTTTATCATGTCAGTTAAAGGCATAAAGAATCCTAAGTACAATTGTCATAAACAGCCAGATTGGGGTTATGCAGATCATATAGATCAGAATAAAATTCTTAGCATAGTAAGTACCAGGCAGGTTGCAATATGCATATGCCAGTGTAACAGTATAACAATACAGACATTACAGTATATATGAGCCAAAAGTACAAAGAAAAGAGCAGACAGGCTCAGCCTGTGTATTACCCAGTTTAGTAGCAAGTCAGATGTTGGAGGGTATCATCAGGCAAACCGATAATTCCCCCTTTTTGGAACAAACAGGATCCTTCCTTGGGGGCTGTTAGATTGATCTAAACTGGGTAATACACATACGTCTGTCTGTATGTTATACTACCAACTTTCATATGCATATTGCAAACCTGCCTGGTATTTATTATGCTAAGAATGAAAACAGGTCGCAAGCCAGTATGTGGAGAGACCCATCTTAGGCTTAATATAGGGAAGCTAAAGAGACCCAAAAAACCCTCCACTCAGGTAAAGAAAAAGAGGGGCTTTCCTAAAATGTAAAGTGTTTGCACAGTACCCAATACCAGGACAGATAGCATTACCCATCAATCCTTGCAGCAGACGGAGCTATGAAAATTATCTCTTTATGTCTCTGTGCCATCCAAGGCCCTTAGAAACGCTAAGCTTTGCATAGTCATGCATTTGCAGGCCACCTGAAACAGGAAGTGCTGCTTGACTTCCTGTCACTGTGCATTGTCAGTTATGTCAGTTGAATCCAGGCAGCAGCATGGCTGAGATGCTGGGAGAGGAAGCTCCCTTCTTTTCCAATTGTGCCAGGCCGTTGCTCCGGTTTAAGGCCTGGGACCAGATTACAGCACTACAAGCCTTTTTATGTGGCCCACTGACAAGTGCCAGATGGTCTGCCCAGTCAATCCAATGCTTTTATCACTGGTAACGTCGTCATTATGCCTGGGTTTGAATGATGCGGCACAGTACCACTTCTAATCCTACCCCCAGACTTGGTGCCTTTAAAAAGGCTGTTACCCTCCTTGTAACATTCTGGAGGATTGTTGTCTGCAACTGTTCATCAACTCTGTGCAACCATTTCTCACCTAACCCACCCAACCTCCAAATTAGAGGGTGCTACAGCTACTGCAGGGGTTAATGCTAGAAATTGCTAGGTGGGGGAGGGGATTGTGGGGCTTTACCAATTTGGGGACTGGTTGGCACATTAAAGGCAACCATAATGCTGATGTGGCCCTCTGTCAAAATTAGTTTGAATTGTAATGGGACAGGCTTGGTCTTGTATATAGATCGTTAGTGCCATCTAGTGGATTTAATTGATAGTGCCCTGGAGATTTATTTTCTCACTAAAGTAGACTAAAACCCAGGATTTTGACTATCCTGGGTTTTGATTCTTGTCACCGGGGCACAACCCCATGTGCGGGGGGGGGGGGGGATTAAATCAGAATTGTATGAATTTATATAATTTTTAGACAGCTGCAATGCCTCACACAATCAGAACAGACAATGGAAGGGCCATGGGCCCAGCACAGACAATGGAAGGGCCATGGGCCCAGCACAGACAATGGAAGGGCCGTGGGCCCAGCACAGACAATGGAAGGGCCGTGGGCCCAGCACAGACAATGGAAGGGCCGTGGGCCCAGCACAGACAATGGAAGGGCCGTGGGCCCAGCACAGACAATGGAAGGGCCGTGGGCCCAGCACAGACAATGGAAGGGCCGTGGGCCCAGCACAGACAATGGAAGGGCCGTGGGCTCAGCACAGACAATAGTCTTAAAGGAGCCACAGCACTCAAACCAGTTAGCTTGCTGACCAACCTATCTCTAAACTTGGTTAAAAACAGAGGGCTCGGTCACACACATCTGCAGAAGTATGCTCAAGCTGCACCACCAGCGCCAAGGTGCCCCTGTGAGGTACAGTCCTAACTCTAATCTCTGAGAGCCCCATTTAGGACATACAATGCAATAGATAAATTGGGAGCAGGCTTACCTGAGGTTGCCCTAAACCTCAAGTGCAAGCCATGGGGTGGAAGGGTCAAAGACCTTGCAATACAGCCTAGACCCCACACACCATGTGCTTGCACAAATTCAAAAGAAACAAAGGAGGGGTGGCAGCCGCTCAGACCATTTTATAACTAACCTGGGAGGTGCACGTTAGCAGGGCAATTAGGATACAAAAGTCTTAAAGTCAGCAAGCTAACTGGTTTGAGTGCTGTGGCTGCTTTAGGACTTGTGTATCCTAATTGCCCTGCTAACGTGCACCTCCCAGGTTAGTTATAAAATGGTCTGAGCGGCTGCCACCCCTCCTTTGTTTCTCAGCACAGACAATGAAAGGGCTGTGTGCCCAGCACAGACAATGGAAGGGCTGCGAGCCAAGCACAGAAAATGGAAGGGCCGTGAGACCAGCACAGACAATACAGACAATGAAAGGCTCTGGGTCCAGCACAGACAATGGTAGGACCGTGGGACCAGTACAGACAATGGAAGGGCCATGGATCCAGCACAGAAAATGGAATGGCCGTGGGCCAAGCACAGACAATGGAAGGGCGGTAGGCCCAGCACAGACAATACAGACAATGGAAGGGCTGAGGGCCCAGCACAGACAATACAGACAATGGAAGGGCTGAGGGCCCAGCACAGACAATACAAGAGCATGGGCCCAGCAGAGACAAAACAAACCATGGAAGGGCCGTGTTCCCAGCACATACAACGGACACGCCGTAGGACCAGGATGAGGTGAGTTTCTTCGGGCAATCTGGGGGTTTCACACAGTGGGAAAGGACCAAAACCCAGGATAGTCAAAATCCTAGGTTTTGGTCCACTTTAAGGACCAGCCCAGGTCCTACCCATATAAAATCTAAACAAGTAAACATATACAGTATAAGCTGAAGCGCAATTGTGCAGAGCAGTGAAAGTGAAGGCACAAAGGTGCACATGAATAAGATCAATCAAATAGAAAGCCTTGGGACACAGAGCCCAGCATCACTAACACACTCACAAACAAACCACTGTCACGCACAGGATACCAATGCCATCTCACATGAATACAAGCTGGATGCCTCAGGTCCCACTGTTGCCCTCCAGGCTGAAACACTTGTGTGAGACCTACCAAAAAAGGAGGAGGTGGGAATTGAAAGAGGTGGAAAATGATCTAGTGGAGAGCCACCTTTAGGGAGGAGAGGGGAGGGAAGACAGATAGTTACTAGGGAGGGGGGCGATGGCAGTGCAGGTGGGCATAGGGAGGAGCAGGAAGGGACAGAGCCCAGGCCTTGTATCTTAATAAAACCCATTGTGACGATTGCACGGGTTGATCAGACCTATTGATCGCTCATCTGATCAGACCGGCCAATCGTACCCCACGTGTGTAGCTGCAATTCTTGAATTGGCAACACACGTGGCTATAAACTGCTGCCACCAGAGCACAACAGTGCTCAACTCTATAATATAATACAGGCCACACACAATACAATCAGATCAAACGTATCGATCGACCCACAACCACTTCCAGGTGGGGGTGCTCGAGCGTCCTAGGCAAGTAAGGTAGCCAGAAATAGCGTGGGCTTTTTATATCAGATCAATTGAGAGCATCTGCTGTATTTTTAGAATTTATTTAAACAAACAGAAAAACACAAAAACAACAAGAAACACAATGCAAGGTGATCAAACCAGAGTGAACTATAAAACACGGTAAATAAGATAAATAGCAAGTGATATAAAGAAAATGGCAAAATACTTAGTTGTCTGTCTGGGCTTGTGGTCCGATCAAATAAAGTCCTTACACGCTTTCTGGTCTTGTTCAGCTTGGATGTTAAAAGCCAGCGTGTGTCAATCTTGATGGTCAGATCGCGAGTCTGGCTATTCTTCCAGCCATGCTTATAGGCCCCAGAACAGTGGGTCTCCCCACCCCTCCCATTTGTGCTATAGGATACCAACTGACCACAATCCAAGGGAGGGGGTGACAAGCATGAGGGACCTAGCGGGGATCTATTGCAATTTGTTTATTTGGCTTTTCCAAGTAGTTTTATTACCAGGTGGGAGGGGGGAAATAATGTGAGTAGGAGATGGTTATCAGCATTGACCTGGCATGTGAGGGTTAGATAACAGTAAAATCCAAGTGGGAGGGGGGGAGAAAAGAAATGAGGGTTTTTTTGGTACGCAGGGGGGGAAAGTTATGCAGAGCAGAGGGGTCTATACACACACACACATACATATATTACACTAACCTACACACATAGAGAATTAAAATACACCTAAGATGTTCTGTGACACCTTCCCCCCTATGATGCAAGGTGGGGACAGTGACCCACAGTCACTTTCCCCAATGCGCACACTTAAGAGGAAAGGTGAGGTTCCCAGTTGCTCTCATTCCTAGTGCCACCGGGATCCACAGCAGTGGGTCCAGGCGGGCAGGGGCCTGCAGGGGGAGTCTTTCCAAGCACTGGGGTTTCTAGGCCTAATGTTGGCATCTGGGGGGCTGTGCTCGAGGTAGGAACGTACACACCATCACCAGGGAAGAAGCACAGGGGCCCAGGGGCATGACTCTACCGGCAACACCGGTATTAGGCTGTCCACGTTCCCAGGGAATCCATCTTTTCCAGAGCCTGGCGCAGGCATTGGAAGAGGGACTCCTGTGATCAGGACACCAGCAGCCATGTTTCCCACGTGTTGGCGAGTAAAATGAGGGGGCCCATATGTGGCCGGAATGACCCTCATGTTAGACCAAGGCGTGGTTTGTCCCATCTCCCCTGATCCTTCTTGCCTCTCGCTCAGCTTTGGTAGGGGTTGCCCTGGATCTGCGTCACGTGGCAGATCCCAGGATCCAGGGATTGTTCCCTTCGCCACAGCCCCAGCTTTGGGACGATTCAGGAAGACTGCGGTTAGATGTAGGCCCTCCTGATTCGGCCCAAATGCTTGGTCACCTTGCTTTCCCGGGGAGCTGGAAGCTAGGCTTCCGAACTGCCTCCCAGGGTTGTCCGTCTGCAGCGCTGGCTGCAAGGTGCCACTACAAGTCCCAGCCCACTGCTCCGGGGCGACCAGGAGCAGGGGTTGAGGCATGCTAAGAGCGGAGTCAGTGGGCTCAGGGCAGGCCAAACCGCCATCGGTGTTGGGGCTCTGCCTGACAACCCTAGACTCCGGCTCTGCAACCTTTGCAGCGCTGAAGAGGACAGTCAATTTGGGAGTGATCCCTCCAGTATGATCAAGTGTTCGATTACCTCCATCTATGTGACGGCTCTCCAGACTAATTCCAGCCTGAACAGCCTGTTCCAGGGCGGCTCCACACTTTCCAGCCACCCTATCAACACTCTCCTGAGGGCCAACCAGCACTGACACAGCTGGGGCCTCAGAACTACTCTGCACAATTTGATTACAGTTACGCTTAGGGGGTTCTACAGGCCTACTACCTACCCCTTTTCCATCCCCCTCTCTGGGAGATCTGGGTATCCCAAACCCAGCTTCAACCCTCGGCCCACCCGCAAGGTACCCTGATGCCACACCTGCACCCTTGCTTAGTACCCTTACGTGCCCCAAAGGTTCGGTTGGTAACCCCAATGCACCTGCTGAGGGCTCAAAGTAAGAGACCAACCGACCCAGGTCCCTGCCCAACAGCACATCCGTGGGAAACTCATCAGAAAGCCCCACTACTCTCATCCCTCTGCTCATTCCCCAATCCATATACACCTCAGCAAGGGGCACATGTGAACGGAGCCCTCCTACTCCAGTGAGGGTGAGGAATTTTCCAGGGATTATATTCTCTGGGCCCACCAGTTCAGGGTGAACCAACGTGACCTCAGCTCCTGTGTCACGAAATCCTGAGACCAGGCGGTTGCCGACAACAACGGGCTGCAAGTTTTCATCGTCGCTCCGGACACTCTGACGGACAAACAGCACAGAGGTGCTCATCTGGCCAGCTGCAGCAGTCCCTTTTCTCTCCGGACAGTTGGGTGGGAGATGCCCGACCTTCCCACAAGTGTGAGGTTCAGCAGGTGCCCGCTTGGCACCAGAGGCTTCCCGGAAGGGCTTCTGGGATGTCTGACTGGCAGGCGGGTGATGGTCTTTCTTCTTTCCAGTTACTAGGGTACGCACGACGGCCATCAGACACCCGGGTATGTACATAGCTGTCGGCCAGTTCTGCTGCTTCTCTGGCCGAATTAGGTTTGCGCTCCAACACAAACTGCTTGAGGTCAGGGGGGCAAACGTGCATAAATTGGTCTTGCACCATCAAGTCCTCCAGGGTATCATAACTGTTCTTTTTGAGGCCATAGACCCACTGTCGGAAGGTGGTACGCAGTCGGGCCAACAGGTCTAGGTAACTGTCCGCGGGTCCCTTTTGTAGTGATCGGAACCGCCGGCGGTAGACCTCTGGGGTGAGTTGATACTTTTCAACAATGGAGTCTCTTATTGCCTCATAGTCCCCATCTTTCTCAGGAGGCAGCTCAATGAATGCCTCCAAAGCCTTGCCCTTCAGCCCTGGAGTTAGGTACAATGCCCACTGAGACCGGGGCAAATGGTGCTGGCGACAGATCTTCTCAAAGGACTGCAAGTACACGTCCACGTCACAGTCTGTGTCCATAACTGCGAACTTTGGGGCAGAACCCACAGTTAGAAATGCAGAGTCCGCTGCAGGCAAGCGAGGTGCAGGGTCAGGGGTGGTTAGTCGGATCTTAGCCATTTCCAGCTCATGACGGCGGGCAGCCTCCCGCTCTGCCTGACGCTCCAGGAACTGTAGATAGGCCTGCGGATCGGTGGCACTTAGCTGGGTCAGGACCGATTGGAGCTGGGGGTCCCTGTCAGAAGCAGAGAGGCTGGGGCTGGGAGATCCGATGGGAGCAGGCACTTCAGCAACCACCTCAGTCTGGGACGGATCAGCTGCGCTGGAACATGCAAGTCTATCTGTTACAAGCTGCGTTGGTGCCTCCAGATCGGCTTCATAGAGCGATTGCACAAGCTGTGTTTTGGTTTGATCATCAATCGGCAACTGTCTGCGCTGGCATTCATTGATCAAATCTTCTTTGCTCATCCGCTTGTATTGTGCCAGCCCAGACATTTCAGCAAAACAAAGCAATGGGACAGAAAAAAAAAGAGGGGCCAACAATTGCTATCTGCTTATTTACCGTCACAACTATTCACCAATAAAATAACTGATTCATTTAAATAAAGTCCTTCAATACAGCGTTACTTAACACAACACTTATGCTCTAAATTGAAAGAAATAAAAAGGTGATCCCATGAGCTGCCAACCAATTTGTGACGATTGCACGGGTTGATCAGACCTATTGATCGTTCATCTCATCAGACCGGCCAATCGTACCCCACGTGTGTAGCTGCAATTCTTGAATTGGCAACACACGTGGCTATAAACTGCTGCCACCAGAGCACAACAGTGCTCAACTCTATAATATAATACAGGCCACACACAATACAATCAGATCAAACGTATCGATCGACCCACAACCACTTCCAGGTGGGGGCGCTCGAGCGTCCTAGGCAAGTAAGGTAGCCAGGCTCTTCAGAAATAGCGTGGGCTTTTTATATCAGATCAATTGAGAGCATCTGCTGTATTTTTAGAATTTATTTAAACAAACAGAAAAACACAAAAACAACAAGAAACACAATGCAAGGTGATCAAACCAGAGTGAACTATAAAACACGGTAAATAAGATAAATAGCAAGTGATATAAAGAAAATGGCAAAATACTTAGTTGTCTGTCTGGGCTTGTGGTCCAATCAAATAAAGTCCTTACACGCTTTCTGGTCTTGTTCAGCTTGGATGTTAAAAGCCAGCGTGTGTCAATCTTGATGGTCAGATCGCGAGTCTGGCCATTCTTCCAGCCATGCTTATAGGCCCCAGAACAGTGGGTCTCCCCACCCCTCCCATTTGTGCTATAGGATACCAACTGACCACATTCCAAGGGAGGGAGTGACAAGCATGAGGGACCTAGCGGGGATCTATTGCAATTTGTTTATTTGGCTTTTCCAAGTAGTTTTATTACTAGGTGAGTAGGAGATGGTTATCAGCATTGACCTGGCATGTGAGGGTTAGATAACAGTAAAATCCAAGTGGGAGGGGGGGAGAAAAGAAATGAGGGGTTTTATGGTACGCAGGGGGGGAAAGTTATGCAGAGCAGACGGGTCAGCCAAGGTCTATACACACATATATATATATATATATATACACACACACACATACATATATTACACCAACCTACACACATAGAGAATTAAAATACACCTAAGATGTTCTGTGACACCCATACATAATTTTATGAAAATATAACACATATAAATAATGAAAAACTATCCCCCTGGGAACATTTGTTGAGTAGTGTAGTTCAAAACAAACCAAAGACGGGAGAGAAGGCTGCAACTATATATATATAGCAACTAAACAAACTATAACAAAAGCTTGGTTTCAACCTGCCTCGAAATTCCATGAAGTTCGTACTAGAATTACGGGCTTCAAGGTAAATGAACATCTTACTGCTGTCTTATTGGACATGCTTCCAGATTTCACTAGCACAGTGGTTAACAACCTTTGTTCGCCAAGTTAAGTTCCTATACTTCTTTTACACAGACAGACAGACCTTTATTTTTGTATTGTGCAGTATTATGGCAAAGGCCGAATATTTGGCTACAAACTATTTTGTAATGATTCTAAGTAAATGATGGCCTAGATCTCCCCTTAGATAAAAATGTTTTAAGATGTGGAATTGCCTTGAAATAAAAACTACTGAAACAGAATTAACTATTAAAATATATTATATATTAATTTATAATATTATACAATATTATGTATATTAACAGGAGGAAACAATAATACACAAATTCCACCAAAAAGGGGCAGTTAATCTGCATAATCCAATCTGGCATAATTTCAAATAACAGATCTATTCTGCTGGTCCATGTGTAAAAAATATGGAACAATAAACGGACAATAAATAAATACAAAATGGAGTGCATCACCACAAATAGTCAATGGAGTATAAGCTAGGAATTTATGTAGATAGGCAATGGCCCTACATTGGAGAGTGGGAGGGGAATGAACCTTGTCCATTAGATACTACACACAGGGATGTTAATTCCCACTGTGCTTATCCAACTGAAGCATCAAACATGGGATGAAAGATGTGGTTAAAATCGAGAAAGCCCGAGCAGCGTCCCATTTTTAAAGTTTATGTTTTCATCAAAATCTTTATGGGTTATATTTAGGCACATACATGAAGTTTTTGTTGTTCAAATGTAGTAGTACCTAGACCTTATATACAATTGTTTACCATTTATCTCGCTCACTGGGTGGTTTCTTTCTTCTCTTGGGCAAAGAAGGGGGTTTACTAGCCTCTGCAGAATGCATGCAATATTGCCAGGAAGATATGAAGGCTGCAGTTCCACCCAGCCACCTGCTGATAGCACTGTCCTGCCATTTAGTTTAATCTGACATTTCTGGTGTCCAGCAGGTGGTCCTGCCTGACTCCTGGCTTGTCTGAAGCCAGTTACTAATGTTTAAAAAGGCACTGCAGACATGGAGAGTGGTCCAGTATCAGGTTCACTACCACAGCTCCCAGACGTGCTGTCCAACCTACTGTGATCTTGCTTCCTGGCCAGTCCTGCTTCACAATAAATCCAGGTCCTCTGGCTTTATTCTGTCCTTCCAGCACCAGCCGTCATCCTGTTCCCCTGGTCTTGTTCAGTCCTGCCATTCCACCTCCCTGCCAGTCAATTTATCCTCTGGTTTCCCTGTCTCCATATACACTTTCAGGTAGTTTTGCTATCCTTCTTGCTGCAAAGCCCTGTAAATATTGTATATTTTTACATAGTGTAGTATATCTAGTGTGTTTATATATCTGTATATAGTATAATGTAGTTTACAGTATAGTTTACTGTAGTTTGTAGTATAGTTTAGTTGCGTTAGTTGTAGTTTTGCATTTTGCTGTCCTTGATGTGTTCACACTAAACACATTTACATATTTATACACTTCCTGCTGTTGTGTCAGTTACGTACTGGTTAAACTGCTGGATCGCAAACCTCTCCCTGCCAGTGAGATTTGAAACCACCACCACCGGCCGGGTTGGGAGATGCCAGGCCGGGGCCTCCGTCCAACAGTGATGTCTTGCAGGACTGAAATCACCACTGCAGCCTAGGTTGGGTAATGAAGAAGAAAGACACAGCAGCTCACATGAGAGATGGATATCATCAGTGAACGCTTGCAAGAGCTGCCTGGTTTCACTTCCTCTGTCAGTGGGAGATGCTGGCAGAGAATGCTTTAGGCCATTCGTACGACCACAATCAGACCAACAGATGAACTGTCGCCACTCTGTACTTTTCCATTGCTTACCAGCTGGTAGGACCTCTGCCCACCTGAAGGAGCTAATGCACACTCCAGTGGTGGCCTCCAAAGCAGTGGTAATTTCTCTTCGACCCTGATAACCTCTGCTACACAATGAACGGGGGTACCGATGGCAGGATAGGGCTAGGAATTAAGGGTAACCAGGTGACCATTACAGGCGCCATCTTGGTTATACCAACAACATTTTGAAAAGATAAACACCATGCCTAGAGACTGATGTAAAGCAGCAGTCCCAGGTACTCATAAATATCTTTATTACATTTGCGGAAAATGAGGTTGGCTCCTGCCTGCTTCAAGAAGTCCATAATGATATCAGTACCTAAGTCCTCGATGGCAAAACAACATAAAAGACTTCACCCGGACCTTCACATGATTTAATGAAAAGCCCAAACCCTTAAAAATCCAGGGCTGTGGAGTCGGTAGATAAATGTTCCGACTCCGACTCCTCAGTTTTTTGTACTTCCGACTCCTCTGTATTAATATGTGAATGTATTTTATACATTCCTTGAAGGAAAGAAAGGCAACATACATGTCATTACTTCTAGCAGAGAGAGGTAGTTGGGCAGAAGCTGCCTTCTCCTTTCTGTGTGCTGATCTTCTGCTGAAGATAGGGCAGTGGGAGGATCCAGAAAGGGGCCTTTATTAGAAAACATGATTTCCCGAGTAGAATCCCATAGTCATGTTTAAAGTTTAAGCTAACAATCGAAGTTTACAAGTTTTTATAGCCTTTTGCTGAATGACAGCAGTTTTTCCAATGGTACAGCTTCAGTCTTGAACTATTGATCCTCCATTCCCTTCACTTATACAAGTGTCTCTAGTCCTGCAAACAACATATTTCCCTTATCAGTGAGAGGCTAGGTTACCCATGGGTTCCCTGTAACAGCAGAACACAACACTATGCAAAGTATAAGTATTGCCGCTTCTAATTGTGCGTTGCGTGCCATATAGTGACGCACATGGAAAGCACGCTTCTTCACGGTCACTTAACGTGTTCGTTTTGCGGTTACGTGAGGCACTGCATGCATTGCTCTTTATTCTTACAATAGAGAAGTCATTAATTATAACTTTTTGTGAATTGGGACATTTACACTTGCTAAATCAAAATTTTGTCGGAGTCGGTGCATTGTTTGCCGACTCCGACTCCAGGTACCCAAAATTTCCTCCGACTCCTCGACTCCAACTCCGACTCCACAGCCCTGTAAAAATCTATTCTTTTTTTTTTTTTTAGTCACTTATTATTCTTTCCCTGACCGGGCTGCAACTCTATTCAGGACTCTAGGATACGGGCGCCGCCATCTTGAGTCAGAGCAGGATAAAATACAGGGGGGCGGGGTTATAGCTGTGTGTTGCACAGACAGAGCATAGCTGGGGTCAGGGAAAGGACAGCAATCCCAGAATGCAGAGCAGCACAATCAGAAGACACTTCCTGTCTGCAGACTGCCTGATGTTCCATGAGCCGCCATCTTGGATGTTTAAAGGCTCATAACATGCAGTAAATACAGGTAGGATGATTTTTAATGTGAACAATCTGTATGTACAGGGTGGGGGAAATATAAGATATGTTCTTATTCAGGGTAAGGGTCCGCTTTCAGGCAAGTAGCACTTGCTCCATTGGTCCTGAAGATCCTGGAATGTCTGGTGTTGGTCTACGTGAAGAAGAACTTAAAAAACCTTATCACACCTATGATTTGCACATATGCGTCATACACTCAACTTAAAGTCATACTGCAGGCAAAGGTAATTACTACACCATTCCATCGGGCTACATTTGGTGCTGTCCTAAATTGTTTTCAGTTTTTGAGGCAGAAATAGCCAAGATTTCGAGGTTTATAGGTTCAGCCAATGACAGTCTCTTTTTTATCCTGTCCCCCAATCAGCTCAGCAAAGCATGATAGGATTGCTGGTCCTTCCCTCCTCCTGCCCCTTCCTCTGCCTCCTCCAGATTAATCACATTGCTGATTATTATGCAGTTTCACAGATTCAACTTTTTTTCAGAAGACAAATCATGAGCTGAACCTGTAAACCTCGCTAGAGATTCTAAAAGGTTCTAGGGACGGTGGCTGTCCTTCCCCAATTTGGGTTGAGCTGCTATATGAATCCCCCCCCCCCCCACAGGACGCCGCAAAACTCATCCTCCTTCATAGCTTCCTTGCTGATGTAAACACCAGTGGCCGCATTCCCTGCAGCCAATCCCTGCTGGGGAATACGGCCGCTCATGCTTTCTATTTCCAATAAACAGAGCTGTTTGTTGGGCATTAAATATGCACAGCATGACCCTGATTGGACAAAAGCCCATGCATGCTCGGTAGGACTGGAAGAGGTGAGTTATGGGTGATCTGGAAGGAATTATAAATCGGGATGCCCCTGGGGTAGGAAATAAATCCCGGGATTTATTGTGCTTTAATGCATTGTTGTTTGGAACAGTTTTCTGTAAGGGTTAAATGGCCGCTACAATTGCGACCAGCTATAAGGGGACCCCTGTTGTAAAAGGTGCTAATTACATTTTTATAACATGTTTGCAGACTTTTGGCCACCGCTGTGGTGAGAAACTATTATTTTCTGATACCCCGGCCCCACTGCATCTAGGGCCATGCCATCTGCTAGCACAAATAGGTGTCAATTCTCACACAAGTCCCGTTCTCAGGGAGCTGTGCAGACATCGCATCCCAGGGGCCTGGATTCATATACCATCTCCGCTGATTTTTACACTCCTGAACTGAAATTAAGATGGAAAGTCCCCTCCATAAAAATCCCTCATGCAGAGAGCTGCTTCCTTTCACACACACTTGAAACAGACCGCTCAGAAAATAACCGGGCTGCTGTTCGTCAGAGCCACAAGCCAAATATCCTAGAACTGGAAATATGGAGATCTTCGGTTCTGATCCATCCTGGGCCCCAGGTCCTGGACTTCCAGATGTGTTGTATATGGTCCACTCAGGAAACAATCGTTTAACACCAGAAAACCAGGAACGTACAACCTTCCAATCAAAATCTATACCCAAAATAAATTCTGGAGATTGTAATCTGCAGCTCTGGCCAGGGGAGGGGGCAGAAGCTCCTCCCAGGGGGGGGGGGGCATATTGGGAGTGTCCAGCTGAAAGTTAAATGCCAAGCAAAAATATGGAGGGAGACTTCTTGGGGGGGGGGGGGGGGGTCACATGTACGTGTCGGAGAGGGCCCAGGTTCCAGCAGGCTGCCTCATGCCCTCGGAGGGTTGTGCTGCACAACTCATCTGAACGCACTAAGGTACTGTCATTTCTGTTTGTAACTACTTATCTGCAACCTGTATTCTGCTCTCAGATCTGTATGTGTAATATTTTATGCTTGGTTTCATGGTCCATGGTTTTCAATTAAATTACTCGCTACTGAACTGGTTTGAGCCTGATATTTCCCGTTGATGGACCGGGATTAGGAATGTGTATTGTGTGATTCGGGAAGCTGTGACGTCGGCTAGGATCACGATACGCTGTTCCTCACATTTAGTAACAGATGGGATTAAACCGAACCTTCACCCTGAATAAGAGTCAATCTTATATGTTTCCCACACCCTGTACGTACAGATTGCTCACATTAAAAATCAACCTACCTGCATCTACTGCATGTTATGAACCTTTAAACATCCAAGATGGCGGCTCATGGAGCATCAGGCAGCCTGCAAACAGGAAGTGTCTTTTGACTGTGTCGCTTTACATCCTGGGATGGCTGTCCTTTCCCTGACCCCAGCTCTGCTATGTCTGTGCAAAGCACAGCTATAGCCCCACCCCCTGCAGTTTCCTCCCTCTCCTCAGTATGTGATGCTTCTGAGTCAAGATGGCGGCGCCCGTATCCTAGAGTCCTGAACAGAGTTGCAGCCCAGTGGGGGAAAGAATAATTAGTTACTAAAAACTTAAAATATATTAATTTTAGATGCTGGGGAATAATTTTTTAAGGGTTTGGGTTTTTCATTAAATCATGCTGAAGGTTTGGTTTAAGGCAAATAATGTGTATGAATGTGGGACCCATACTCTTAAAGTGGACCAACACCCAGGATTTTGACTATCCTGGGTATTGGTCCACTTCCTTGGGGCACCCCGATCGGGGGTGCCCCGCTGCCCAAAACCCCCCCCAAAACCCCGAAAACTCACCTCTCCACGATCCCACGTGACTGCGCTGTCCAATGCACGGACAAGGGATCGCGCCCGCCGCCGCCTCCCGCGCGTCACTCTTGACGTGTGCGCGCCCGCGCCGGCCATTCAGAGACGGCTGGCGCGGGCGCGCGCACGTCTGAAGGAGCGCGAGTGAGGCGGCGGCGGCGGAAGCAGCGTCTGGAGAGGTAAGGTTTTTCGGGGTGTTTGGGGGGGTTACACCCCGCGGGACATCCCGATCTCGGATGTCCCGCGGTGTGTGAGGTGATCGGCCCGGGAATCTTATAGATTCCCGGGCCGATCACCCCTGGGTGTTGGCCCACTTTAAACACTAAAGATTACCAACAGTAGTCTGCCTGGAATATTAGGATCAGCTCAACACTAGGCATTGTGCAGAGTGCAGTTCTTTGTCAGAAACCAACAGCTGTGAGCATGGTCATTGGCACCAGGGGCAGAATCAGTGAGATGGCTGCTGCTGTGTGGAGGAGGTGGACGCCGATTGTGGCACCAAGGGGCGGGAACCCAGCCAGCTGGCACTCAATCTCTCAGAGGTTTGCACCTCACCTGCAGGTCCCCCCAGCCCGGCAGTCTTAGAAACTCTCCTGCAAGCTGCTCTAGAAAGCCCCCCGGGTTAGGGACAGGGCCACATATGAGGCCCTCATCAAGGCTGCAGAACACCAAGCTGAGTCTGAAACACTTTTCTGCTGGCTTTTAAAATGCTCACCAATATCATATGTCTGAGGATCAGTGGGTCAGCTACTTGAAGTGGACCAAAACCCACATTTTTAACTAGCATCCCCGAAATTGTGCCTTTTGCCAATTTTCACTGCTCCTGCTTCACTCTAATCCCAGATAATGGCACCTGTTTTAGCTGTAAAGCTCCGCCTCCTCCCTTCATTGCCACTGTTGTGTGTGGCAATGATGTCATTGCCATACACATGCAGTGACTGATCACCTGCTAACTTACAGAAAGGGACAGCTTTAAGAAGTTGTCCCAGAAAGATTCGAAGAGCAATATTCATTTCTAATTTACACCCTAAGAAGTGAGTATTCACAGGGGCTTTGGCCAAATATATTTCACAAGTTCAGTGAGTTTTGGTCCGCTTTAAACCAGACCAACACCTGTTTTTTTTTTAACGGGTGTTTGTCCAGCAGACAGCGGCGAACAAGCTGGGGGAGGGGGGCATCCAGAATGCTGGAGCCCCCGAACATAACCCCCACCAGTACTCCTGATATTCTTACCTTCACCTCGAGCCAGCGCCGGGAAAGGAGTCCCGCGTCTGACAGCTGGGTGGTCACATGGGTCATGGTCACGTCCGTCCACCGGAAGGCCCCGCCCATGTGTACGACAGCGGGCCAATCGTGGGACTCCTTTCTCCAAAGTAAAGGTAAAGATATTGGGTGTTCTGGGGGGGGGGGGGGGGTGTTATGTTCTGAGGGACTTTAGCATTCTGGTCCCCCCCCCCTCCGAGATTTTTCTCATTCTCTGTCTGAGGGACCAACACCTGTCAAAGGAAAAATGGGTGTTGGCCTGGTTTAACCCCTTACCTTAGGGGTAAGGCCCTGGAAATTTTCAGGTAGCTACCTGTGAGACCACCCTCAGCTATGAGAAAGCCAAGCAGGCCCCGGTCCACCAGAACAATCTGCTCTCTCGAGGCATCTGTGTGACATTTGCAACCTGTCAGTACACTTCAAACCACGTGTCAGCAAGGCCCGTCCCAGAATTCCTCTTGTATGTGGGTAGGGGTGCTGGGCGATCCTAAACAACTTGAAACCCATCACCACAGGCCAGGCTGTAGCTGTGGGACTCATGGACACCGGAACTGAGATGATGATTTTGGTGCACAGTGTCCCCATCACGAGACCCAGGAAGACTGTTGCAGTCTCCGGGATTGAGGCAGGTCAATTGGTGCTGCCCATTGCAAAACTTTATTTTGGCCATTTTGACAGGTGGAAGTCAATAAAACATTTTGGCCATTTTGACAGTTGGAAGTCAAAAACAACATTTTGGCCATTTTGACAGAAGTCAAAAACAATATTTTGGTCATTTTGACAGTTGGAAGTCAAAAACAACATTTTGGCCATTTTGACAGAAGTCAAAAACAACATTTTGGCCATTTTGACAGTTGGAAGTCAAAAACAACATTTTGGCCATTTTGACAGTTGGAAGTCGAAACCAAATTTTGGCCATTTTGACAGTTGGAAGTCAAAAACAACATTTTGGCCATTTTGACAGTTGGAAATTGAAACCAAATTTTGGCCATTTTGACAGTTGGAAGTCGAAACCAAATTTTGGCCATTTTGACAGTTGGAAGTCAAAAACAACATTTTGGCCATTTTGACAGTTGGAAGTCGAAACCAAATTTTGGCCATTTTGACAGTTGGAAGTCAAAAACAACATTTTGGCCATTTTGACAGTTGGAAGTCGAAACCAAATTTTGGCCATTTTGACAGTTGGAAGTCAAAAACAACATTTTGGCCATTTTGACAGAAGTCAAAAACAATATTTTGGCCAGTTTGACAGCTGGAAGTCAAAAACAACATTTTGGCCATTTTGACAGTTGGAATTTGACAGTTAGAAGTCAAAAACAACATTTTGGCCATTTTGACAGTTGGAAATTGAAACCAAATTTTGGCCATTTTGACAGTTGGAAGTCGAAACCAAATTTTGGCCATTTTCACAGTTGGAAGTCAAAAACAAACATTTTGTCCATTTTGACAGTTGGAAGTCAAAACCAAATTTTGTCCATTTTAACAGTTGGAAGTCAAAAACGAACATTTTGTCCATTTTGACAGTTGGAAGTCAAAACCAAATTTTGGCCATTTTAACAGTTGGAAGTCAAAAACGAACATTTTGTCCATTTTGATAGTTGGAAGTCAAAACCAAATTTTGGCCATTTTGACAGTTGGAAGGCTGTTTCTCTATGCGTGGTGTTTTATTTTTTTCCTTTTTCTATCCTAGAGTCCTGAACAGAGTTGCAGTCCAGTGGGGGAAAGAAAAATACAAAGACTAAAAACTTAAAATATATTAACTCTAGATGCTGGGGAATCGTTTTTTAAAGGTTTGGCCTTTTCAATAAATCATGGTGAAAGTCCGGTTTAATGGCACTTTAGCCGCCAGGTCCTCGGAGCAGCGCAACACCCGCACCCACCGCACCTGACAGTTCTGCGTCTGAGCTCCGACTGAAAAAGGCGGGAACTCGCCTCAGAAACAGACAGCGCTCGTCAGCCAGTAATCTAATTCGCAAGAGAAAAAAAAGCAGCCAATGGCAGAAGGGGTTGTGGGCGGGGTTACCATACTCTTTTAGCCAGTGATAGTTGTCGGGCTCTGGAGGAGGTTCTGGTTGGTCCCGCCCACTTCCATCACTCTGCTTGTGGTTGTAAGGAGGAGAATCTCTGGGGCGCGCCAAGGCCCGCCCAGCTGTACCGTGAGTTTGTCCAATGAGGGTTGAGAGGGGCTGTGCAGGTTAGGTAGTACTAGCTGAAACGTAGCTGGGGTGCACGGTGCCGTAGTGGTGTGGACCCCGTCTGGGGGGGGGTGAGCGGAGGACGGGTGGCATTTCCGGTGCCGGTGAGACGTTGCACGGCGGGACATGGAGGGGCCGTCCCGGGAAGGTGACCTGCTCACTGTCACTCATGAGCTCCGGAGCGGTGAGTACTGAGCCCTAGGGGGCCCTGCGGGCTCTCGTCTACCCCCCAACACCTGACACTGTTTAGCCTCACCTGCCTGCATTGACTTCCTGTCCCCCACCTACCCCCCTTCCCCCCGACACCTGACACTGCAGCCTCACCTGCCTGCACTGACTTCTTGTCCCCCACACACCTGACACTGTGCAGCCTCACCTGCCTGCACTGACTTCTTGTCCCCCACACACCTGACACTGTGCAGCCTCACCTGCCTGCACTGACTTCTTGTCCCCCACACACCTGACACTGTTTAGCCTCACCTGCCTGCATTGACTTCCTGTCCCCCACCTACCCCCCCCCCTCCCCCCGACACCTGACACTGCAGCCTCACCTGCCTGCACTGACTTCTTGTCCCCCCCCCGACGCCTGACACTGTGCAGCCTCACCTGCCTGCACTGACTTCTTGTCCCCCACACACCTGACACTGTGCAGCCTCACCTGCCTGCACTGACTTCTTGTCCCCCACACACCTGACACTGTGCAGCCTCACCTGCCTGCACTGACTTCTTGTCCCCCACACACCTGACACTGTGCAGCCTCACCTGCCTGCACTGACTTCTTGTCCCCCACACACCTGACACTGTGCAGCCTCACCTGCCTGCACTGACTTCTTGTCCCCCACACACCTGACACTGTGCAGCCTCACCTGCCTGCACTGACTTCTTGTCCCCCACACACCTGACACTGTGCAGCCTCACCTGCCTGCACTGACTTCCTGTCCCCCACCTACCCCCCCCCTCCCCCCGACACCTGACACTGCAGCCTCACCTGCCTGCACTGACTTCTTGTCCCCCCCCGACGCCTGACACTGTGCAGCCTCACCTGCCTGCACTGACTTCTTGTCCCCCACACACCTGACACTGTGCAGCCTCACCTGCCTGCACTGACTTCTTGTCCCCCACACACCTGACACTGTGCAGCCTCACCTGCCTGCACTGACTTCTTGTCCCCCACACACCTGACACTGTGCAGCCTCACCTGCCTGCACTGACTTCTTGTCCCCCACACACCTGACACTGTGCAGCCTCATCTGCCTGTATGGATTATGGATTTCCTATACCCAACCTACACCCCCCCCCCCCCGACACTGTATAGCCTCACCTACCTGCATTGTCCTCCTGTCACCCCACCTACCCCACACACTATGTAGCCTCACCTGCCTGCACTGACTTCTTGTCCCCCCACACACCTGACACTGCAGCCTCATCTGCCTGTATGGATTTCCTGTACCCAACCTACACCCCCCAACACTGTGTAGCCTCACCTTCCTGCTTTGACTTTCTGTCCCCCCACTACACACCTGATCTTGTGCAGCCTCATCTGCCTGTATGGATTCCTGTCCCCCCATCCACACGCCTCCTCGACACTGTGTAGCCTCACCTGCCTGCATTGACCTCCTGTCCCCCACCTACCCCCCCCCCCCACATGATACTGCAGCCTCACCTGCCTGCATTGACTTTCTGTCCCCCACCTACACACCTGACCCTGTGCAGCCTCATCTGCCTGTATTGACTTTCTGTCCACCCTCACCATGACCTGTCCACTGTACTGCTGCCACTCTACAGCACCCCCCACATTGTACCACTGATGCCACCATGACCTGTCCACTGTACTGCTGCCACTCTACAGCACCCCCCACATTGTACCACTGATGCCACCATGACATGTGCACTGTACTGCTGCCACTCTGTAGCACCCCCCACATTGTGCCACTGATGCCACCATGACATGTGCACTGTACTGCTGCCACTCTGTAGCACCCCCCACATTGTGCCACTGATGCCACCATGACCTGTGCACTGTACTGCTGCCACTCTACAGCTCCCCTCACATTGTACCACTGATGCCACCATGACCTGTGCACTGTACTGCTGCCCCTCTACAGCACCCCTCACATTGTACCACTGACCCACCGTGACCTGTGCACTGTACTGCTGCCCCTCTACAGCACCCCTCACATTGTACCACTGATGCCACCATGGCCTGTGCACTGTACTGCTGCCACTCTACAGCACCCCTCACATTGTACCACTGATGCCACCATGACCTGTGCACTATACTGCTGCCACTCTACAGCACCCCTCACATTGTACCACTGATGCCACCATGACCTGTGCACTGTACTGCTGCCACTCTGCAGCACTCCCACATTGTACCACTGATGCCACCATGACCTGTGCACTGTACTGCTGCCACTCTGCAGCACCCCCACCTTGTACCACTGATGCCACCATGACCTGTGCAGTGTACTGCTGCCACTCTACAGCACCCCTCACATTGTACCACTGATGCCACCATGACCTGTGCACTGTACTGCTGCCACTCTGTAGCACCCCTCACATTGTGCCACTGATGCCACCATGACCTGTGCACTATACTGCTGCCACTCTACAGCACCCCTCACACTGTACCACTGACACCACCATGACCTGTGCACTGTACTGCTGCCACTCTTCAGCACCCCTCACATTTTACCACTGATGCCACCATGACCTGTGCACTGTACTGCTGCCACTTTACAGCACCCCCACCTTGTGCCACTGATGCCACCATGACCTGTGCAGTGTACTGCTGCCACTCTGTAGCACCCCCCACATTGTACCACTGATGCCACCATGACCTGTGCACTGTACTGCTGCCACTCTACAGCACCCCTCACATTGTGCCACTGACCCACCGTGACCTGTGCACTGTACTGCTGCCACTCTACAGCACCCCTCACATTGTACCACTGATGCCACCATGACCTGTGCACTGTACTGCTGCCACTCTGTAGCACCCCCCACATTGTGCAACTGATGCCACCATGACCTGTGCAGTGTACTGCTGCCACTCTGTAGCACCCCTCACACTGTACCACTGATGCCACCATGACCTGTGCACTGTACTGCTGCCACTCTACAGCACCCCTCACATTGTGCCACTGACCCACCGTGACCTGTGCACTGTACTGCTGCCACTCTGTAGCACCCCCACATTGTACCACTGATGCCACCGTGACCTGTGCACTGTACTGCTGCCACTCTGTAGCACCCCCACATTGTACCACTGATGCCACCATGACCTGTGCACTATACTGCTGCCACTCTACAGCACCCCTCACATTGTACCACTGACACCACCATGACCTGTGCACTGTACTGCTGCCACTCTGTAGCACCCCCACATTGTGCCACTGATGCCACCATGACCTGTGCACTGTACTGCTGCCACTCTACAGCACCCCTCACATTGTACCACTGACACCACCATGACCTGTGCACTGTACTTGCGCCATTCTACAGCACCCCCACATTGCCACATTGTGCCGCTGACCCTACTATGACCTGTGCACTGTACTGCTGGTACTCTACTGCCTCCCCCCCCCCCCACATTGTGCCACTGACCCCATCATAACCTATGCATTGGCCCCATGATATTCTCTACACACTGTATTGCTTACAGTCCATTGACACTCTGCTATACCTCCCCACCCCTACTGTGCCACTGACCCTGCAATGTCGTATGCACTGTACTACGGACACTCTGCAGTACCCATCATGACCACCTCTGTCTCTTTGTTTTTAGTGGCATTGTACAGGCTAGCATAAAAAAAATAAATCTTCACCTTTTGTCCCCAGCAGATGAGCTAGGTGCCTTACCTGTTGGGCAGATCCACGTAATGCAACACCAGACCCAGTCGTCGGGCACATCCACTTTCTGGACAGGGCGCCACCATCAGTCACAGTCCCCCCCCCCCCCCATAGCAGTCAACGGAAAGGACGTGGAAGGTCTTGATCTCTCCCCCTCTATTGCTGTCAATGGAGGAGGCATGCTGGCGTTCTGTTGATAAATGACGGGGTGCTGGCGCTCCGTTGAGAATGCGGATGTGCCCGACCAGCACAGGACTTGGTCCTGACTATCAGGTAAGGCCCCCAGTGCCAGACTAGGAGCGATAATCTGCGAGGGACAAAGAGTGAGTATAAAGCTCTTTCCCAGGTTATCCTTTGGGACAGTCCACACTTGGGATATCCAGGAGCTTCACCTATACAGGAATCACAAACCAACCATGGCAGAATGAAAATGGCCGACCCCCCTCTGTGTCTCAGCTCTGTTTGTGTTTCGCTGCAGGAGCACAGCCCATATGCTTTGCAAGCTACTGCATGCTTACCTTTCGTCAGACGATCTGGGTATAGAGGTTGAAAAAACGTACAGTTACTGAAGGGTCAGCGGATCCTATAGTGAGGACATGGCGCTGGGGTGTGTGCTGGCTTCTGCCTATCCTAACTTGGGTTCTTAAGCACCAGCACACATGAAACCAGAGTGGGTTAGAACGTGCTGCTGGTAGGGTAAGTATGCAGGGGATTTTGCACCCCCCCCCCCAAAAAAAAACAAAAATCAGACTTGGGACTTGATTCACAAAGAGTTGAAAAAAACTCTCATGGTATTAAAAAATTTGAATCATGAAAAAACAAAAACAAAAACTGAGTGTCATTGTTAGTGAATCACCAGATAGGCAGACAATGAAAGTCAATGGCACTTTTTACTACAGGTTAAAGTGGACCAACACCCAGGATTTTGACTATCCTGGGTCTTGGTCCACTTCGGTGGGGCACCCCCGATCGGGGTGCCCCGCTGTGTGAAACCCCCCCGAAAAACTCACCTCTCCCCGCTCCCAGCGCCGACGGACAAGCGGCTCCGCCGCCGCCGCCTCCCGCGCGTCCCTCTTGACGCGCGCGTGCGCCCGCGCCGGCCATTCACAGAAGGCCGGCGCGGGCGCGCGCACGCCTAGAGGGGCGCAAGGGAGGTGGCGGCGGCCGGCCGCCGCCGAAGATAAGGTAAGGAGTTTGGGGGGGTTTCACCCCGCGGGACATCCCGATCTCGGATGTCCCGCGGGGAGGGAGGTGATCGGCCCGGGAATCTTATAGATTCCCGGGCCGATCACCCATGGGTGTTGGTCCACTTTAAAAGTTAAATACCTTTTTCAGGAGTAAAAAATTGCCATTGACATTCATTGTCTTTTTATCTGGTGATTCACGAACAGTGAAATTCTCAGGCTTTTTTCTCATGAACTGAATTTTTTACTACTATGAGAGTTTTTTTTCAACTCTTTGTGAATCAAGGCCTTGGTGGGTGTATTTGCGGCCCGGCTTTTGTGATCATAGACCAGAAGTGCAGAGACAACTTTGCTTGCAGTTGACAATGTCGGCGTAGTATTTGAGGGGATTTTTCATGCAGAAGGTTACATAAAATAAACAGCAGCTTACCTTGCCAAGCTTTCCTCCAGCACTGAGCCTTTTCTCAGTTCAGCACCGTGAATGAGGAAATACACCCAATACTAGCTCAATGTGCTGGTCCACGCCATGCCCCCTTCTCTTTTGATGGTGCTCTCAGAGCTACCATTCAAGCCCTTTAAAGTGGACCAAGTTTGACTATTGTGTGTTTTTACTGCATTTTCACCCTTTAAGATGCACTTTTTCCCCCCTTTAAAGTGGGGGGTGTTAGTTTGTCTTATGGGGTGAATGCTAAAATAAATGGGGGGGGGGGATTCCTTATACACAATCAGGCCATAGATGCACACCTAAAGAATAGATTAGAGGTTTTTTAGTAACCTCACTGGGTTCAGACTACTCACCACCTAGCCCAAAGGTGGTCACAAAATAGAGAAATGAGCAGCTAAAATTGTAGTTAAACATCAAAGACAAAGTGTATTGAGATTATCAAAAATATATTGTGTATAAAACAGAATAGATTCTTTTTACAGTGGTATGGCATCGCTGCAGATCTTCTGCAATCTTCTGCCGTGACTATGTCATTTGGCAAACGGCTGTCATTGTTCTTAAAGTGGACCAACACCCAGGGGGGGATCGGCCCGGGAATCTATAAGATTCCCGGGCCGATCAGATCCCTTCCCGCGTGGCATCCGAAATTGGGATGTCCCGCGGAGTGAAACCCCCCAGGAAGCCCAGAAACCTTACCTTAACCCCGTTCCAACGGCGCATGCGCGGACTGCGGCCGCATCTTGCGCTTCCCTCTAGCAGGGCGCGCACCCGCGCCGGCCGTTTGTGAAGCGCTCAGAGCCGCTGTGGTTGGACGCCGCTTGTACGTGCATACCACAGCGGCTCTGAGCGCTCTGATTGGATGAGCGCCCGCGTAGGAGCGTGGTGAGGTGAGTTTTTGGGGGGTTCACACAGCGGGGCACCCCCGATCAGGGTGCCCCACCGAAGTGGACCCAAACCCAGGATAGTCAAAATCCTGGGTGTTGATCCACTTTAAAGAGGAACAACCCGATTTTCATTTTTCGTGGGGGCATCCTGAATTGGGATGCCCTGTTGTGTGCATGCCCCTAGGTCACTCACCTTCCTGTCACTCCCACGACGCAGACTTGGGCGAGAACGAGCGTGCTGATTGGCTGGGCGGTCTATTCAACCATCGGTGCACTCGCTTTCACTCGGCTCCCATCGACTCAACTGACGGCTAAGCGGCGCCGAAGGGAGCCGAGGGCCGCATTCCTCGCTCCCCTCCTGGCCATCACATGCCTGTGCTGCCCATCCAGAAAGGTCGGGCGAGGGTGCACGTATGGCTAGAGGTAGGCCGGTATGTGGCTGAGGCGAGGGCTCCAGGACAAGGTGAGTGAAACTGGGAGGTTTTACACGTTGGATCATTTACAGGATGCCCCAAGGAGTGGAATTTGGATGGTCCTTGAGTCTTTTAGACTACGATGTTCCTCTTTAAAGGGGAGAATGTGCTGCTGCATCCCCAGTGGCTTGCGCAGCATTTCAAATAGGCTGGGGCGGGAGCGTGCACACTGCGGGGATACAGCAGCGTGCGATCTGTATTCAATTCAATTAGAGCCATTTGCCGAATGACCTAGGTGTTGTTTCAGAGCCAGATTAGATTTCTCACTACTTTTTTGGAGAGAAAACGGCTATTGACTTTCATTGTCTACAGGTGTAAATTTTCACCTGGGGAGATATATATATATATATATATATATATATATATATATATATATATAATTTTATTTATTTATTTTTTTTAATATAAAGGTACAGTGCCTTGCAAAAGTATTCATAGGGCTTTTTCCCTATTTTGTTACCTTATAGCCTGTAATTAAATCTTCTTCCGCTTCCTTTTTTTTTTTTTTTTTTTTTTTTTTTTTTTTTTTAAATCTGTATTGTGTGTGAGGCATCTGCCCAAAATAGTTGGTGAAGTGAAATGTGGGGGAAAAAATTATATATAAACAATTTTTGCAAAGAAAATTGGAATGTCCATACGTATTCACCCCTTTGCTATGAATCCCCTAAACATTTCTGGAGCAACCAATTATCTAGTCATATGCTTACTGACAGGAAGTCCGCCTGTGTGCAAACTAGGTGTTTTTTCTTGTGTTTTTTTGAGGGAGCGCCCCGCCCCCCCTTGGAGCTATTCATCGCCATATTTAGCTGTGCAATTTTTAAAAAACATTTGAACATCTAAATATGACGCTGAATTGCACTGAAAGGTAAAGAAAATCATAGGAAAAATCATAGGAAAACTTTTCTTCTCAAACAAAAACATGAGTAAAAAAAAAAAATACGGTGCTGCATCAACCCTATTGTCTTTCAGTAACTTTTTTGCTGAGGATTTTCTGGAGCCCTAGAGGCTGCAGCACTGGTTAACTGGAACAACAACATAAAAAAGGGAGCCGACCGACACTTCTGGATTACCGGCCACGATGGCTTCCACTGTGCTGGACCCAGCGCCATTACTGCGGCAAGAGGATTTTTAAGGTAGATTTAAAAAAAAAAAAAAAAGTGAGCGTTTTTATTAGGAGCTGCCAATCTGGGTAGCGTGGGTGCGCTATCCAGATGCACAGAAGTTCCAAACCTCTGTTGATCCCCTGGAACACCATCAAATCCATTATCATCAAATGGAAAGCACATGGTCCCACAACAAACCTGCTAAGAGAGGGCCACCCACCCAAACTCTGACTGGCCATGAAGGGCAATATTCAGAGAGGCAGCACCAAGACCAAGGGTAACCCTGAAGGAGCTGCAGAATTCCCAAGCAGAGACTGGAGTATGACCATAGTAAGCCAGACAGTCCATAGAGCTCGGCTTTATGGAAGCGTATCAAGAAAAAAGGCCTGTACAAGCAAAAATACAAAGTTTGCCAAAAGGCATGTGGGAGACTCCCCAAATGTATGGAGTCTCTCTCTGACTGTGCTCTGGTCACATGAGACCAAAATTTAACTTTTGGCCATGACGGAAAACTGTCTGGTGCAAAACCAACAGAATTCATTGCCCCAAGAATACCATCTCCACAGTGAAACATGGGTGTCATTTCAGAGCTGGATGAGAACTGCCGCTTGTTTTTTAGGAGTGAAAACTACCATTCGCTTTTATTGTCTACCGGGTATACATTTTTAGCTGGCTCTGAATTGACCCCAAGGTAGACAATGAAAGTGAATGGCAAAAAAAGGAGTGAGAATTCTCACCTGGCTCTGAATCCACCCCATTATGGTGGCAGCACCATCATAAACTGTGGGGATTTTTTATTTAGCTGCAGGAACTGGGAAACTGGGCCTAGTCGAGGGGAAGATGGATGGTGCTAAATACAAGGATATTCTTGCCCCAGCTGGAAGCCGAGAGAGTGCGGTCGCTGTCAGAGCCGTTTGCTGAATTGCATAGTCACGACAAACGGCGCATGTGCAGTTGGGGGAAGAGGTGAGTTGTACTGGGCGATCTGGGGGTTTCATACAGCATGAACCAAAAGAACACAGAACTTAACCCGGGATAGTCTTAATCCTAGGTTTTGTTCCACATTAAGGTGAAATGTATAAATGTACCAGAATGGCCTAGTCAAAAGCCTCAGACATGAAGCTGCTGTTCGCTGGTGCAAACTTGAAGGAGGTAAAGCAGTTTTTCCTTGAGGAATGGGCAAAAATTCCAGTGGCAAGCTCATAAGTGGACTTCTCCAAAGTGAATTACAGCAAAATGTGGCTCTACCAGGTACTGACTTTAGGGGGTGAATACTTATGCACACTACAGTTTTCTGACATTTTGTTGTTTGCTTCAAAATAAAAAGAAAAATGTTCAAAGTTGTAGGCGTGTTCTTTAAATGAAATGATGCAAACCCTTAAAAAAAAACAATTTTAATTCCAGGTTTTCAGGTAGCAAAACACAAAAAATGGCAAGGGGAGGGGTAAATACTTTCGTAAGGCACTGTACATCAATATAAATTAGTTATAGGCGCTCAGTGATACCATATTAGTTTACTAATTCTAACCATATCAACCATATCGGAAGGAGGTGCATTGCAAATGCCTATAAACATGCTGACCAATGAGAGGAGGGGTCACTTATCAACCCAAACTGAATAGAAGTCCCGCCAAGCTTGTGGTTCCTTTCCTGGTAAGAATAAAATGCCATGTTTCAGTGTAGTGGGGACCAAAAGGGTGGCAGGGTAGTTTACAGTGGACCAAAACCCAGGATTTTGACTATCCTGGGTTTTGGTCCCTTACCCTGGGGCACCCCGATTGGGAATGCCCTGCTGCGTGAAACCCCCCCAGATCTCCCAAAGAAACTCACCTCTTCCCGGTCCTACGGCTCATGCATGGCTGCTCGTCCGAATCAACGCGCTTGGAGCTGCTGACATCATGCCACCTAAGACAGTGTCTAAGGCCAGCGGCTCCGAGCGTGCTGGTGGCAGCATCCCCCGCTTCCCTCTAACAGGGAGCATGCCCGCGCCAGCCATTTGTAAATGGCTGGCACTGGCACGCTCTCTGCTAGAGGGATATCCGATTGAGCTGGGTTTTAGTCCCCTTTAAAGATTGCCAATCTGGCTGGACTAGCCCTTTAACCATATCAAGTGAAGGGTGGCTGCTTCAACATATCTCTGCAGATTTGTGCCAACCAAGACCTGTTTTTTTTTTTTTTTTTTAATTCTTTATTTAGTTTTCAAGCAGGTACAAGTATATACCAACAATACAGACAGTACAGAAAAGTATAGATACATCTTACAGGTAGAATTATCAAAGTATTAGTGCTGAGACCCAGTTCAATCTGTTAGCTCCTAACTCTCACCTGACCACTGCCCTCCGGTTGAATACACTTTGGGTTTTTCTCACCCTAGGGCTGCATTTCTGTTGGGTTTTTGTGAGGGACTCCGAAGGAGTCCTCGTAGTTCTATCCCACCTCATCTTTAGGGCGATTTTAGCTCCTATTCGTCTTTTCCCAGATCCACTGTCTCCACTGCGGTCCTCCTACACTCATGCGGGGGGGGGGGGCCTTTTAGGATCCAGTACCCTTTAGGTGTGGGATATTTGAAATCAGAGCTGGTCATTAGACAGTTCAGGGGGCCACCGGGAACATCCTCAACCAGGGCTAGGTCTCATAAGTATAGAAGGTAGAGAAGCGTATGGGTTGAAAGAGAGAGGAGAAGTGATAGGAAGCGGGGAGAGACAAGGGGGGGTGGGAAGGAGAGAAAGAGAGGAAGAAGAGGATGGTAGAAGGGGGCGGGGGGGGAAGAGGCGCCTAAATTGCGATTTCTGTTGCCAGTAGCCAAAGAGAGGGGGGGGCAGCGGGAAGGGCAGTGGGGCTGACCTAAGAACATAGCCCAAGCCTACAAGATTGCTCGCGGCCTTCCTCCAGGCCCACGACTGATCCCTAGTAAGTACGTCAAGGGTGAGGTAGGTCTACTCCTCCAATGATGTTCGGGCCACGAGCCATGAAGTCCACATCATTCGAGTTTCATCTTCCCTATCATGGACCGCTGCTGTTATTTCCTCCATTCCTTGTATCCTGTCCATTTCTCTGAGCCAGTCCTTTACCGTTGGGGTCTGTTCGGTTTTCCATAGTCTGGGGATCAGTACTTTGGCTGCATTAATCATGTGCCTCAGGACCGACTTCCTATAGTCTGCAATTTGACTTTTGGTGTGGTGCAGGAGCATAAGGGCTGGACAGATCGGAACTTGCGTGCCCACCACTTTGGTCATAATCCTGGTCACCTTCCTCCAAAACTGTTTGATCCTGGGGCACGTCCATAGGATATGGAAGAACGACCCTTTTCCCGATCCGCACCTCCAACAAGTGGATGGGGATCCTGGGAACATGGACGCCAGTCGCTCCGGAGTATAGTACCATCTCGTTAAATATTTTTAATTGCTTTCCTGGATTTGTGCTGAAATTGAAGATTTGTGGGTGAGTGTGAATATTTTCTCCCATTCATCTTTCGAGAATTTCCTGTTCAGGTCTCTTTCCCACTCTGTGCAGAAAGTAGGGGTCAACTCCTGTCCCCCCTCTAGAAGCTGGTATATCTGCTTAATCACCCCTCTAGGGGGGGGTCTTTATTCATGACCATCTTCTCCCAAGACCTGTTTTTAACTAGGTTTTAAAGACCGATGATAGAATTGGTTGCTATTTAACAGGGTTGAGTGCTGTTGCTCCTTTAAGATTTGTGTATTCGAATTATAAAGTGCCATGTGCAATAGTGGTTCGACATATAGCCAGACAGCATCACATCTCAAACATTATAGCAAGTGCAACCTATCCTAATATAAATGCTATAAACTATCCTGCGTATGAAAAGAGCAGGACATAGGGAACCACAGACTTGGTGGAGTCGAGCTCGGCTTTATGAAAGAGTGGCAAGAAAAAAGGCCTTTACCAGCAAAAATACAAAGTTTGCCAAAAGGCACGTGGGAGACTCCCCAAATGTATGGAGGAAGGTGCTCTGTCACATGAGACCAAAGTTTAATTTTTGGCCACAAAGGAATACTCTGGCTTGTGGTCCCTGCGTATTCCGTGGCTGTACGGCCATGACCCGACTCTCCACCTACCCAGGGAATCTCTGTAGATACACACAAGTCTCATAGGGACTATTAAATCCCTAAAGGAATTTCCAATAGTCCAAAGATCAGCTACCACCCCCACCCCACCCAGTATGGGTAGGGGACCACAGAATCGGTTGAGGAACATAGACAATTACCAAGAACATAAGAACCTCTGGAGGTCTAGCTTCCTAGACCTACCCAGAAATGAAAGATGGGGGCCAGATGTTGAATAGTACCTACCTGTTTTCTGACCTGCTTCCAGTTCAATAAAAAATGTAAACTTTTTTTGGGGGGTGAGTGCTGCAGGACCTCAGTCATTCTAAGAAGTAGCTAGGCCTCCCACCAGACTTCAGTTTACAGTTGATCAAAACCCACCCTGGGTCTATGAGACTCCAGGGCAGGCTTACTTCCCCCTCCTGAACTGGGATGTCCCACTGTGGGAAACCCCTCCAGGGCACCCAGTATACTCGCCTTCCCCCGCCCACAGCGCATGCACAGCTGGCTGTGTAAAGCCCCACTCGGCGCAATTGAATGGCTGTGCGTAGGAGTCAAAGAGAGCCAAGTGATGCTGCTTGCAAGTGTGGCTAGGATTCCTTTTTGCAGCTGCATGGGCTCGGAGACAGGTGAGTAAGCTCTTCGACCTGGGGGGGGTTTCTAAAAAACTGGGTTTTGCTCCACTTTAAAGGAAAAGCATTAAAGCAGAAATGCAATCAAAGAATAACCCCCCCAGCCTCCCCTCCCCACCCGGCCCTGCAACCTTCTGGCGCTGAGGCAGGACGGGGTGTTACAAAGACACAAAGCGGCATCCCCCTGCTCCAGGCCCCCACCTGCCAGATTCAGCTAAATGAGCAGCGGGTGCACACATGAAGCTGGGGGATGCCACCTTGTGTTTTTCTCAGTGGCAGGCTGTGGAGGACTTACGTTTTTTTTTTGTCTTTGTAGCCCCCATCCCTCCTCAGTGCTCCAGATTAGCATGAGTGCCAAGCAGGGGGCATTATGAATTGTGTGAACTCGGGGCTTGCTCTAGGTTGTTGCCTTCCTTAGTGCTGAAGATTAACATGAGTGCCAGGCAGGGAGCATTGATTGTTTGAACTCTAGGCTTGCTCTAGGTTGGTAATGCAATTAGTTCTGCGGATCATTATGAGCAACAGGCAGAAAGTATTGATAGTGTGATCTTTAAGTAGGTGCCTTCCTTGGTGCTCTAGATCAGCAAAACTATTAGGGAGCATTGATAGTGTGAATTTTAGGCTGGTGCCTTCCTTGGTGTGTGGATCAGCATGACAGGCAGGGAGCATTGATAGAACCCCAGGCTTTCTATCAGCCTTCCAAATCCAGCAATGACACCTCTATGGCCCCTTTTACACCTCTCCAATGTGGCAGAGAGGAGGAAAACACAGCTGCAAAAAGTCCTGCCTGCTTGGTCCAGACCACAAGCGCTCCCCATTAAAGTCTACTGGGCTGCAAACACATTTTTTCATGTGTACAGCATGCGTTTTGTATTTGCAGCCACATAGATTTAAATGGGATTCAGTAGACAGGAAGGCAGGGCATAGGACCCGGAAACAAAGATTCGGCTCGAACTCAAACCGGAAGCTGCTGCAAACGCGACCGGACAGGTGTGAACGTAGCCTTCATGCTGCAGATCAATTTGTCTTTCATTCACAATCCCTTTGGGGTTGTCACAGTGAACTTACCCCCAGCCTGGTCCCACGGCGTCCTCAGACGGCTGACCGGGATTCCTTCCACCCGGCATCCGCGCCAGGCGTCGGCTGAAGCGGTGCCGAGCTCGGCCGCCTCCTCCTCTCACCACCGTCTCCCTTGCTCTGTGCGCGACCATGTCTCTACTATGCCCTCCAGTGGCGCTCCGGAGGTTGAATTATTAATGAGCCCAAAGGTTTCTCTGGGTGAAAAGCCCTAATAAAGTATAAACATCAATCACATACATTTTCCCCTTGTCCAATCCCGTTAGATTCAGCCCTATAAAGGTTTTACCTCCCCAGTTTGTCCCTGCCTGTGATAGCATTTAGCTAGGTGTGTTTGATCCTGAGATTCCCATGTTGTTTATCCGTTGCTGACCTTGCTAGCCTGACTATCCTGACCGCTGCCTGTACTGACCTCAGCCTTAATTACGACTGAGTCTAACCCCTGGTACCGCAAAGCTCTTTGATCTCCTGGTCTGACCATTGGCGCGACCTTTGACCTTGCCTGTTTTCTCTCCTGAAGTTACCAGAACTTTATCCTATACTTAGCTCGGCTACCCGATTACACCCAGTCTTACCTTTTGGTTCACCCGTCTTCACCCCCGTGAGCTTACATCCTTTGAGCTATTAAGTCCTGGGGGGAACAGTGTCTTGCGAGGCGTTTACAGCGTCCCGGCAAACGGGCTTGACTAAAGGTGAAGCTTGGGGGGGTGAAAGCAGACCTTCACCCTGAATAAGAGCCTATCTTATATGTTTCCCACACCCTGTACATACAGATTGCTCAAATTAAAAATCATTTTACCTGCATCTACTGCATGTTATGAGCCTTTAAACATCCAAGATGGCGGCTCATGGAGCATCGGGCAACTTGCACACAGGAAGTGTCTTCTGACTGTATCGCTCTACATTCTGGGACAGCTATAACCCCCCCCCCCTTGCACTTTTGAACCCTATCCTCTTCTCAGTATGTGATGCTTCTGAGTGAAGATGGCGGCACTCGTATCCTAGAGTCCTGAACAGAGCTGCAGCCCCGTGGGTAAAAGAATAATAAGTGACTGAAAACTTAAAGCGGTCCTTCACTCTGAATAAGAGTCTATCTTATATGTTTCCCACACCCCGTATATACAGATTGTCCACATAAAAAATCATCCTACCTGCATCTATTGCATGTTATGAGCCTTTAAACATCCAAGATGGCGGCTTATGGAAGCCGCCATCTTATCAGGCAGCCTGCACACAGGAAGTGCCTCCTGACTGTGCTGCTCTGCATTCTGGGATTGCTGACCGTTACCTGATCCCAACTCTGCTCTGTCTGAGCAAAGCACAGCTATAACCCGCCCCCCTGTACCTTATCCCACTCTCCTCTCCTCAGTAAGTGTGATGCTTCAGAGTCAAGATGGCAGCGCCCGTATCCTAAATTCCTGAACAGAGTTGCAGCCCAGTGGGGGAAAGAATAATAAGTTAGTGACTAAAAACTTTTTTTAAGAGTTTGGGCTTTTCATTAAATCACGCTGAAGGTCCGGTTTAAAGTGGACCAACACCCAGGGGGGATTGGCCCGGGAATCTATAAGATTCCCGGACCGATCAGATCCCTCCCCGCGGGGCATCTGAAATCGGGATGGGAGGAACCCCCCAGGAGGCCCACAACCCTTACCTCAGCCCCGTTCTATCAGCGCATGCGCGAGCCGTGGCCGCGTCTCGCGCTTCCCTCTAGCAGGGCGCGCACCCGCGCCGGCCATTTGTGAATGGCCGGCGCAGGCGTGCTCCCTGTTAGAGGGAAGCGCGAGACGCGGCCTCCAGCGCTCAGAGCCGCTGAGCTGGTATGCGCGTCCAAGGGCCCTTGGACGCGCGCTGTGATTGGCTGGAGTGGTCACATGGGAGCGGGGAGAGGTGAGTTTTTGGGACGTTCTGGGGGGTTTCACACAGCGGGGCACCCCCGATCGGGGTGCCCCACCCAAGTGGACCAACACCCAGGATAGTCAAAATCCTGGGTGTTGGTCCACTTTAAAATATATAAATTTTAGATGCTGGGGAATAGTTTTTTAGTGGTTGGGCTTTTCAATAAATCATGCTGAAGGTTCGGTTGCAGATTGGAGGTTGTAAGCTCAGAAGAAGACGGGTGTCTCTGGGGTTTGACAGGGGTGATGCAAGTCATGGCTAAACTGAGACTCAGGAGACTCAGGCTAGCGACTGGAGTTTTGTGCTTTGCAGTTTTATATGTTTCTTATGATTTTTAGAATTGTCATGTGTTTCTAAATACACAGCAGTGAGCGTCTGCTTCTCAGCCCACCATGGTGACTGTGGTAAGTCTCTTAGTTATGTCCAAATCTCCTACTCTGCATGTATTGTAGCCTTTCATTACCTCAATCATGCAGGTTCCTCCTTTCCAACCCACCCTGCTTTTATTGAACTACAAGCACCAGAATACACTGACATTTGTAGGCACATTGGAGGCCCGGGCTAAGCAAACAGCCCAGCTGTATAGAGGGCTTGGGTCCTCTTTAAATGTGCGGGTGCCGTGTCTGTGTGATTCTATTTTGGAGGGTGTTGCTGTTGGCTGAGCGGAGGTGATGGAGACGTTCCTGTGAATCGCAGCACAGTGAAGGTGCCGCCGCTTTTCAGGGGTTAATCCATCTTCCAGCAATTTGGAGTAAAAATAGGCTGATGGAATGATTGCACCACCCATGTTCCTTGCTAACGGGGACAGTTGCTATTTATTATTTAGCTGTGACCTCTGCTTTAACTTCTGCTTCATCCGAACTAAACGTGGGATCACATGTTCCAAGTGCATATTGTTCCTTGTAGTTTAAAGCTGACCAAACCCTAATCACCCTTTTTTAACCCCTGCCTATACTCTAGATCTCATTGCTTATACATGGACCTCTGGTGGCATCCCTGAGATTTCACCCTAAAGTCTCTAATAAACTCTTTTCCCCTGACAATCGGTCAACTTTAAACCGGACCTTCACCATGATTTATTAAAAAGCCCAAACCCGTATAAAAAGATTCCCCGGCATCTAAAATTAATATATTTTAAATTTTTAGTCACTAATTATTCTTTCCCCCACTGGACTGCAACTCTGTTCAGGACTTTAGGATACGGGTGCCGCCATCTTGACTCAGAAGTATCACACTTACTGAGGAGAGGAGAGTGGGATAAAGTACAGGGGGCGGGTTATAGCTGTGCTTTGCTCAGACAGTGCAGCGCTGGGGTCAGGAAAAGGTCAACAATCCCAGAATGCAGAGCAGCACAGTCAGAAGCCACTTCCTGTTTGCAGGCTGCCTGATGTTCCATGAGCCGCCATCTTGGATGTTTAAAGGCTCATAAGATGCAGGTAGGATGATTTTTAATGTGAGCAATCTGTATGTACAGGGTGGGGGAAACATATAAGAGAGACTCTTATTCAGAGTGAAGGACCGCTTTAAATAGGGGGGGGGGGGGGATCAACCTGCAGCCAGCGAGTTCTCCTTACAATGGCTGAACAGACTATGCCTCCCGTGCTGTATGCGTCAGCCTAGCAACTTAAAGTGGAACAAAACCGGGGAATTTGACCTATCTGGGTTTTGTTTTTGGC
Organism: Gastrophryne carolinensis; assembly: GCA_027917425.1. Classification (NCBI taxonomy): domain Eukaryota; kingdom Metazoa; phylum Chordata; class Amphibia; order Anura; family Microhylidae; genus Gastrophryne; species Gastrophryne carolinensis. The sequence continues at coordinate 44,320,664 of CM051244.1, read as the reverse complement.
GTGCAATGCTGTGTTAAACCCCCCAGTTCACCCAGTAAAACTCACCTCTCCTTGGTCCTACGGCACATGCACTGGTTCTCGTCCAATCATAGCCCTTTGCCTTGTTGACAGCCATTGGCAAAGGGCTAAGATTGATTTCAATGGGGAGCGAGAGCAGCCTGGGATTTGGCATTGCTCCCCATTTACAGCAAGAGATGCGGCAATGCTCCCCATTTACAGCAAGAGATGCGGCAATGCTCCTCATTTACAGCAAGAGATGCGGCAATGCTCCCCATTTACAGCAAGAGATGCGGCAATGCTCCTCATTTACAGCAAGAGATGCGGCAATGCTCCCCATTTACAGCAAGAGATGCGGCAATGCTCCCCATTTACAGCAAGAGATGCGGCAATGCTCCCCATTTACAGCAAGAGATGCGGCAATGCTCCCCATTTAAAACAAAAGCATTTGCCAAATTACTTAGACACGGCAGACAGCTCTGATGGGGCAAGAGCCTGCTCGTGCACAGTTGGAGCGAGAAAAGGTGAGTGATTTTCGGTGCCCGGGGGGGGGGGCTTTTAGATTCCAGGCTGCTGGTGGGTTTTGTTCGCCTTAAAACAGATGCGCAAGCAAGCACACAGCTGGGGATGTCTGTGCAGCATCACAGCGGCCACCATTAGGAGCACTTTTTTTTCTAACCACTCCCCCAGACAAAATTCTTTTTTTGTGGGGTGGCATAGATGGCCACTGTATGCTTGCACACATATAGGAATTCTTCCTCCACATTAAACCAATCCATGCAGTGAGTGTACACTTGTCCTGAGTGGTAGGCTACACTAATTACGGCACACAGGGAGCAGTTGGGGGGGGGGGGGGGGTCATGCCCCATGACTGGGAATCGAACCTGCAAACCTCCAGTCACAAGGCCACTTTCTTACCTCTAGGGTACAACAGGGGAAGAGCGCACTGGAGCTACCAGTTTAGTGACTTTAGTGTCCCTAATATATTTCACAATAGAAGGACCTCTACCACAGGAAAATCTTAAAGAGGAAGTTCCAGCTTTTTGTAACGCCCCCCCCTCAAGACACTCCTTGCTTCTGCTGTGCTAAGCCCAATTTGGGCTTTAAAATACTAAATTAACTTGCCATTGCCATAATCCTCCCCTATAGAGGGAGCTCCATACATGACTTATGCCTCTGACTCCGAATTTCCACCACCTAGGCCAATATGATGAGCCTATCTGTTAATTTATTCTTTTTTCTTTGTTTGCAACTCCATAATAATATACAGTGACATTAGTGTATAAATATTAAATAAACAAATGTATAAATATATATAAATGGTTGCTTTGCACACTGCAATTCGACATATATATTGTGGTAAGGTGCAAGGGGCCGTCATTGACGGAAGGTATGTGGCACCAAGGTACCTGGCCTTGGTGCAGTAAAACCGTGTGTTTTGTTTCCCAGCCTCAGCTGCTAATGGCAGTCTGATGCTGAAGTTAGTATAGCTGAAAGGCTAACCCGGGACGGTTTTACTGGAATGGAGTAGAGCAGGGGGGGACTCCATCCCACTACCCAGGTCCGGGTTTTACAGGCCGCATAAATAGCCTGGGGAATCAGCTGTGGACTGTCTGTGACTGGAGCTCACTTGTGGAGTGAGACTCTGTGAGCCTGGCTGAAAACTCCTATGCAGGTGGTTTCATGCGGACCCAAGGTGGATTCGGTTGCAAAGCAGCAACTTTGCCCAAGGACTAAAAACGCTGTTTGTCTGTCTATTTGACTTATGCTGCATTTTCCTGAAAAGGTGATGTAACCCGAAAGGGCATATGCTTTTGTGGATTTTGGTGTGAATAAACACGGACTTTAAGTTTTTAACTTTTCGCCTCTGAGCCTCTATACTGCAAACATCCTGCTGTCTACCAGAGATAATCATCACATTTGGTGTCGGATGCGGGCAAAGCAGTGAGGCGTTGCTAGGAGCAACCGACGGAAAAGTTTTTTTTGTGTGCATGTCCTACATTTAAGCCTGCCAGGCTGCTACCTGAGACCGCAGACAAAATGGAGGCTGTCGTGAAAGCGCTCATGGAGGTGAATCTGCAGCAGCACGAGGCCAACAAGCAGCAGCGGGAGACCAATCAGCTGCTATTGCAACATGTGATGGCACTGCAAGCTGCAGGAGCGCCCAAAAGTGTCCCTGATGCCCGGAAAGCTGTCCGCTTGGCGCTTACAAAAATGACCCCTTCGGATGACGTTGAGACCTATCTGGCGGTGTTTGAAAAGGTGGCTGCAAATGAGAAGTTGCCACATGACCAGTGGGCTGACGTCATCGCTCCATTTTTGGCATCTGGACCCCAGCAGGTGTTGTTTGATCTTCCAGATGACCAAGCCGCTGACTACCCGACTCTGAAGGGTGAGATACTGGCCAGACTGGGGGTGAATGTGTGGGTTCGGGCTCAGCGGGTGCATCAGTGGAGTTATCAGTCGGCAGAGCCCGCCAGACCCCAGTACTATAAACTGCTGCACCTACTGCAAAAATGGCTGCAGCCAGACTTATTAAGCCCCACTGCCATGTTGGACCGCTTGCTGGCGGACATGTTCTGGAGGGCTTTACCGCACCCTCTCCAGCACTGGGTTGGCCAGGTATCCCCCGGCAACGCTCTAGAGATGGTGGACCTAGTGGAGCGATATGAGGCCACCAGGAACTTGCAAGGGGGCTCCACGGGGAGGGATTTGGGGAAACCCCGGAGGTCCCCGCCCCGGCGAGTGGCGTTCCCTAAACCCCCTCAGGACCTACCCCCCAAAGTCCCTGCCCCGGTGTTTTGTTGGGGGTGTAAGGAGCCGGGACATATGAGAGCCAGTTGTCCCCACCAGGGGGAGCCCATGGACGTGAACATTGGTTGCCGCCCTTCAATGTATGCCAGGAGGCTGTGTGCTGCCAGTGTCCCTGAGCTTGTGGGGCAAAGTCACCTCTGTCAGGTGAAAGTGGGAGATACCCTGGCTGTGGCCCTTTTGGACTCTGGGAGTATGCATACCCTGGTAAGACCCGCCATGGTACTGCCCGATAGGTACACGGGGCGGAAAACCGGGGTCTTGTGCATTCACGGGGACTTGAGAGACTATACCACAGGACAAGTGACTCTAACCACCGTCTCCGGTAGCTGGAACCACGAAGTCGCCGTCGCCGCTAAACTCCCGTACGAACTTATTATTGGAGAGGCTTTCCGGGGTTCATGTCACTATGGACCAAGCTGGGAGTTCCGGAAACCCGTGAGGCGGGTGTGTCCCCAATAGACTGGCCCTACTCAGGGGTGACCCTGGAACCCTGGGAACCGGAGTCAGGAGGGACAACAGTAGGGGTGACCACCTGTACGGTGGAAGAGGGGGAGTCAACCCCACTGAGTGTTATGGTTGGAGATGTGGAAGAGTTGGCAACGGGTCCAGAGTTGGCAGATCTCCATGTCTCCACAGTTAATTTTGGTACAGCACAACACCAGGACCCGACTCTTATCTCGGGCCTGGGAGAATGTTCTTGAGGTGGAAGGTGAACCACAACAGCCGGGGGCGGAGTTACAGTTTCCTCGCTTTGTGGTTCACCAGGATATGCTGTACCGAGTAAACAAGGTACTTGAAGAGGTGGTGGAACAATTGGTGGTACCCAATCCCTATTGCAAGCTGGTGTTGGATTTGGCCCACCAACATGTTCTGGGGGGACACCTAGGCCAGCAGAAAACTCTGGACCGAATTTTACAACGTTTCTACTGGCCCAGTGTGTACAAGGAGGTGGAGAGATATTGTGAGTCCTGCTCAACATGTCAGATGACCAGCCCCCAGCCTCATTACCGTGGTCCCCTAGTTCCTCTCCCAGTTATTGAGGTACCCTTTGAACGGATTGCCATGGATCTGGTGGGTCCAGTGCCAAAATCCGCTAGAGGGCACCAACATATTCTGGTGGTCTTGGACTATGCCACGTGGTACCCTGAGGCCATACCCCTGCGACACACCTCAGCCAAGCTCATTGCTAAGGAGCTTATGGAAATGTTTTCCCGAGTATGCATGCCTAAAGAGGTCCTGACCGATCAAGGTACCCCGTTTATGTCTAAAGTAATGAAAGAGCTCTGTAAATTGTTGCAGGTGAAACAATTGCGGACATCCGTTTACCACCCGCAAACAGACGGCCTGGTAGAAAGGTTTAACCAAACTTTTTAAAAACCATGTTAAAACGGGTGGTCGCCAAGGATGGGAAGAATTGGGACTTGCTGCTGCCCTACCTGATGTTCGCAGTGTGAGAGGTGCCCCAGTCCTCTACGGGGTTCTCGCCCTTCGAACTCTTATACGGACGGCATCCACGGGGCCTGTTGGATATAGCCAAGGAGGCTTGGGAACAGCAACCCACACCCCACAAAAGTGTGGTAGAGTACGTTACTCAACTACAGGAACGGATAGAGACCATGTTGCCGCTGGTGAGGCAACATATGGAAGCAGCACAGCGGGCCCAAAGCAGGATTTATAACCGGCAAGCCAGGGTACGGAACTTTAACCCAGGTGACAGGGTTGTGGTTCTGGTACCCACAGTGGACAGTAAATTTCTGGCTAGGTGGCAGGGTCCCTACGAGGTGGTTGGGAAAGTTGGGGAAGTGATGTGAAGGTACATCAGCCCGGGCGGAGAAAGCCAGAGCAGGTGTACCATGTAAACCTGCTGAAGCTATGGAAAGACAGGGAGACCCCTGTGGGTGACAGTCCCCGACCAGGTATGTTAGGGGGGGAGCTTCCTGTCCCTCGGTCTGCTGTTAGAGAAGCGGTAGTCTGAGCTTCCTCTAAACAGACCCAGGAAGCCAGGGAGTTTGTCAGCAGAAACACGGATGTGTTTTCAGATCTCCCTGGGCGCACTTCTGTTATCCAACATGACATTGTCACGGTGCCTCAGGTTAAGATCCGGTTGAAGCCTTACCGGGTACCTGAGTCCCGGCAACAAGCTATCGTGGAAGAAGTGCAGCAAATGCTCCGGTTAGACGTGATTGAAGAATCAAAGAGCGAGTGGGCCAGCCCAATAGTCTTGATTCCCAAGCCCGATGGTACGTTGCAGTTTTGTAACGATTTCCGCAAACTTAACGAAATTTCTAAGTTTGTTGCCTAACCTATGCCCCGAGTAGACGAGCTTATTGAGAAGCTAGGCCAAGCCAGGTATTTTTCTGTTTTGGACCTCACAAAAGGGTACTGGCAGGTACCCTTGACTGAGGCTGCCAAGGAGAAAACAGCCTTTATCACACCAGAGGGACTGTTCCAGTACAAGGTATTACCCTTTGGTTTACATGGCGCTCCCGCTACGTTCCAAAGGTTAATGGATATTGTCCTCCGGCCACATCGTCGGTATGCTTCGGCCTATCTGGACGATATAATTATCCATAGTATGGATTGGGAAAGTCACCTGCCCAAAGTCCAGGCCGTAGTGGATTCCCTCAGGAAGGCTGGTTTGACGGCAAACCCGAAAAAATGTGCCTTAGGCTTAGAAGAGACGAAATACCTGGGCTATGTGATTGGGCGAGGAGTGGTCAAGCCCCAGGTTAACAAAATAGAAGCCATCCGTAGCTGGCCACGTCCTAACACTACCCGCCAAGTGAAGTCATTTCTGGGGTTGGTGGGGTATTACATGAGGTTCATTCCCAATTTTGCCACCGTAGCGGCACCATTGACAGACCTGTTAAAGGGACGCAAGTCTGTCATGGTAAAATGGAATGAACAGGCCGAAAAAGTGTTCTCCGCTTTGAAGTCAGCCCTGTGTGGGTCTCCGGTGTTGGTGACACCTGACTTTAAGAGGGAGTTTATAGTGCAGACCGATGCCTCCGAGGTAGGTCTCGGTGCTGTACTGTCTCAGGAAGTCAATGGGGAAGAACACTCCGTTGTCTACGTGAGTCGCAAATTGACACCTGCGGAGACCCGGTATAGTATCGTGGAGAGAGAGTGTTTGGCCATTAAGTGGGCCCTTGAGTCTCTCCGCTACTACTTGCTGGGGAGAAGTTTTCGTCTGATTACGGACCATTCTCCCCTCAAATGGATGTGCCAGGCTAAGGACAGGAATTCCAGGGTCACCCGGTGGTTCCTGTCCTTGCAAAATTTCAAGTTCTCCGTAGAGCACAGAGTGGGACGGTTGTTGGGTAATGCGGATGCCCTGTCCCGGGCACATTGTTTGTTGTGTGTCCACCCCCTCAGGGTGGAACAAAGGGGGGGGGGTATGTGGTAAGGTGCAAGGGGCCTTCATTGACGGAAGGTATGTGGCACCAAGGTACCTGGCCTTGGTGCAGTAAAACCGTGTGTTTTGTTTCCCAGCATCAGCTTCTAATGGCAGTCTAATGCTGAAGTTAGTATAGCTGAAAGGCTAACCCGGGACGGTTTTACTGGGAAGGAGTAGAGCAGGGTGGGACTCCATCCCACTACCCAGGTCTGGGTTTTACAGGCCGCATAAATAGCCTGGGGAATCAGCTGTGCACTGTCTGTGACTGGAGCTCACTTGTGGAGTGAGACTCTGTGAGCCTGGCTGAAAACTCCTGTGCAGGCGGTTTCATGCGGACCCAAGGTGGATTCGGTTGCAAAGCAGCAACTTTGCCCAAGGACTAAAAACGCTGTTTGCCTGTCTGATTGACTTATGCTGCATTTTCCTGAAAAGGTGATGTAACATGAAAGGGCATATGCTTTCGTGGATTTTGGTGTGAATAAACACGGACTTTAAGTTTAACTTTTCACCTCCGAGCCTCTATACTGCAAACATCCTGCTGTCTACCAGAGATAATCATATATATATATATATATATATATATATATATATATATTTATTGTGGGGTTGTTTGTATCCTCTCATATCTAATGTCATTATGGCAGACATGTTCAACCTGTGGCCCTCAGAGCCATCTGATGTGGCCCCTGACCTTCTGTTGGAAAAGTGATAAATAGGTAGTAAATAGTGGACCAGTAAGGATGGGAGGTTACATGGAGAATGATACAACAAATACAGGTGGTAGTGGTGGCTTGGCCCTTTTGTATTTGTAGGAAACAAATGTAGCTTGGCTATGCTCTGCTCTGCTACTTTTGGGGGTCCCTCTTATGGGTTTATTGGACCTGTCAGTGTAATTTGTGTTTAACATGTCATTATCTTTAGCCCCATTTATGGTGGTTCTATGGTAAGGCAATACCAGTGTGTATTATATGGTGTAGGCTCCCTCTTGTATGCCCAATTTACTCATAATGTTGTTCATTTGGGTGCCCATTCAATTCATACTTTGATCATTAGGGGTGTGAATTAGCAAGAATCTGGCGATACGATATGTATCACGATACAATATATTCTGATGCCGTCTCAAAGACAATATATTGTGATTTTTTAAATGAATATAGCTTTGGAAAACTTAATCTACACATCAATACAACGTTAACACATAGATAACAACGCAGGAGCTGCTGAATAACAGACTCTTGTGCAGTGCGCTGCCAGCTAGTGGTCGAGAGTAAATTTTACTTATAATTAGTTTTTAAAAGATCGATTCGAAAATATTTTGAATCGATATCAGTATTGTCTAATGCAATGCCACGATATTTGACAGAATCGATTTTTTTCTGACACCCCTATTGATCATATCAGATAGTCTCTCCTATATTGTCTAGTGTGTTACCGGCAAGGTTGCCATGTGTATGGCTGGCATTAGGCTGCCTGGTTTAGGTGTAATTTGATCATTGTCAGACTGAGATGCCTGGGGCCCACCCCACATTTAGATGCCAGTATTACCGGCTTACATTCAGGGCTCCTGCACAGAAACATTATGCCAAACTGTATTGTCTCTGTGCACTTGGAATGTCACAAATAAGCTGGGTCCCACCAGGTTATTTCCTGGTAACCCTGTGGGCCAGTCCGGGCCTAAATTTGATAAATGTTTTTGCTCAGATTGGGCAGTGTATGGCCATCATTGGGGATTGCTCAGATTGGCCAGTGTATGGCCAGCATTCAGGATTGCTCAGATTGGGCAATGTATGACCAGCATTGGGGATTGCTCAGATTGGGCAATGTATGGCCATCATTGGGGATTGCTCAGATTGGCCAGTGTATGACCAGCATTGGGGATTGCTCAGTTTAGCCAGTGTATGGCCAGGATTGGGGATTGCTCAGATTGGCCAGTGTATGGCCAGCATTGGGCATTGCTCAGATTAGCCAGTGTATGGCCAGCATTGGGCAATGCTCAGATTGGCCAGTGTATGGCCAGCATTGGGCATTGCTCAGATTGGCCAGTGTATGGCCAGCATTGGGCATTGCTCAGATTAGCCAGTGTATGGCCAGGATTGGGGATTGCTCAGATTGGTCAGTGTATGACCAGCATTGGGGATTGCTCAGTTTAGCCAGTGTTTGGCCAGCATTGGGGATTGCTCAGATTGGCCAGTGTATGGCCAGGATTGGGGATTGCTCAGATTGGGCAATGTATGACCAGCATTAGGGATTGCTTAGATTGGCCAGTGTATGGCCAGCATTGGGGATTGCTCAGATTAGCCAGTGTATGGCCAGCATTGGGGATTGCTCAGATTAGCCAGTGTATGGCCAGCATTGGGGATTGCTCAGTTTAGCCAGTGTATGGCCAGCATTGGGCATTGCTCAGATTAGCCAGTGTATGGCCAGGATTGGGGATTGCTCAGATTGGCCAGTGTATGGCCAGCATTGGGCATTGCTCAGATTGGCCAGTGTATGGCCAGCATTGGGCAATGCTCAGATTGGCCAGTGTATGGCCAGCATTGGGCATTGCTCAGATTGGCCAGTGTATGGCCAGCATTGGGCAATGCTCAGATTGGCCAGTGTATGGCCAGGATTGGGGATTGCTCAGATTGGTCAGTGTATGACCAGCATTGGGCATTGCTCAGATTAGCCAGTGTTTGGCCAGCATTGGGGATTGCTCAGATTGGCCAGTGTATGGCCAGGATTGGGGATTGCTCAGATTGGGCAATGTATGACCAGCATTAGGGATTGCTTAGATTGGCCAGTGTATGGCCAGCATTGGGGATTGCTCAGATTGGCCAGTGTATGACCAGCATTGGGGATTGCTCACATTGGGTCGTGTATGGCCAGCATTGGGGATTGCTCAGATTGGCCAGTGTATGACCAGCATTGGGGATTGCTCAGATTGGGCAGTGTATGGCCAGCATTGGGGATTGCTCAGATTGGGCAGTGTATGGCCAGCATTGGGGATTGCTCAGATTGGCCAGTGTATGACCAGCATTGGGGATTGCTCACACTGGGTCGTGTATGGCCAGCATTGGGGATTGCTCAGATTGGCCAGTATATGGCCAGCATTAGGGGTTTTCTCAGATTGGTCAGTGTATGACCAGCATTGGGGATTGCTCAGATTGGCCAGTATATGGCCAGCATTAGGGGTTTTCTCAGATTGGTCAGTGTATGGCCAGCATCGGGGATTGGGCCATCTGCTCTTCTGATAGAAGTGTTGTCTGATTTCAGCTATTTGCTGTTTTCTCGGCTCAGGAACTCACTGTCCTCTCCTATCAGATTGCTCTCCCATCAGATTGCTGATACCAAGAGGGCTGCAGCCCTAACCCTGTTCTCTGGCTGTCTCGTTACTAAGGGACGGGCTGCGCTCAGTAGTCTCTTGAGGCGCCTCTAGCTGCTTGTGCCAGAAATTCTGAGAATAAGACGGTGCTCACTGGATAAAGCATTGTGTGCTCTGTGGTAACAGAAAACTATTGGGGGGTATGGGGAAATGTTTTAATATATGTACTGTATATTGGCGCTCCAGCTACCCTGCTGTGTGTAGACCCCCTCGGCCCACCTATCTGGTATGAAGAAGGGTCCCCCATATTCCTCTGCAACTCCAAGCATGACCTGCTGTTCCCATAACTGATTAATACACAGCTGTCATCTGACCAACAAACATCCTTCTAGTATGAGGCCATTAAGCCATGGGTCAGGACCCAAGGGCATGTGTAACAAATGGGTGGTTGGTGCCCCAACAAACTGGGTCAGGACCTCAGCTCAATTGATTAGCCAAAGAGAGGAGAAGGTACTTACGGTTGTGCTGAGGCGGATGGTGTTTCCAGGCACCGAGGGAAAGACAAGTCCTGCAGGGCTAGCAAAGAAGTTGCTGTTCCAAACAGAGGGATGCCTCTTTCTTTATTAGGCAATTACATATACAGGGGTAGTTCTTCATCCTGGACATGCTACAGTCTCCTTAGTCCTTATTTAAGTCTTTCTACCCAACCTTAGGCGTCAGATGGGGAAGTGGTGGGTCTACCCCTGCACAGGCCTCCTGGCTGATTCTCTACAGGTGGCCTGCACTCCAGGGTCCACTTTCCATCAGGTCCTCTCTCGACCTTGGACCTGTCTGGGCTCAAACTCCTCTCCCCTACCCCCTTTGATTTCTTCTTATACTCCTCCCCAAGGACCAATCGTCTAGGGTTTGGGCAGTACTTCAATGAACCCCTGTGTGGCACAAAGTCTTTAGCTTAAACCACTTATTCTATAGCTTATCCTACTGGAGCATCTAGTGGCCTACACTTAATACCCCCCCCCCAACATCGTACCGCCTAGAGCGGTGGTTCTCAACCTTTTCCTGGTGTCCTATTCAGGTCGCTCCATTTCTGACAAGTGGGTAATCCGCCACAAGGTGGCGCAGTGACTGCAAGATGAAAATCGTGGCTCCTCTCGGCCCATATAAAGGCACCCCTGTCTCCCCAAAAATCCCCAGAGTTCTTCTTGCAGTCTGACTGCGAAGATAGTGCTATCTCTCTCTTTGGATATCGCAGACGAGCGGGCATCCCAAGCCTGTCGGCCACTGCAGACCTATTCTAAGTATGCAGCACGTCCTGCTCCAGATAGTATTCATAACAGCTGGGTTTACCTCCACAAGAGGGCGCTTTACTGCAGAGATGGCAAAATAGAGGCCCCTCCCGGCCCATATATACCCGGGACCTCCCACTAATTCCCCAGATTCTTCTCTGCAGTGGGCTGCGAAGGTCAAGATGATGGCTTCTCTTCTCGCAGGTGAGCTGGGCTTACAGCCCATGACCTTGTAGGACTATTCCCACCCTTTTCACCTTTTATTCTGCCTCCCAGCTTTGGCTGCATGGTCGGGTGATGGTAGGCAGCACCTATTATTGGTGCTTTGTCAGGAGCTTGCTCCTACTGCAAATCCCCCACCAAAGGGTAGGCAGTCCAGGTTTGGTGAACCTGAATTGGGATGCCCTGTCTGCTATGTGCCCTCCCCAGCAGAACTTGGGTGTCATTATGGGCATCCATCTCCCCCTTCTCCCGCTATCCCAGTTCGTTGGGTGGGGGGGGGTGCATGCACTGTACTTGTATGTGTGTTTTTATGTGTGCACTGTTGCATGGAGCTACCGCACTGGCTATCAGGACCAGTTCAGGTGTCCTCTCTGATCTGGCGCCATTGTGCTGCCTACTCTTTTTTAAAAATTGCCGCCGCTGGCACGCTCGCCCTGCGGCGTCCGTGGTCAGCGGTGATGTCATTGGGGGGCCTGTTTGGCGCTGATTGGCTGTGGGGAGGCTGTCTCTCAGCCTGTCCCAGCGCTTCCTGGAGGGGGCGTGGCTTAACCGTCGGCACGCTCCGCACGTTTTTCTTCTTGCTGCCCGCCCCTCCAGGATCCTTCCTGTGCCATTTTGGATCCCCGGCTGGCTCATCGCTGCTCCCTCCGCGGTCTGTGAGTGCCCCTGCGGGCTGTGTGTTTTTAATTATCACTTTATTGCATTCTCATGGGTGTATTTTTTATGTCTTACAGGCGGGAAAAACTGCTTTACAGGTTTCTCCCGGTCCTGCCCCCTCTATTAGTTCCCTGTCACTTTATTAGAGGCCTAAGTGGTTAAATCCTCCCACTATCCCAACGGACATTTGGGGCATCCCGGGTAGCTGTATAGCGTAATTCCCATTGGCTTGTTGTGCTACTGAAATCACCATATGGAGGCTTCACAAGATATTGTGATTGTGGTCCCTTCAGGACAAGCCCGGCTGTGTGTGGTGTGTGGGGCATCCCTTGTTAGCGATGATGTGCGGGTCTGTGCACCCTGCGCCCAGCAGGCGCTTGCGCGGCACTCTGGGCTGCCTGTGTCCGGGTCTGCGCCCACCATGTCCTCTCCCACACCCCCTTGCTTAATTATGACTCCCAGTGAGATCAATACTAGTGGGGAGTCTCAGCCTGATGTGTCTTCCAGGCTGGCCAATATTGAGAGATTGATTGCTAGCTCCCCAGCTAAAAGATGGCACATGGCGCCTGCTGCGTCAGCCTTCCCTTTGGAGTCTGAAGATTTCCTTGATTTATCTGACTATACCCCACTTGAGGAAGGGGAATTATTCTCAGATTCAGAATTTTCTGATGATCAGCATTACCTTGGCGCTGATGCCGGCTCAGAGCATTGGGATGCTGATGACACCCATAGACTTTTGACTCAAATCAAGTGCTTTCCATTTCCCTCCCTGCTGCGGCACCCAAGCAACAGGGGGAATTGTTTGGTACTGCAAAGCCACGTTTGGAATTTCCAGAACAGGCACATTTCAATAATCTGGTTCTCAAAGAATGGGAGCGGCCTAGCCGGCTTCCTGGTATCCCTAAGGGATGGTATAAGAGGTACCCTTTTCCCTCGGATGTGATTAAATGTTGGTCAGCTCCCCCGGAAGTGGATGCCCCCGTGCTGGGGTTGTCCAACACTTCTGTGGTGCATTCCCCTGATTCCACTACCTTGAAGGATAGCGAGGACCGGCGTATTGACCAGCTGGCTTCCCATGCCTTTGCCTGTGCAGGATCGGCTCTGCGCCCGGTCTGTGCTTCTGCTATTACTGCAGTGGCCATTCGGTCTCTGTTCCAGGGCCTTTTGGAAGGCCCCCCCGATGATCCTTCTAGTGCCGAATTTAGAACCTTATCACAATGTGGGATGTTTATCGCTTATATTCTTTCTGCCTTAGATGACACCATTAGGATGTGTTGCAGGACCTCGGCTCTGGTTGTTTCTATTCGCTGCTTGGTCTGATTGCGCCAGTGGGCAGCTGACATTGCTGCTAAGAAGGCTCTCACAGGGCTACCCTTTAAGGGGCTGCGCCTTTTGGTGACAGTTTGGACCTTTTTGCAAAGGGAGGTAAGTTGCCCCAACGCAAAAGACAGCCGCGGCCCTTTCGGGGTTTAGGGTCCTTTACTCCCTCCTTTCGTGGATCCAGGTCAGGGAGGGGGGTTTCCTTTGCGGGGAGGGACTCGGAGCAAGAGTGCCCTCACGGAGGTGTCGTTGATTCTGTCCTGGGCCGAGGACAATGTCCCGTGCATCTCAGCAGTTTATATTCCGGGAGTGGAGAAACTGGAGGCGGATTCCCTGAGCAGGGGGACCTCTCGCTGGGGGGAATGGTCCCTCAACTGCGAGGTCTTCCTATCCCTTTGTCACCGTTGGGGGATGCCGGACGTGGATCTGTTTGCTTCCCGCCACAATCACAACCTGCCAGCATTTGTCTCCCTGTCCCAGGATCCTCTGGCTTTGGCGGTGGATGCTCTGTCTCTGTCCTGGCAGGGACTTGGTCTCCTCTACCTCTTCCCTCCGTTTCCTCTTCTGAGCAAGGTTCTGCGCAAGTTGGTTCAGGAGAGGGTGCCAGCCATTCTTGTGGCCCCCAGGTGGCCAAGACAGGTGTGGTTCGCAGATGTCGTGCAGCTGGCAGTGGATCAGTACGCTCTACCCTTGGTTCCGGACCTTCTCACTCTAGGACGGCTCTGTTATCCCAATTTACAAACGCTGGCTTTGACTGCCTGGCTGCTGAAACCCCCATCCTAAGGGAGAAAGGACTGTCTGATTCGGTTGTCCATACTCTTGTAAGGGCTAGGAAGAAATCCTCTTCTACTATCTGCTATAGGACCTGGCGGACCTACATTGACTGGTGTGAGTCTAGGGCCTTTCCCTGTCGTGTGTTCTCCATTCCTAGGATACTGGAGTTCCTTCAACATGGTTTGGATATGGGTTGTCAGCTCAGCACTTTGAAGGGTCATGTGTCCGCCTTGGCGGTTTTCTTCCAGAGGTCCTTCGCTCTACATCCTCTGGTCAAGACTTTCTTCCAGGGGGTTGCTCATGTGCGCCCTCCCCGCAAACCCATGGTACCGGTCTGGGATTTGAATTTGGTGTGGTCTGTCCTTCAGGGTCCTCCATTTGAACCTGTGCATGAGGCTACCTTGTCTATCCTTATCCTGAAGGTTGCCTTTTTGGTGGCCATCACCTCTGACCGGCGTGTTTCTAAGTTGGCGGCTCTGTCTATTCAGGCCCCCTACTTTGAGAGACACCAGGACAAGGTGGTTTTCCGCATTTAACCAGACTTCTTGCCTAAGGTTGTCTCTGCCTTCCATCTCAATCAGGACATTGTGTTTCCTTCTTTGTGCCCTAATCTTGGTAATTCCAAGGAAAGGGCATTGCATTCTCTGGATGTTGTCAGGAATTTGAAATTCTACCTGGTGGCTACTGCGCCTTTCAGAAAGACGGACGCCTTGTTTGTGGTTCCCTCGGGTCCCAAGAAGGGTTTGGCTCCTGCTAAGTCTACTATTAGCAAATGGATTCGTCTGGCTATTGTTAGGGCCTATTCTACTCGGGGGGGAAGGATCCTCCTTTCCGTGTTACTGCTCATTCTACCCGTGCTGTTGGGGCTTCCTGGGCCTTCCAGCACCAGGTTTCTGTTGAACAAGTTTGCAAGGCTGCTACGTGGTCTTCTGTTCATACCTTTTCCAAGTTTTACAAGGTTGATGTTCGGGCCTCAGCGGATGCTGTTTTTGGCCGCAAGGTTTTGCAGGCGGCAGTGATTTGAACTGCATGTTGTTGCCTTTTTGGGGATCCCCACCCGTTTATGGACACTGCTATTGGATGTCCCAGCTGTTATGAATACTATCTGGAGCAGGACGTGCTGCATACTTAGAATAATACAATTCTGTGATTGCTCACCTTGTAGAATTGGTATTATAAGTATGCAGCACGTCCTGCTCCATCCCACCCTGATTGCTTTATTCTTGGATCCTCTATATGGTGATTGTTGTTCCTTGTTAACGTTGTTGAATTTGTTATTGGCTTCTCCTGCTTCCCTTACTGCTTTTCTATACTGGGGAATTAGTGGGAGGTCCCGGGTATATATGGGCTGGGAGGGGCCTCTTTTTTTTTGCCATCTCTGCAGTAAAGAGCCCTCTTGTGGAGGTAAACCCAGCTGTTATGAATACTATCTGGAGCAGGACATGCTGCATACTTATAATACCAATTCTACAAGGTGAGCAATCACAGAATTGTATTATTCCCACCTGCTTCCGGGGACCCATCCTGTCTCCCAGCCTTGGCTACGGAACTGGTGACGGTAGGGGAACGCCGAGGGTCAGGCGTTCACAGAGCTAGGCTCTGGGCTGCAGACCCTCTCCCAAAGGGTAGCCGGCCATAGGCAATAGTGAGCCTATTGGGGGGGGGGCGGACCACCTAGGGACCCCTTGTCTCCCTCATGCAGCCCACAAGCTTTATTGGTCTGGTGTATGTTTTTTGACTGTTTGACTTCTGTCTTTTTCTGTACTCGCCTCGTTTGCCCCAGAGAGCGCCGTCGGGCTGACAGGCGCACTGGTACCTGCCGCACTGTGCGGGGAGGGGCCCTCTCACACTGCCTCCTTCTTCCTCCGGGTGCCATTTTCTCCTTCCTCTGGCGCCCGGAGGTCGCGTGCTTGGGGGGGGGGGGGGGGTGGTGCTCCTTCGGCCCAGCGATCGGCGCCATCTTCCTTGCGGCCTGCCTGTGCCTGAATCTGAGCATCTGAGCTTCCATCGGGTTGCTGCGCTGTACTGCCTGGGCCCTACGCTGCATGCTGCTCTGCTGTCCTATTGTGGTCCGTGAGTCCAGTTTTCCTTTTGTCTTTCTGTCTTTTGTCTTTCTGTGCATGAGCTGTGGGATGCTCATGGGTTTTTTCCCCTTGTGTCTTCCAGACGGGTCCCATATCCTCAGCGTTGTGTTTCCTCCTGGTCTCAAAGCTAAGCCCCCTGCCAAGACCCCTCAGGCATGAGGAGGGTGGGGGGACGGCTTCTGCTATTTGCTCACGCCTGGAGACTGCACATCTTGGATCGGTGGATTCAGGAGGTGGTGTCCTCCGGTTACAAAATCAAGCTGGCAGCCTTGCCGCCCCAAAGATTTCTTCAGTCGTGGATATCCCAGAACCCATTGACGGCGCAGGGTCTAAGAATGACTGTTCAATGCCTTCTACTGTCCGGGGTGATTTGTCCGGTACCGCACCCGGAGCGAGGTCGAGGGTTCTATTCCAATCTTTTCACGGTACCCAAGAAGGATGGTACTCTGAGGCCTATCCTGGATCTGAAGGGTCTCAACAAGTTTGTCAGATTCAGACACTTGCACATGGAGACCTTACGGTCTGCAGTGAGCTCGCTTCGGCCAGGCGACTTCATGACCACGGTTGGACATCAGGGATGCTTACCTGCACATCCCTATATTCCAGGGACATCAGAAGTTCCTGAGGTTTGCGCTGGAGGATCAGCACTACCAGTTTGTGGCGTTGCCATTTGGGATTTCCTCAGCCCCCCGGGTGTTCACCAAGGTTCTGGCGGGCGTTTTGGCCCTTCTGAGGAGTCAGGGCATCCGTGTTCTTCCTTACCTGGACGACTTGCTGATTGCTGTTCAATCGCTTCAACACCCAGATGGTGTTGTCCACTCTCGAGGGTTTCGGCTGGGTGATCAATTACCCCAAGTCTTCGATCACTCCCTCATTGGTGAGGTCCTTCCTGGGCATGACCTTGGACACCTCTCAGGTCAAGATTTTCCTCCCCCAGCAGAAGGTGGAGGGTCTTCAAAGCTGACGCGGACCTTACTGTCGTGCCAGCGACCATCCATCCGTCTGGGGATGAAACTGGTGGGTCTCATGGTGTCATGTTTCGAGGCTGTGCCCTTCGCTCAGTTCCACATGAGGCCTCTTCAATTGAATCTTTTGACCGTTTGGGATCGGACACAGGAGTCCCTGGAGCGAGAATTCTCTCTGTCTCCTCTGGCCAGGTGGTCCCTTGCGTAGTGGTTGGATTCCGGAAATCTTCTTGTGGGCAGGTCCTTTCTGACTCCTTGTTGGGAGATTGTCACCACGGACGCCAGTCTGGCTGGGGAGGTTTTTGGCAATCACTGAAGTTCCAGGGCCAGTGGGGCCCGCAGGAGGCTCACGTGCCTATCAATCTCCTGGAGCTGAGAGCGATCCGGTTGGTCCTGTTTCATTTGACCCCCCATTTACGGGGTCATGCGGTCCAGGTCCGCTCGGACAATCGGACGGCGGTCACCTACATCAATCACCAGGGCGGGACTCGGAGCAAGCGAGCCCTCAAGGAGGTGACCCAGATCCTGACTTGGGTGAAAGACAATGTTCCCTGCATCTCGACGGTTTACATTCGCAGGGTGGAGAACCAGGAGGCAGACTCCCTGAGCAGGGGGGGTCTCTCGTCTGGGGGGATGGTCTCTCAGCAGCAAGATCTTTCACGCTCTATGTCTCCTCTGGGGTCAGCCGGACGTGGACCTGTTTGCATCCCGACACAATCACAAGCTTCCAAGGTTCGTCTCCTTTACACCTTTCCTCTATTTCCACTCCTGAGTCGAGTGCTGCGTAAAATAGCCCAGGAGGGGGTGCCAACCATTCTGGTGGCCCCTCGTTGGCCGAGGCGGTGTTGGTTCGCAGACATAGTTCAGATGTCAGTGGATCGCTACGTCATGCCCAACGATCCAGGGCTTCTCACTCAGGGGTTGCTACGCCACCCCAATTTACAAACGCTGGCTTTGATGGCTTGGCTGTTGAAACCTCCATCCTGATGGAGTAAGGGCTGTCTGCCACGGTCGTGCGTACCATGATTCAGGCTCGGAAGAAATCTTCTTCCATGATTTATTACAAAGTCTGGCACGCTTACATTGCCTGATGTGAGTCCAGGGGTCTTCCCTGTCGCACATTCTCCTTTTCTAGGATTTTGGAGTTCTTCCAACATGGATTGGATTCGGGTCTCCAGCTGAGTACCTTCAAGGGTCAGGTTTCGGCCTTGGCTATTTTTTTCCAAAGATCTTTCGCCAATCATAGACTTATCAAGACTTTTTTCCAAGGAGTTACTCATGTACGTCCACCGCGTAAGCCTATGTTACAGGTGTGGGATTTGAACTTGGTGCTTTCTGCTCTCCAGGGTTCCCCTTTGAGCCCTTGTGCAATGTGGCTTTATCCATTCTGACTCTTAAGGTGGTCTTTTTGGTGCGTCGCGTTTCAGAGCTAGTGGCACTTTGTATGAAGCCTCCTTACTTTGAGCGGCTTCAGGATAAGGTGGTGTTTCGGCTTAAACCGGATTTTCTGCCTAAGGTTGTTTCTGCCTTTCATCTCAATGAGGACATTGTCTTGCCTTCATTGTGTCCCGCGCCTTCTAATCCTAAGGAGAGGACCCTCCATGCCTTGGATGTGGTCAGAGCCCTTAAGTACTACCTGGTCGTTACGGAACCCTTCAGGAAATCGGATTCTCTTTTTTGTTCTCCCTGACGGGCCTAGGAAGGGCTTGTCTCCAGCCAAATCCACTCTCAGCAGGTGAATCAGACAGGCGGTGGTGCAAGCTTACTCTGCCAAGGGAAGGGAATCCCCTTTTCGGATCACAGCTCACTCTACCAGAGCTATTGGAGCCTCTTGGGCTTTTCAGCACCAGGCTTCAGTTGAACAGGTTTGTAAGGCCGCTACTTGGTCTTCATACTTTTACAAAGTTCTACAAGGTTGATGTTAGGGCCTCAGCTGATGCTGTTTTTGGTAGTAAGGTACTTCAGGCGGTAGTGTCTTAAACTACATGCTGTCGCTCTTTGGGGATCCCACCCTTCTTTTGGACACTGCTTTTGGATGTCCCACTTGTCAGAAATGGAGCGACCAGAACAGGACACCAGGAAAAATACAATTCTGTAAGTACTCACCTGTAGAATTGTTTTTGGTGGTGTCCTGTTCAGGTCGCTCCATCCCACCCTTGTTCCGTTATCTTCTGTTGCCTGTTATGGTGATTACTTGTTTTTTTATTGAGAGAGTTCATGCTGAAGCTATGTGAAGTAACATGGTTTCTGGCCTCCCGGCATGTCTGTTTTTTACTGCTTTTCAACCACTGGGGATTTTTGGGGAGACAGGTGCCTTTATATGGGCCGGGAGGAGCCACGATTTTCATCTTGCAGTCACTGCGCCACCTTGTGGCGGATTACCCACTTGTCAGAAATGGAGCGACCTTAACAGGACACCACCAAAAACAATTCTACAGGTGTGTACTAACAGAATTGTATTTTTTATGCCAAGTACCCCCTAGCATCAAGAGGTTCCAAGTACCAACCAACCAAGTACCCTCTATGTGGCGATCAATTAAAAAAAAAAGTACCAAAATAAGAAGTCCACCGTCTTCGTAGCACTGTTTAACTGTAAAAATATAACAGACCAGTCAGACACCCCTTATTGATGTGCCCATGAACACCGCAGTGTACCCCCTGGCGTATGTGTTCCACACGTTAAGAAATAGTGTCCTAGAACATCCCAGGGGTCCCACTCAACCATAAGGACACCCCTAAAAAATGAGCTCCCTAGCCAGCAGACTATTCTGTTACGCATGTAGCATATGAGGGAAATAACGTGTCACCTGCATCTCTTAGACGGCGTGACGTCAGCGGATAATGCGCACTGATTAGACAAGCGGACTTGCATGCGCTGTAGGACCGGTAGGAGGTGAGTTGGACCAAAACCCAGAATAGTCAAAATCCTGGGTTTTGGTCCACTTTAAAATTCTTACACAAAAAGATGCTCTAAAGAGTTTGTGTGCAGAGCAGAGGCTGCTTCTGGGTTGGCATATTTGGACTAGTGATGAAGTGTAGGAAGGGCTGAAGAAAATTTTTATGTTAAAGTGTACTAAAAAACAATATTTTCACCATTCCCGGTTTTTGTCCATCTCCCTGGGGCACTCTCCACTCTGTGAAGCCCCTCAGTCTCCTCAGTCCAATGACGCATGCGCGGCCTCTCGTACAATCAGCTTCTCGGGCTATGCGTATTAATGTGAGGCTGGAGAAGCTGAATGGAATCCCAGCCGTGCACATTGACTATGCAGCATCAAGCACAGCCAAAAAATGGATGCAAGTGATGCAGCCGACGGCCAGGTCAAGCACTGTGAGCTCATCGGAAAGGTTAGAATTGCGGGCGAATGGTAGGATTTCACACAGCGGGGCATCCCAGTTTGGGATGCCCCAGGGAGAGGGAATACGCCAGCCCTGGAGTGTCAGACTCCAGGGGTGGTTTTGGGCTGCATAAAATTTATACTAAAAACTAGGTCGATGTTGTTCTATTGTCTCAGGCTACACGTTGCACTGTCCCAAACGTCAATCTGTATTCAAAAAGATTCTGTAGTTCCTGAGTTATTAGTAAAAGTATTAGAGCAGGGGTTCCCAACAGGTGGTACTCGAGATGCTCGCAGGTGGTACTCGATAAGGCTGCAGATTTATCTGTATCCTAACCAGGTCTATACTTGCTGCCATCTATACTTCAGTCAAGCAAGATAAATAAAAAAATGCCTGCTTTTTTATTATTTATTCACTTTAAATGGCTGTTTTGTGTTTGATTACAGTTTTAGGTGACTGACAGCACTCACACTCCACCCAGGTGGTAATTTATATAATTAGAAAATGGGAAGCAGTACTTGATTAAAAAAGCTTGGGAACCCCTGTTTTAGAGCATTGGAGGTGCAGAGAAAAAAATGAGGAGAAACAGTGGGTGTGGCAACAGTGATTTGATGTAAGCACACTGTGTCATTAAAACAAATAAATGCATTGTTGTGCCTCTAGTTATTATTGCCAGCACATAGTGTGACCAGATATGGGGGGTTAGAGATGCTGCAGGAAAACAGAGAGGAGGTAGGAGGGCGGGCTTTCAGAGCTGCAGAGAGAGGCAGCCACTCAGGACGGGAAGGCATTGGGGGTGTTTCCATTCTTAGTACCCCGAAGGTTGATTGGTGAAACACAGCAGTGGGGTAGGGAATGAAACCAAAATGAACCAAAAGTGATTTTCCTCACTAAGGAGGCAGACAGGAGAGGAAGGACAGCGTTGGCGCCACTCAATAAAGCATAAGCTACTGATTCTTTTTTTTTTTATTTATTTTTTTTTGACTTGCCAATTTCTTTAAGGTTAAAAGGTAAGAAAACAGGCAGTATAAACTTGGCCCATATAAAACAGGAATCACAGAATTGCCGTGATTCAGAACAAAGATTATTTTTGATGTTTGTTCCATTTTTTTTTATAATAATAATAATAATTGTTAGATAAAACCAACATATTCTGCAGTAATTCAAATATAGATAATGTATGTGCAATCAGAGTACATGGCAACAAATGACTAAGCAACTGAAACAAAAGGAATGAGGGTCCTGCTTGCTCACTTACATTCTAGGACACACCTGCTCAACCTGTGGCCCAGGGGCCTCATATGGCCCTCGGAGAGGCCCCATCCTTTAACTGCAGGCAGTGCTGGGGATTGGGAACTCGCTATTCCTATAAATGTTTGCTGGCGGGAGATTATCAGGGGTGGGGAAAGAATGCAGTAAAGTTTCATGTGCTCATTTTTTTCCCTTGCTTCATGTTTTGCAGCAAACTTGACCGGACATGCCGAGAAGGTTGGGATTGAGAATTTTGAGCTGCTGAAAGTCCTGGGTACAGGGGGTAAGCCATTAATTTCAGCGTCATGTCAGACTTTTATGCTAATATCTTGAAATCATTCGATTCCATCCTTTCCATCGTCTCCTTATTCTAAGTATGTCACACACCCCGCTTCAAGAATCCATAACATGTGGGTAATATCGTCCTGAAGAGGCGTTCCTGCAGAGATGATAGTAAAAAAAGGAAGCCCCTCCCTGATCCATAAATACCTGGGACCTCCCACTCACTACCCAGTCTTCCATCTCTGCAAGACGGCGAGCAAGTCAGAAGATGATGTCTCCTCCTTGCACAGGGGGATGTCAGGTAGCCGGGGTAACTCCCGGCCTGTTTTCTGGTTATTTCCGTTCGGGCTTTCTCTTTCCTATTAGATTGACAATTGTGCCTCCTCAGTCTTGGCTGCGGGCCCGAGCGAGGGTATGCTGGCACCTTGGTGCCTTGCAGCAGAAGTTCCCCGTGAGACCCTAAATAAGAGGGTAGGCGGGACGCCGGGTTGGTGACCCTGGTTTGGGATGCCCCGTCCCTTGGTGCTGGGCCCCGGGGGGGGGGGTCCCCCTTTAATTCCCATGTCCTATTCAGTGGGGTCTGGGGGGGTCTCTCCATATTTAAGTTGTCTGGTAGTCAGGGAGCATTCTATATTGTTTATCTTTATTTGTTATGTGTGCATGTATGTTTTTTAACGTTACTGTGTGACACCGCGGCCGCCATTGCGGCCGGGGTGTTCACTTCGGTGGTTGTGAGGGGAGCATTCCCCTCACGCGAGCTGGGGGCGGGGCCGGGCCGCGGCGGCTGCCGCGGCCGGCTCTCCGCTGTTGCTTCACAGTCTGCTGGCTGGGCGGGTGTGCCGCCGGTGCCGGCGGTCACACCCGCCCGCTCGACATTCCATCTCCGGCGCCGTGGTAGACGGCGGCGCCGGTCTCAGTGTCCCGGCCGGGGTCTTTCTTCCTAGACGCGTCGGGAGGGGAGGGCGGGGCCGGGGCCTTCGCGCGCACCCCGCGGCTCCGCCCCTCCCCCGCTGCCTGGCCGTCTCTGGAGGCTCCGTTGCGGAGCTTGCGGTGACTCTGCTGAGGGCGGCGTTGGGCGGTCCTCCATCTTCGCGCGGTCCGCGTTGCCACGCCTCCTTCTTCCTTCACTCTGCGTCTCGTGCTGTGCGGCGCCATTGCTCCTCGCTTCTGGACACGTGAGTGGCCTTTGGGCCTTATTTTGGTTTTTTACATATGTTTGTGACTTTTTCCTGTCAGTCATTTATTGGGGTCCCTTTTTCCTTCTCTTTTAGAGCGGTGGAGTTACCAGGAGAACCCTTCCATAGTAATTAGGGGGTTTCTCCCGGTCCTAGATCCCTGGGTTTAGTCTTGCAAAAATCCTCCCACTCGGGACTTTAAAGGGGCATCCCGGGTCGCTTACCAGCGTAATTCCCTGGGTCTTAAAGACTATTCAAAGTTCACCTATGGAGGCATCCCCGGTTACTGGGGCAGGGATCCCTGCGGGGCATTCCAATAGATGCATGCTGTGTGCTGCATCCATTTCTGGGGACGATGTATTGCTTTGTATACCGTGTGCTCAGCAAACTATTGCGCGGCAGTCCGGATCCCAGGCGTCTGGGTCAGTACCGCCGGCCGAGTCATCTCAACCTCCCACCCTGACACGCGCTCCTTGTGACGTTGTCATGGGTAGGGATCTGCAATCCGAGATGTGCGCCAGATTGGCCAACCTTGAGAGAATTGTTTCCAGCTCGGTCGCCCGCAAGGCTCCGGCTAAGAGGAAGCATTTGTCTCCGGCTGCGCCAGTTGATGTTCTGGATGAGTTTAATAATCTGGATTATTCTGATTATTCTGGGCTAGAGGAAGGTGAAGTTTCTGAGGGTTCAGAGGTCTCGGACGATGAGCAGTCTGCTGGCGCTGATGCGGAATTTAGTGAGTTGGGGAGATCCTCGGATTCTTCCCACGCCCTGGCGCTGATGTTGGAGGTTCTGAATATCTCCCCCCCCGAGGTGGCGTCACAACAGGAGGGTGAGTTGTTTGAGGAGTCCAGGCCGCGCTTGGAGTTCCCTACGCAACGGCACTTTGACAAAATCATTGACAAGGAATGGGACAGGCCGGCTAGGCTCCCTGGTATCCCTCAAGGTTGGGATAGGAAATATCCTTTTCCTTCGGAGGCGGTTAAGCGCTGGGCTTCCCCACCCGAGGTCGATGCTCCGGTTTTGGGATTGTCTAATTCCTCGGTTTTAAATAGACCGGATTGTTCCACCCTTAAGGATGGGGAGGATAAACGTATTGATCAAATGGCTTGTCATGGCTTTTCTAGCATTGGGTCAGCCATACGGCCTGTGTGCGCCTCAGAGCTTATGGTTTTGGCTGCCAGGTCTGTGGTCAGGGACTTGTTGACCTCTTCCGGGCTTCGCCCTGGTAGTGCCGAGTTCCTTAGTCTCAAACGGTGTGAGTTGTTTTTATCCTTTGTATTAACAGCCTTGGATGACGCCTTGATGATGTGTGGTAGGACGTCGGCTTTGTTGGTGACTATTCGGCGGTCGGTTTGGCTGCGCCAGTGGGCGGCCGATTTCATGTCAAAAAAGTCTCTGACGGCTTTACCTTTTGTTGGCTTGAGGCTTTTTGGTGAAACTTTGGACTCCGTCACCAAGGGTGGTAGGTTACCTCAACGTAAGAAGCAGCGCCGTCCCTTTCGGGGGGCGCCTGCCTTTTCAACTTCCTTTCGTGGAGCCAGATCTGGCAGAGGCTCTGCATTTCCCTCTTCCAGAGGAGACTCCGGAAACAGGGGCAGAGGGCGTGCCCGCTCTGGATACAGTTGGGGCTCTAAGCCCAAGCCGGCTGTTAAGCCAGTTCAGCAATGAGGGGGCGCCCTCACCCTTGCGGGTGGGGGGACGGCTGAGACACTTCTCCCAGATCTGGGATCAAGAAGTCTCGGACAGATGGATCCGGGAAGTGGTGTCTTCCGGTTACAAGCTAGAGTTCGAGCTCCGCCCCCCCTCCAGGTTCTTCAGGTCTCGGATGCCTTCGGAGCCTCTGGTGGCGCAGGGGCTCCTGGTGGCTGTAAAGAATCTTCTGGACATGGCTGTCATTTGCCCCGTGCCCCTCTCGGAGCAGGGCAGGGGCTTCTATTCCAATCTGTTCACGGTTCCCAAGAAGGACGGGTCGGTCCGTCCTATCTTGGATCTGAAGTTTCTCAACAGGTTTATTCGGCCGCGCAAATTCCGCATGGAAACGCTGCGCTCGGCCATTCACTCTCTTCGTCAGGGAGACTTTCTGACGTCCATAGACATCAAGGATGCTTATTTACACGTTCCGGTTTTTCCAGCACACCAGAGGTTTCTCAGGTTTGTGGTGGAGGATCGGCATTTTCAGTTTGTGGCTCTTCCTTTCGGTCTCACCTCAGCCCCTCGGGTTTTCACCAAGGTGCTAGCGGGGGTGATGGCACTGCTCAGAGTTCAGGGTATCCGCATTGTGCCCTATCTGGACGATCTACTGATCATGGCCTCTTCTTTCAACCAAGCGGAGTTGGACACCGGAGTGGTGGTGTCCACTCTGGAGAGGTTCGGTTGGGTGATCAATCACCCCAAGTCTTCTCTTTGTCCGTCCAGAGTTGTGACTTTTCTGGGGATGTCTCTGGACACCTCGCAGGCCAGGGTGTTTCTGCCCCAGGCCAAGATTCTTTTGATTCAGGAGTTAGTTCAGCTTCTCTTGTTGGCTCCTCATCCGACCATCCGGCTAGGGATGAGGCTGGTGGGGCTCATGGTGGCCTCGTTCGAGGCGGTTCCCTTTGCCCAGTTCCATACGAGGACTTTTCAGATGCATCTGTTGACGGTTTGGGACAGGTCGCAGTCGTCATTGGACCGGTCCTTCCGGTTGACTCCCCGAGTTCGTCGTTCCCTTCAATGGTGGCTGGGGTCTGTCAATCTGTCGATAGGCAGATCCTTCCTGGCTCCATGTTGGGAAACGGTCACCACGGATGCCAGTCTGTCGGGTTGGGGGGGTGTTTGGAAGGACCTCCATTTTCAGGGTCTGTGGAGTCCTCAGGAGGCTCACGAGCCCATCAATATTCTGGAGTTGAGAGCCATCAGGTTGGTTCTGTTTCGTTTGACTCATCAGTTGAGAGGTCTGCCAGTTCAGGTCCGTTCGGACAACAGGACGGCGGTTGCTTACATCAATCACCAAGGGGGGACTCGCAGCAGGGGTGCCCTCAGGGAAGTGTCTTTGATTCTGGACTGGGCGGAGACCCACGTCCCGTGTATCTCGGCAGTCTACATTCCGGGTGTGGAGAACACGGAGGCGGACTTGCTGAGCAGGGCCTCCTCTCGTCAGGGGGAGTGGTCTCTCAGTCCCAGGGTGTTTCGTTCGATATGTTGCAGGTGGGGGGTCCCAGCGGTGGATCTCTTTGCCTCTCGTCACAATCACAAGCTTCCAGTCTTTGTGTCTCTCTCGCAGGATCCTCTGGCTCTGGCGGTGGATGCCATGTCTCTGTCCTGGAGGGATCTGGGATTCCTTTATCTGTTCCCTCCGTTTCCAATGCTAGCCAGAGTGGTGCGCAAACTGGCCTTGGAAGGCGCGTCGGCGATTCTGGTGGCCCCGAGGTGGCCAAGGCGCGTTTGGTTCGCAGATCTTGTAAGGCTGGCAGAGGATCAGTTCGCTCTGCCTCTGCTGCCGGACCTGCTCACCCAGGGTCGGCTACGCTATCCCAATTTACCATCGCTGGCTTTGACGGCATGGCTGCTGAGACCGCCATCTTGAGGGAAGAAGGTCTTTCTGACGCGGTGATTCAAACTCTTATCAGTGCCAGGAAGCGCTCTTCCTCTTCTGTTTACTATAGGACCTGGAGGTCCTATATTGATTGGTGTGAAGGTAGGTCCTTCTCTTGTCGTGAATTCTCCATTCCTAGGATTCTGGAGTTTCTTCAACATGGTTTGGATTTGGGGCTCCAAATTAGTACCTTGAAAGGGCAGGTTTCTGCCCTGGCGGTGTTTTTCCAAAGGTCCTTTGCACTTCATCCTTTAGTCAGGACCTTTTTCCAAGGAGTCACGCATGTACGTCCGCCTAGGAAGTCCTTGGTTCCAGTTTGGGATTTGAATCTTGTTCTCTCTGCTCTTCAGGGTCCTCCGTTTGAGCCCTTGAATGAGGTTGCCTTGTCTTCGCTTACTCAAAAGGTGGCCCTTTTGGTGGCTATCACTTCGGCTAGGCGTGTTTCTGAGTTGGCAGCTTTATCCATTAAAGCTCCATACTTTGAGAAGCATCAGGACAAGGTTGTCTTTCATTTCAAGCCGGATTTTCTTCCGAAGGTGGTCTCGGCTTTTCATTTGAATCAGGACATCGTTCTGCCTTCTCTATGCCCTAATCCTAGCAACGACAAGGAAAGGGCGTTGCATTCTCTGGATGTGGTTCGTGTTGTGGAACATTATCTTGAGGTTACGTCTTCTTTTCGTAAGACGGACGCCTTTTTTGTGGTGCCCTCCGGGCCTAGGAAAGGTTTGGCTCCTGCCAAATCTTCCATTAGTACATGGATTCGTCAGGCCATCATTGGGGCCTATTCTGTCAAGGGGAGGAGTCCCCCTTTTCGTGTTACAGCTCATTCTACTCGTGCGGTTGGAGCTTCTTGGGCTTTTCAGCACCAGGCTTCTGTTGAGCAAGTTTGTAAGGCCGCTACCTGGTCGTCTGTTCACACTTTTTCCAAGTTTTACAAGGTTGATGTTTGGGCGTCCGCGGATGCTGTTTTTGGACGCAAAGTTTTGCAAGCTGCAGTGGTTTGAAGTTGTGCATTGTTGCCTAGTTTTGGATCCCCGCCCTTGTTATGGACACTGCTATTGGATGTCCCACATGTTATGGATTCTTGAAGCGGGGTGTGTGACATACTTAGAATAATACCATTTTGTGAATACTCACCTTGTAAAATGGGTATTATAAGTATGTCACACACCCCGCTTCAACCCGCCCTTTTCTGTTTTCAGGGATCCTCCGTTTAGTGAACTTTGCGTGGTTGCGTTTTTATATTTGCCTCTTCCTGGTCCCTTATCTTACTGCTTCTGTATACTGGGTAGTGAGTGGGAGGTCCCAGGTATTTATGGATCAGGGAGGGGCTTCCTTTTTTTACTATCATCTCTGCAGGAACGCCTCTTCAGGACGATATTACCCACATGTTATGGATTCTTGAAGCGGGGTGTGTGACATACTTATAATACCCATTTTACAAGGTGAGTATTCACAAAATGGTATTTTTCACCCAGGCCTGACCTCAAGGTTTCCTGTCATATTTGGCTTATTTGTTGGGGGGAGCCGGCTGCAGGTATTTTTGGGTTCAGTAAGGGTATCAGTATTGTGGTGCACATGAGAGGACATAAGCTGGGTTTATTAGGAAGGATGTAGGCCCTCTTTACGTGCCAGCTACATAAGTCTAATGTAGCAGCCCCTCCAACAACCATTAAAGCGGACCAACACCCTACTCAGCAAGGGTACTGGTGGGCGCTGCCATGTCTAGGGGGAGGCATCCGGTCGCCCGTAAACCTTACCTTGCTCCCCCGCTGGGAGTCCAGTGCCGCAATTGGTTGCTGGGCGCTCATGTGGCCAGTGACGTTCTGGCCGCCATATGTCCTGTCCACATGAGCACCGGGCAGCCAATAGTGGTACTGTCATTGCTCATGAGAGTGCCGAGCAGCCAATAGTGGTACTTCATTGCCCATGTGAGTGCCGGGCAGCCAATCGTGGCTGTATTCCTGGTGGGGAGTGAGGTTAAGGTAAGGTTTAGCCCCGGGGAGCGGGGCTAGTTGTGAAGATAGCGGCACCCATCAGAAAAGCATGGGGAGAGGGCCTGTCGAGCTCTCCCCTGAAGACTGAAGAGCCCGGACATCTGAGGCCCCCCGGTGAGGAGGAGGCCCGATGGAAGTAATCGTGCATGTAGGTGAGTAAATGTTGTTTTTCTTTTTTTTTTTTACAGGACTTGCGTGGGGGGCGCCCTATTCGGGCACTCTCCTGCAGCTGGAGGTGAAGAGGAGACCCTGCCAGATCGAACGAGGGGTCAGGTGAGTGTTTTTTTTTATTTTCTTCCTTTTATTTTGTAGTTGGGGGGGGGGGGGAGTCAGACATGTAGAATCTACGTGCTTGCCACTGAAAGGGTTAAAAAAGAGCGATCTGATCATATTTTGAATCTATACTAGTATTGTCTAATGAAATATTACAATATTTGATGGCAACCCCTACAGTTCACAAGGGTTAGGACCTGGCAAGTCACCTGCAGCAAGGGGATGATTTGCCAATAACCCCTAGCCCCTCATTACCTGTCTTCCCAAAGCCCGGGGGCAGGACAGAAGACCCCGCGGCCCTTATAGACTATGTGTGTTTGTGGACTTCAGGGCCAGGGACCACCAAGGCTTTGCGCACTGGTCTACAAGCCCCACAAAGCTGGTGTTGGAGCTGGTTTTACTGGACAAGGGGATGCCACGCAATTTTTTTTATAACCCCTAAAAAAAGCATGGGGTCCACCCTCCCAGGGAGGGGGACCCCCTTTTTCTTTTTTTTTTCTTTTTTTTAATTTTTTTTTATTTAACCTCCTGGGCAGGAATGGTGGGCTACCGATACATATGTGGCACCGTTGTAATCGGGAGAAATGGGGCTTTCACATGGTTTTCTTAAATAAAAGACATTTTTAATTTAAAATAAAGGAGACAATTTTTGATTATATTTTACATTTTTTTCACTCAAAAATATTTAAAAACACTGGAAAAATTAGAAAAATTTTATGTTGAAGTGAAGACTCTGCTGAAAAAAAAAACAATATATAATTTTTCCTGGAAATTCTTGCAAAAGTCACAGTTAAACATAGCACAAATTAAAGGGTGACAAAATCTCAAGTAGGCTGGCAGTAAAAAGGGTTTTTGGGGGACCTTGCACTTTCAGTTTTAACTTGTTTGTTCTTGTTTGCATATTGATATTTTAGGAAAATGTGTTTTTTTTAATTCTAATTTTATACATTTTTGCAACCAAAGCATCTTTGAGGGATTACTTTCAGAAAGTTAAGCCCACTACAACAAGCTAGGTACACCTAGAAAGCTTAAGGTGTGTACTTTCAGGTAATATATGGTTTGTGGGGGGTATTTCAAATTTAAAGGGTTGTTTTGGTTGAAGAACTGCAAGATGCGCACTTTGTCTGCAGAGTTGAAATTTTCAAGTAAAATTACCTTAGGTGCCTGCTTCACTTTGGGGTGTTTAGCATCTCTCCCCTTGACAGTACCTATGCATGTCTGGTATTGTTCTGTTTCAGGTGTAACTTATTTTTTCTTTGCATATTGTTTTTAGGAAAGCGTGGCTTTGATTCTTCTTTTTTTTTTAGGGAAACTCTCTGCACCCAAAGAATTCATTGAATGATTACTTCCAAAAAATTGTGCCCACATCAACAAGCCTGGTATGCCTAGAAAGCTTGAGGGGGGGTGTATAGTAGGTTTTTTTTTTTTTAAATATCCTAAAGCGCTTTTTGTTTGGAGGAATCTCCTGGGCAGGAAAGGGTGTGGGACCGCTGTAACCCGGGAGAAATGGGGCTTTTACATGTAAAATGATTTGATTGAAAAAAGTATTTTCTTATTGCAAAAAAACACTACAAATTGTTATTTTTTGCTCATATTGCACACAAAAATATTGGAAATACACGAAACAAAAGACAGACAAGACATTTCATGTTAAAGTGGACCGTCACCCAGGGGTGATCGGCCCGGGAATCTATAAGATTCCCGGGCCGATCACCTCCCTCCCTGCGGGACATCCGAGATCGGGATGTCCCGCGGGGTGAAACCCCTTACCTTAGCTTCGGCGGCGGCCGGCGGCGGAGGAGCCGCTTGTCCGTTGGCGCTGGGAGCGGGGAGAGGTGAGTTTTTCGGGGGGGTTTCACACAGCGGGGCACCCCGATCGGCCCTTTAAAGCCCAGGCTGAAAAAAACAGTATAAAATTTTCCTGGGAAATGCCTTCAAAAATCACGGTTAAGCATGTAGTTGAGCATGCGAAATAATGAAAAATGGACTGGCAACAGAGGGTGACAAAATCTCTAGGTAGGCTGGCACTTAAAGGGTTAATAAAAGTGAAACCTAATTGGCTGTATCATACACTTTATAGAATGACTGAGAACATAATGAGCACAATAGTGCTTTATTTAATGCATTGTGTAATATTGTATAATATGTAATCTAAAAGACTCCAGGGCCATCCGAGTTCCACTTCTTGGGACATTCAGAACGGGGTTGCCCTGCTGTGTAAGATCCCCTTACCTGATCCTGGAGCCCTTGCCACGTCTTTGCACCGCGTCTGCACCCTCGCTTACCTCTAGCTGTGCACACATCCATGCCTGGCCTTTCTGAATGGGTAGCATGGGCACCCCACAGCTAGAAGCTGAGCAGAGGATGTGGCTGATGTCTCCCTTCGGCTCGGCTTTGCTGCTTAGCAGTAAGCGAGAGTAGTGTGAAATTGTGCGCGCTGAGCTGGCCAATCAGCCAATTAGCGATCTTGGTCGAGTTTGCGCCATGGGAACGACAGCATGGTGAGTGAATCGGGTGACCTGGGGGGATACACGCAGCGGGACATCCTAATTCGAGATCTCGAGGAGCACACAAGAGCATTCTGGGAAGGGGGAAAGTCTCCTTCCTGAAGCAACATTGCAGTGGCTACAAGGAAAGCGGCGCACCAGCCCTAAAAGGGGCAGAAAAGTGAAGGTCCGGTTTAAATTCGTTTTAAATGTGTGTTTATAAAGACATTCCAGGCAAGGGGTTAAATGTCAGGGGCTTCATCTAGCCTGCCTTCTGGCCATCCGGCCTTCATTTAGCCTGCTTTGTATTTCTCAATATTTCCCGTGACCTCTCTCCCTTCTGCAGGGCCTCCAGCAGCAGATAATGACTTACCCATGCATGTTTTAATGTGTGGGTCTCTTCAGAAGTCAATTACTTTTGAGGACGCTGAGAAATTAGTTGTCAGAAGGGATCAGGGGACCTCTATAGGGTTTTTATTAAATAGTTTTAGTAATTAGTTTCAAAAGACATGCAAACATCACATAAGCCATAAATCACTTCACAGTGTAGGTTCTATAGAGTTTATCAGGGAATGCAAATAACTGGTGAATGGAATATTTTCTTTACAGCCCGGCACTCACCTGCTTACATCTATCTCTATAAATTACCACAGGTCTAGTGTTTTCTTTTGTGGTAACTGCCACCAAGGAAAACCTGGACCATGTGATCCCCAGCTGCCGGTTGCGGGGCTGTAGTACATTGGACAGGTAGTAAAATCTCAGGCTGGACAGGTAGTAAAATCTCAGGCTGGCATGGTGTATGCACGGGGGTGTGTTGGGGGGGGGGTTCATCAGCAGTAGCGAAGCCCATAAAACCCCCACCCCTCCTGCACATGGACCTACACCTATTTGTTGTATAATAGGTATTGGTGCACTTTAAAGTGTAAAAAAAACCTGTTGCAGCCTGTCCCAGATTCTAGGCTTCAGGGTTAGACACTGTCCTTACCCCTGGGGCATTCTAAATCGAGATCGGGACGCCACAATTTTCACATTTGCCCTACCTCCCACGGCGATGTAAGAAACGCCGGCCGCATAGCATCTCTTGGCTGAGGCACACTCCCGCGCCTGACCAGGACGTGTCTATGTCCATGTCTAACGGGAATTGGGGATGCCACTGCTCCTGCTCACTGTTGCCGAGCTCTATGTCTACAGCTGATCATTAACATACGTAGCATGCAGTGCTAATTGGACGACAGCCACACACGCACTTTGGGACCAGGGATACATTTTTATGGGCAATTTGGGAGGGTTTCAGAAAGTGGGGCAAGGAGCATCACCCACGATAATGTAAATCTCAGATTTTGTTCCACTTTAAATCAAATAATTTATTCTTAGTATACAGTACGTCCTGCTCCAAATCTAATACTTACAGTTGGGAATATACTCCGCCAGATGGCGCTGGACTGCAGAGACATCGAAAATAGGCTCCTCCCGGCCCCTCAAATACCCGGGAACCTCCCACAAATTCCCCAGAATTTCTCTGCAGTCTGGCTGCGAAGGACGAGAAATTGGCTCTCTACTCGCAGGTGAGCGGGGTTATTAACCTGTGGCCCCGTAGGACTATTCCCACCCGTTCCACTAATATGCCTCTCAGCCTTGGCTGCGCTGGTCGGGTGAAGGTAGGCAGCACCGCTGTCAGGTGCTTAGAAGCGCTGCTCCACCACAATCCCCCACCAAAGGGTAGGCGGTCCAGGCTTATGGTGAGCCTCTATGGGATGCCCCTCCCGCACTCTTGCCCCTTGCCCCTGTCTATCGGTGGGCCCTATTTAGGTGGCCGCCGTCCTCCCTCATCCTCCTTATAGTCTTCGAGGGAAAAGAGGGGGGGTGTGTGTGTATGTGTATAGATATGTAGGTTATGAAGTCTGTGCTTTCACCTTTTCACATGTCTTTATTCTTATGTCAGCCGCCGCGCTGACTTGTCTTTATTGCTTTTAAATTTACCGCCGCCGCGCGCTGACTTGGTTCCCCACTTGGCGGCGGCATTACCTCAGGCGCTGGTGCGCCATCATTGGCTGTTGGCCTTCTGGCTTCGCGCTCTTCGGGGGGGGGGGGCGATGCCCGTCTTTGGCGCCTTCCGCGTCAACGCTGTTACTGGCTCGCCCCTCGAGGTATACCGACGCCATCTTTTCTGACTTGGTTGGCCTATGCGCGACGGACTCCTACCTACCGCGGTCCGTAAGTACCCTCGCGGGCTGCTTTATCTGCTTCACTTTTGTTACGATGTACTTAAGGTCTTGTCTGCTTATGTCTTTCATGCGGGACGAACCCTGCTTGGCTTCTCCCGGCCCTGTTTTAATATATTACTTGTAGGCCTTGTAAAAATTATACTCCCACGTCCCTAGCGGGTTATTGGGGCATCTAGGGTTGCTATATATCGTTATTTCCTATCGGCGTATTGCGCCACTATAATCACCATATGGAGGCATCTTAGGATAATGTTACCGGGGTCCCGTTGGGACAAGACCGGCTGTGTGTAGCGTGTGGGCAGCCTCATGCTGACGCTGACAAGGCACGGGTCTGTGTACCCTGTGCTAAGCAGGTGCTTGCATTGCAATCTGGCCTGCCAGTGGCTGCACCTCGTTTCACTTCACCTACACCCCCAAGCTTAAATCTCACTCCTGCTGAGTTGCATACTAGTGGGGATTCTCAGCCTGATGTGTCTTCTAGACTGGCTACTGTTGAACAGATTATTGCGAAGTCCTTAGCGCGTAAGGCCCGTGCTAAGAAGCGGCATTTGACGCCTAATGTTACGGTTTTCCCTATGGGAACTGAGGAGTTTTGGAATCTGTGTGGCTATACCCCGTCTGATGAAGGGGAGCTCTTTTCTGATTCAGGCTCATCTGATGAGAGACCAAGGGGTCATGACGATTCTGGCTCTGACCCCTGGGCCCCGGATGACACTGACAGGTTATTGACCCAGATTTTTGAGGTTCTGTCTATCTCTCTCCCTGTTGAGGCTCCCAGGCAAAGAAGGGAGCTTTTTCCATACAGCAAAATCACATTTGGAATTTCCAGAGCAGGCGTGCTCAAGGAATGGGAACGCCCCAGTAAACTTCCCGGGGTTCCAAAGAGTTGGGATAGGAAGTATCCCTTTCCTGCTGAGGTGGTTAAATATTGGTCACCCCCCCCCCCCCGAGGTGGATGCCCCGATCCTAGGGCTATCTAACACCTCTGTCATGCATTCCCCTGATTCTACTACCCTGCGGGATGCTGAGGACCAGCGCATTGACCAGCTGGCCTCCCACGCCTTTGCATGTGCGGGGATGGCGCTGCGCCCGGTCTGTGCCTCTGCCATTACTGCTGTGGCCACTAGAACCCTTATCAGAAATATGCTTGATAGTGCCCCTGATGATTTGCCTTGTGAGGTGTTTAATGCACTCTCGAGTTGTGATGTTTTTGTAAATTTTGTCTTATCAGCATTGGATGACACCATCAGAATGTGTGCCAGAACTTCTGCCCTCGTGGTGTCTATACGCCGCTCGGTTTGCCTGCGCCAGTGGGCTGCTGACAATGCTGTCAAGAAGGCCCTCACTGGTTTTCCCTTTAAAGGACTGCGTCTGTTTGGAGACCGCCTGGACCTTTTTGCTAAGGGAGGCAGGTTACCCCAGCGCAGGCGGCAACCTCGGCCCTTTCGGGGTCAGGGTTCCTTCTCCTCCCCTTACCGTGGTGCAAGACAGGGAAGGGGGGTATCTTTCCCTGGGGCCCGGGGAGATTTCTGGGGTAGAGGCATAGGACGTGGACGTCCTCGCTCCTCCTGGGGCCCCAAAGCTAAATCCTCTCCCAAGCCCCCTCAGGCATGATGGGGCGCCCTCACCCATCCGGGTGGGGGGGACGGCTGCAGCACTTCGCTCACGTCTGGAGGCTTCATGTCTCAGACCGGTGGATTCAGGAGGTAGTGTCCTCCGGTTACAAGTTGGAGTTTGCTGCCGATCCCCCTCCAAGATTCATCAGATCCCGGATTCCTCAGGACCCTGTGTCAGCTCAGGAGCTAGTGCAAGCAGTGCAAGGCCTCCTGGAACTGGGGGTCATCTGCCAGGTCCCTTGTTAAGAGAAAAAGGCAAGGGCTTTTATTCCAACCTATTCACAGTACCCAAAAGGATGGTTCTGTCATGGCCCATCTTGGACTTAAAGATTCTCAACAAGTTTGTCAGGGGCAGGTGCTTTCGCATGGAGACTCTGCGCTCTGCCATCAGTTCCCAGCGCCAAGGGGATTTCATGACTTCTGTGGACATCAAAGATGCTTACCTTCATATTCCTGTGTTCCCAGGTCATCAAAGGTTCCTCAGGTTCGCTCTGATGGATCAACATTACCAATTTGTGGCCTTGCCCTTCGGCCTCACTTCAGCTCCCAGGGTGTTCACCAAGGTGCTGGCTGGCGTGATGTCTCTACTCAGATGTCAGGGCGTCCGCGTGCTTCCCTATCTGGACGACATCCTCATCACTTCCCAGTTTCTACATCAGGCAGAGTTGGATACTCAGCTGGTGGTGTCCACTCTGGAGTCATTTGGATGGGTGATCAACCACCCCAAGTCCTCACTGTCCCCTTCCTTGGTAACTCCATTCCTAGGAATGAATCTGGATACAGTTCAGGCAAGGATCTTCCTTCCTCAGCAGAAGGTGGACAGTCTGATTGCACAGGCTCAGTCCCTCCTAGCTTGTCCCCATCCCTCCATCAGGCAGGGGATGCAGCTGGTGGGCCTGATGGTGGCGTGCTTCGAAGCGGTTCCTTATGCTCAGTTCCACTTGAGGCCTCTGGAACTTCACCTATTGTCTGTATGGGACAAGGACCCAGCGTCCCTGGACAGGGTCTGTGTGCTCTCCCCCCTGGTCAGGAGGTCCCTTTTGTGGTGGATGGACTCGAGGAACCTGTTGGCGGGCAGATCCTTTCTTGCCCCTTCCTGGGAGACGGTCACCACGGATGCCAGTCTGTCAGGTTGGGGGGGGGGGCGTTTCTGGAAGTCCCTGCGGTTCCAGGGGAGGTGGGGCCCTCAGGAGGCCCGCACTCCTATTAATGTCTTGGAGCTGCGAGCGATCAGGTTAGTTCTGTCTCGCTTGACTACTCATCTTCAGGGCCTGCCTGTTCAGGTGCGCTCGGACAACCAGACGGCAGTTGCCTACATCAATCATCAGGGAGGGACCCGGAGCAAGGGGGCCCTCCAGGAAGCGTCTCTGATCCTGATTTGGGCGGAGGCCAATGTTCAATGCATTTCAGCTGTGTACATCCCGGGGGTGGAAAATCACCTGGCGGACTCTCTGAGCAGGGGGACCTCTCGCCAGGGAGAATGGTCCCTATGCAGCAGGGTGTTTCAATCTCTGTGTCACCGTTGGGGCCAACCAGATGTGGATCTGTTTGCGTCCCACCACAATCACAAGCTTCCAGCTTTTGTCTCTCTATCCAGGGATCCTCTGGCCCTGACCTCAGATGCGCTAGCAATGTCATGGAAGGACTTTCAGTTCCTGTATGTCTTCCCCCCAATTCCCCTGCTGGGCAGGGCTCTGCGCAAGATTGCTCTGGAAGGGGTGCCAGCAATTCTGGTGGCCCCCAGGTGGCTAAGAAGAGTGTGGTTCGCAGACGTGGTACAGCTGGCAGTAGATCAGTACGCTCTGCCCTTGGTGCCAGATCTGATCACTCAGGGCTCACTACGCCATCCCAATTTACAAACTCTGGCTTTGACGGCTTGGCTGCTGAAACCTCCATCTTGATGGAGAAGGGGCTGTCTTCCTCTGTTGTGGTTACTTTGATTAAAGCTAGGAAGATGTCTTCCTCTTCCATTTATTACAGGGTTTGGCGGGCCTACATTGACTGGTGTGAGTCTAAGTCTCTCCCCTGTCGCGTCTTCTCTATTCCCAGGATTCTGGAGTTCCTGCAGCATGGGTTTGAGACGGGGCTCCAACTCAGTACTCTGAAGGGTCAGCTTTCTGCCCTGGCTATTTTTTTCCAGAAGTCCTTTGCTCAGCACCCTCTGATCAGGACTTTTTTCCAGGGGGTCACTCATGTGCGTCCCCCACGTAAACCTATGGTGCTTATTTGGGATCTGAACTTGATCCTGTCAGCCTTGCAGAGTGCTCCCTTTGAACCTGTGCAGGATGCTGCCTTGGCCATTCTTACGCTCAAGGTTGTGTTTCTGGTGGCTATCACTTCTGTTCGGCGTGTGTCTGAGTTGGCGGCGCTGTCCATGCAGCCCCCCTTCTATGAGAGGCACCAGGACAAGGTGGTGTTTCGTTTCAAACCTGATTTTCTGCCTAAGGTAGTGTCTGCCTTTCATTTGAACCAGGATATTGTTCTTATTCCTTCTTTGTGCCCTAATCCTAGCAATGCTAAGGAGAGGGTTTTGCACTCTTTGGATGTGGTTAGGTGGCTACTGCACCTTTCAGGAAAACTGATGCTCTTTTTGTGGTCCCTTCTGGTCCTAGGAAGGGTTTGGCTCCTGCCAAGTCTACTATCAGCAAGTGGATTCGTCAGGCTGTGATTCAGGCCTACTCTGCTAAGGGGAAGAATCCTCCCTTCCGCCTTACTGCTCATTCCACTCGTGCTATTGGTGCCTCTTGGGCTTTTCAGCACCAGGCTTCTGTTGAACAAGTTTACAAGGCCACTACTTGATCTTCTGTTCATACCTTTTCAAAGTTTTACAAGGTTGATGGTAGGGCCTCAGCTGATGCTGTTTTTGGCCAAAAGGTTCTGCAGGCGGCAGTGGTTTAAACTGCCTGCTGCTGATTTTCTTGGGGATCCCACCCTACTTTATGGACACTGCTATTACATGTCCCAACTGTAAGTATTAGATTAGGAGCAGGACGTACTGTTTACTAAGAATAATACAATTCTGTGATTACTCACCTGTAGAATTGGTATTATGAGTATACAGTACATCCTGCTCCAACCCACCCTTGGTTTGTATTTTTCTTGGATCCCCTGTATGGTGATTGTTATCATTGTTATAATTGATAGTTTGGATTGTTTAATGCTCCCGGCTTCTCCTTAACTGCTTTTCAATGCTGGGGAATTTGTGGGAGGTTCCCGGGTATTTGAGGGGCCGGGAGGAGCCTATTTTCAATGTCTCTGCAGTCCAGCGCCATCTGGCGGAGTATATTCCCAACTGTAAGTATTAGATTTGGAGCAGGACGTACTGTATACTCATATAGAATACCAATTCTACAGGTGAGTAATCACAGAATTGTATTTTTTTTCCCGTTGGGTTGAGTTAAAACTTTGATTGAAAGAAGCTGCCAGTGGGAAGAACTTTAAGCCATATATTTTTTTAAATCCATAAAGCTTATAAAAGGATTAGATAAAATAAAAAATAGTGTGTGTGTGTGTGGACACCATCAGGAACAGGCGGGTGACCTGTGCTATAAAAAGTGTCTATGTCTCCATATTGGGCGGGGGGTTCTTCCTGAAGGGTTGTGTAACTGTTCTCCAACCACAATGACGTGCCTATTTCTGCACTGTATACACAACATACAACTCAAACATTTCAAGACACAAGCACTGTGCTTGAACCTAAGCCGAAATAAAGCCAATAACAGGTACAGCTTCCCTGGCACTATTATCACCCCCTCTTCCCTGCTACAGCCTCCATAGGATCCAGTGGTAAAAAATAGAATGGTCCCCACCTCCTTGTAAAAACGCAGCAGTGCAGCACTTACTGGATGTTTAAAGGCTCATAACATAGCAGTAGATGCAGGTAGAATGATTTTTAATGTGAGCAATCTGTATGTACAGGGTGTGGGAAACATAGGATAGGCTCTAATTCTGAGTGAAGGTCTGCTTTAATGCTGCTGACTCAGGAGACCGGCATTGGAATGGAACAGATCACCCCCTGTAAACGTGGAATGATGCGTTCAAAAGCCTGTTGCCCCTTGAATTTGTTCCCAACAGGAGAAGGAAACCACAAACTTGGAGGGATTTTTTTTCAGTTAAGTGACCCCTTCTCACACACAGAACAAAACTCAACAGAAGCCCACCTGGAATCTAAAATATCCCAGGGCCTACTGCTGGCTTTACCCCAGGGCATCCGGAATCGGGATGCCCTGCTGTATGAAACCTTTTAGTTCGCCCATAAACACTCACCTTTCGCCGCTCTAACGGCACATGTGCAGGCTTTCATCCAATTAGAGCTGCCAATATGACTGTCATTTAGCAGAATGCTTTGTTTTCTATGGGCAGCTCTCATGACAGTGGGGATACAGGGGATGCCCCAGCTTGACCATTCTGTAGTGCTCACCATGTGACCCGCCTGTAGTATTATGTCATGATTTTGTGAATCTGGATGATTTCTGTAAATCTGGATGAATTAGGCGATTTTAGATGATTTCTGTGAATCGATGATTTGTGCGATTTTGGATCATTTCAGTGATGTTGGATGATTTCAAATTATTTGCACAATGTTTGATTCTTTATGATTTTGGTGAATTCATTGATTGTAGATGATTTTGGTGAATTTGCATGATTTTGGATGATTCCGATAAATTTGGATGATTTCGGTGAATTTGGATGATTTCAATGATTTTGGATGGTTTTGAATGATTTTGGTGTATTTGGAAGATTTCGGTGAATCTGGATGATTTTGGATGATGTTGATGATTTTTGGATGACTTCGTCCATGCACAAAAGTATACCTGTTGTGTAGGGCTAAACATGGCAATGTTCTCATTTTATTTTTCCATTTTGAAAATAAACCTATATTACCAGAGTGAGTAAAACGAAACCAGATTTGTCACTGGCAATAAAAGAAAGGGAAAAGATCCTGTGATGGAATAAAGTTATTATACTATTTATATATTTTCCATGTATATGTAAACCGACCAGATGTCCCACTTTAAGGCCCATTTTCCCTCTCTGGAGATACCTAAATGTCCCGCTTTGCTGACATGGGGAAGACCGTCCCACCAAATGCAGAATGTTGGATGTCTGGCTGGTTTACAACTGCTTTGGTTGAATAGTGGAATGCATGGATTCAATCAGCAACATCTTTTATAAACCAAATATTCCTAGAGCATGTGACCCGTAGTTAAGCCACACCCTAAACCACACCCCTACTATGCCCAGCACCCACAAACTGGTTTAATCTTTCCCAATTTGAGGACCCCCAAAAATGGTCAGTTTATGAATCCGAATCAGATTTATTCTGCCATATACTGGGAATTTGTTGTGGCAGGGAAACTAAAGGAATAGAGTAAGTAGTGGGACTAACACGTAAAGTGGATCAAAACCCAGGATTTTGTCTATCCTGGGTTTTGGTCCTTGCCCCGGGGCAACCCGGTCGGGGGTTCCCCAACGTGTGAAACCCCCCAGGTCGCTCTTCCCCGTCCTACAACGCATGCATGGCGCTTGTTTAATCAGCTCGTGCTCAGATCTGCTCAAGCCCCTGCGTCCAGAAGCTCGTCTAAGGCAGGCGGATCCAAGCACGCTGGCGGCCACTTCCCTCGCCTCCCTCTAACAGGGAGCATAGAGAAGAAAGGAACTCTTGTACCAGGCACCATCCATCCAGGCAGCCATTCCATTTCAGGCGCCTCTTGGTGGGGTTGTGTGTGTGTGTGTGTGGGGGGGGTCCTATTGTAAGAAAAAGCAGAGTACTGTGAGATAGTAGGAGGGAAAGTTACTAGAAGAGGAAGGAACTCTTGTACCAGGCACCATCCATCCAGGCAGCCATTCCATTTTAGGTGCCTCTTGGTGGAGGGTCTTAGAGTAAGAAAAAAGGAGAGTACTGTGAAGTAGTAGGAGGGAAACTTACTAGAGGAGAAAGGAACTCTTGTACCAGACGCCATCCATCCAGACAGCCAATCTATTTCAGGCATCACTTAGTGGGGGTCCTAGCGCAAGAAGTAGAGAGTAGCATGAGAGAAGGTCAGAATGAAAATAAAAACACCAGTGGGGGTCTTTGGATATGGGAGCGAAGCCAAGGAAGTGGATAATTCAAGGATAAAAGGGTTGATTCAGTAACGTGAGAATTTTTTATTCTCACTTTTTTTTTGTTTGGTGCAATTCAGCACCATTTTTAACTGAGCAAATATTTTAATAATTCCTACAGCTAATATTGTGCTGAATTACACTAAGGGAAAAAATCTAAATATTCTTAGTATACAGTACGTCCTGCTCTAGATAGATTACTTACACTTGGGTTATCCTCCGCCAGATGACGCTGCACTGCAGAGACATGTAAAAACAGGCTCCTCCCGGCCCCTCAAATACCCGGGACCTCCCACAAATCCCCAGAGAAGACATGAAATTATCACTCTCTCGCAGGTGAGCGGGGCTATTAGCCTGCGGCCCTGTTGGACTATTCCCACCCGTTCCTCGTGTGATGTGCCTCCCAGCCTGGGCTGCGCTGGTCGGGTGAAGGTAGGCGGCACCATGCGTGCTTATGGAGCGCTGCTCCACCGCAGTCCCCCACCAAAGGGTAGGCGGTATAGGCTGATGGTCAGCCTTCCTGGGATGCCCCTCCCGCCTTATTGCCCCATGCCCCGTGTAGCGGTGGGTCCTGTACAGAGGGCCTCCATCCTCCCTCATTCTCCCTGTAGCCTTCGGGGGGGAAAGAAGGGGGGGGTGTGGGTGAGTGTGTGTGAGTGTGTATAGTGCTTCGTGCATATGGCGTTTTTGTCTGTTTTGACTAGATATGTGGTGTCAGCCGCCGCGCTGACTTGTCCTTTTTATTATTACAATGGCCGCCGCCACGCGCGTCTTTTCCTTCATTTGGATGTTCTGCGCCGGGCGACGGCGTTACCTCAGACGCTTCTGCGTTCTCATTGGCTGCTTGTCTGTGGGCTTCACGCTCTTCGGGGGGCGGGGCCTGGCTTGGCGCGGTCTGCGTCGGGGCCCGCTCTGGCCCGCCCTTCGAGGTTCGCTCGGCGCCATTTTGTCAGGCCGGTCGTGCGCGCGCGTGTGACGGTTCTACCTACTGCGGTCTGTAAGTGCCCTCGCGGGCGGCTTTATGATCTTTCCTTACGGTGTATGGTTTTTGATGCCCCTTCTTCTCATTGTGTCTTTCAGACGGGTGAATCCAGTGGCTTCTCCCGGCCCGGTGTAATTGATAGTTGGGCCTAGTATAATTACTCCCACTTCCCTAGCGGGTCATTGGAGCATCCAGGGTTGCTTTACAGTGTCAATCCCTACTGGCTTATTGTGCCTATTAATCACCATATGGAAGCATCCCAGGATAATGGTTCCTTCGGGACAAGCCCGGCTATGTGTAGCTTGTGGGGTCTCACCTATCAGCGGTGACAGCGCATGGGTCTGTGTTCCTTGCGCACAGCAGGCGCTAACGTTGCAACCCGCCCCTCCGGTGGCTGGGCCTGCATCTCGTCTCACTTCACCTACTCCCCCAAGCTTGAGTCTCACCCCCATTGCATCGCATACAAGCGGGGATTCTCAACCTGATGTGTCGGCTAGACTGGCCAGTGTTGAAAAACTGATTGCTAATACTTTAGCGCGTAAGGCCACCGCTAAAAAGCGTCACTTAACCCCTGATGCCACTCTTTTTTCCCTATGGAGTCTGATGAATTTTTGCACCTATGTGGCTACACCCCCTCGGACGAAGGGGAGCTGTCTCTGATTCAGGGTCATCTGACGAGAGACCCAGGGGTCATGACGATTCTGGCTCTGATCCTGGGCCCCGGATGATACTGACAGACTGCTGGTTCAGATTTACGAGGTTCTGTCCATCTCTCCCCCTGTTCCGGCTCCCAGGCAAAGGGGTGAGCTTTTTCATACTGCTAAGGCTCGTTTGGAATTTCCAGAGCAATCCCATTTCAATAACCTTGTGCTTAAGGAGTGGGAACGTCCCAGTAGACTTCCCGGTATACCTAAGAGTTGGGACAGAAAGTATCCCTTTCCTGCTGATATGGTCAAGTGCTGGTCATCGCCTCCCGAGGTGGATGCTCCTATTCTAGGGCTGTCTAACACCTCTATTATGCACTCCCCTGACTCTACTACTCTGCAGGATGCCGAGGACCAGCGCATTGACCAATTGGCGTGTCATGCCTTTGCATTGTGGGGACGGCGCTCCGCCCGATTTGTGCCTCGGCCATTACATCTGTGGCACTCAGGGCCCTGATCAGAAGTGTACTTGACGGTGCTTCTGATGATTTGCCACCTGAAACGTTTAATGCACTGTCTAACTGTGATGTGTTTGTCAACTTTATCCTATCTGCCTTGGATGATGCCATTAGGATGTGTGCGAGAACTTCTGCCTTGGTGGTAGCTATACGCCGCGCGGTTTG
Source organism: Gastrophryne carolinensis (assembly GCA_027917425.1). NCBI lineage: Eukaryota > Metazoa > Chordata > Amphibia > Anura > Microhylidae > Gastrophryne > Gastrophryne carolinensis. The sequence continues at coordinate 44,277,218 of CM051244.1, read as the reverse complement.
ACTGCGCCAGTGGGCTGCTGACAATGATGCAAAGAAGGCCCTGACTGGGCTTCCATTTAAGGGGCTACGCCTGTTTGGGGACCGCCGAGACCTTTTGGCTAAAGGAGGTAAGTTACGCCAGCGCAGGCGGCAGTCTCGGCCCTTTTATGGGCCAGGGCTCCCTCCCACTCCCCTACCATGGTGCTAAGCAGGGAAAAGGGGTGTCCTTCGTGGGGGCTCGTGCTGATTCCTGGCATAGGAGCAGAGGACGACGTCCTGGCTCCTCATGGGGGTCTAAGCCCAAATCCTCTCCCAAGCCCCCTCAGGCATGATGGGGCGCCCTCGCCCGTCAGGGTGGGGGACGTCTACAGCACTTTGCTCACTTCTGGAGGCGCCACGTCTCAGACCGGTGGACTCAGGAGGTAGTGTCCTCTGGTTACAAGATAGAGTTTGCTGTGCGCCCCCCCCCCCAAGATTCATCAGGTCCCGGATCCCCCAGGACCCTGTCTCAGCTCAGGTTTTGATGCAGGCCGTGCAAGGCCTTCATGGAAACTGTGCTCGACCATCAGCTCCCTGCGCCTCGGGGGTTTCATGACGTCTGTGGACATCAAAGACGCTTACCTTCACATCCTGTGTTCTCAGGACACCAAAGGTTTCTCAGATTCGCGTTGGAAGATCAACATTACCAATTTGTGGCCTTGCCATTTGGCCTCACTTCAGCTCCCAGAGTTCACCAAGGTGCTGGCGGGAGTGATGTCTCTGCTGAGGTCAAGGGGCATACGCGTGCTGCCCTACCTGGACGACATACTCATCACCTCTCGGTCTCTACAGCAGGCAGAGCTGGACACTCAGCTGGTGGTGTCCAACCTGGAGTCCTTCGGCTGTGTGATCAATCACCCCAAGTCCTCTCTGTCCCCTTCCTCGGTGACCCCGTTCCTGGGATTCGGATACGGTTCAGTCAAGGATATTCCTTCCTCAACAGAAGGTGGAAGCTCTAGCTGCGCAGGTGAGGTTCCTGCTGTCGTGTCCCCAGCCCTCCCTCAGGCAGGGAATGCAGTTGGTGGGCCTGATGGTGGCGTGCTTCGAGGCGGTGCCTTTTGCTCATTTCCTTTTGAGGCTTCTACAACTTCACCTTCTGTCAGTATGGGACAAGGACCCAACGTCCTTGGACGGGGTCTGTGTGCTCCCCCCCCTTGGTCATGCGGTCCCTTTCGTGGTGGTTGGATCCCAGGAACTTGCTGGGGGGCAGGTCCTTTCTGGCCCCCTCCTGGGAGACGGTCACCACGGATGCCAGTCTGTCAGGATGGGGGGGATTCTGGAAGTCCCTGCGGTTCCAGGGGAGGTGGGGCCCTCAGGAGGCCCACTTGCCTATCAACATTCTGGAACTACGGGCGATCAGGTTGGTACTGGAGCAGTTGACCAATCACCTGAGGGGTCTGTCTGTGCAGGTGCGCTCAGACAACCAGACGGCGGTTGCCTACATCAGCCATCAAGGAGGGACCCGGAGCAGGGGGGCCCTCCAGGAGGTGTCGCGGATTCTGACATGGGCGGAGGCCAATGTTCAATGCATTTCGGCTGTGTACATCCCGGGGGGCAGAGAATCTACTGGCAGACTCTCTGAGCAGGGGGACCTCTCGTCAGGGAGAGTGGTCCCTCTGCCACAGGTTATTCCAGTCCCTGTGTCACCGTTGGGGTCTACCGGATGTGGATCTGTTTGCATCCCGTCACAATCACAAGCTCCCGGCCTTTTTCTCCCTGTCTCAGGATCCTCTGGCCTTGGCCACGGATGCTCTGTCAATGTCATGGCAGGAATTTCGGCTCCTATATGTCTTTCCTCCATTCCCCCTGCTGGGCAGGGTCCTGCGCAAGATTGCTCTGGAAGGGGTGCCAGTGATTCTGGTGGCCCCCGGTGGCCAAGAAGAGTGTGGTTCGCAGACGTGGTGCAGATAGCAGTAGACCAGTACGTTCTGCCGGGGGTGCCAGATCTGCTCACTCAGGGCCCCTTACGCCATCCCAATTTACAAACTCTGGCTTTGCCGGCCTGGCTGCTGAAACCTCCATCTTGATGGAGAAAGGCTTGTCTGCCTCGGTGGTTGAGACCATGGTGAAGGCTAGGAAGAAAACTTCTTCTTCCATCTATTATAGGGTATGGCGTACCTATATTGATTGGTGTGAGTCTAGGTCTCTTCCCTGTTGGGTGTACTCAGTCCCCAGGGTTCTGGAGTTTTTACAGCATGGGTTGGAGTCGGGTCTCCAACTCAGTACTCTGAAGGGTCAGGTTTCTGCCCTGTCTGTCTTCTTTCAGAAGTCTTTTTCTCAGCATTCTTTCAGGGGGTTACTCATGTGCGTCCCCCACGAAAACCTATGGTCCCTGTTTGGGATTTGAACTTGGTTTTGTCTGCCTTGCAGGGTGCTCCCTTTGAACCTATTCAGGATGCTGCTCTGGCTGTACTTACCCTTAAGGTTGTCTTTCTGGTGGCTATTACTTCGGTCAGGCGTGTGTCTGAGCTGGCGGCTCTGTCTATCCAGCCCCCATACTTTGAGAGACACCAGGATAAGGTGGTGTTCCGCTTTAAGCCGGACTTTCTGCCTAAGGTGGTATTTGCTTTTCATTTGAATCGGGATATTGTTCTTCCTCCTTTGTGCCCTAATCCTAGAAACGCTAAGGAAAGGGTTCTGCATTCCTTGGATGTGGTCAGGTGTCTGAAGTATTACCTTGTATTCACTGCGTCCTTCAGGAAAACTGATGCTCTTTTTGTGGTCCCTTCTGGTCCTAGGAAGGGTTTGGCTCCTGCCAAGTCTACTATCAGCAAATGGATCCGTCAGGCTATGATTCAGGCTTATTCTGCTAAGGGGAAGAGTCCTCCCTTCCGCCTTACTGCTCATTCTACTCGTGCTATTGCGGTCTCTTGGGCCTTCCAGCACCAGGCTTCTGTTGAACAAGTTTGCAAGGCCGCTACTTGGTCTTCTGTTCATACCTTTTTCAAGTTTTACAAGGTTGATGTTTGGGCCTCAGCTGATGCTGTTTTTGGCCGCAAGGTTTTACAGGCGGCAGTGGTTTAAACTGTCTGCTGTTACCTTTTTGTTGGGGATCCCACCCTACTTTCTGGACACTTCTATTGGATGTCCCAAGTGTAAGTAATCTATCTGGAGCAGGACGTACTGTATACTAAGAATAATACAATTCTGTGAAATACTCACCTGTAGAATTGGTATTATAAGTATACAGTACGTCCTGCTCCACCCCACCCTTGGTTTTGCATTATTCTGGATCCCCTGTATGGTGATTGTTGTCATTGTTATAGTTACCAGTTTGGGTGGTTAAATTCTCCCGGCTTCTTGTTCACTGCTTTTCAATGCTGGGAATTTGTGGGAGGTCCCGGGTATTTGAGGGGCCGGGAGGAGCCTGTTTTACATGTCTCTGCAGTGCAGCGCCATCTGGTGGAGGATAAGCCAAGTGTAAGTAATTATCTGGAGCAGGATGTACTGTATACTTATAATACCAAATCTACAGGTGAGTATTTCACAGAATTGTATTTTTTTTTCTCACATAAAAAAGTGAGAAAAAAAACCTTAAAAGTCCATAGCGTAAATTTTGCAGGGTATTGAGTCAACGGTAAATCCATGCGTTAAGGGGGGCATAAATACAGGAGTGGAGTAAGAACACTGGAGCACATAGAACAGCAGCACACTTGCGGGGAGGGGGCTGGGGCATATGGAGGCAGCATGCAAGTGGGGAGGGATGTTAAACTGGACCTTCAGCGTGATTTAATGAAAAGCCCAAACCCTTAAAAAAACTATTCCCCAGCATCTAAAATTAATATATTTTACGTTTTTAGTCACTTACTTGCTTATTATTATTTCCCCCACCGGGCTGCAACTCTGTTCAGGACTCTAGGATACGGGCGCCGCCATCTTGACTCAGAAGCATCACACATTCTGAGGCGAGGAGAGCAGGATAAAGTGCAGGGGACGGGGTTATAGCTGTGCTTTGAGCAGACAGAGCAGAGCTGGGTTTAGGGAAGGGACGGCATTCCCAGAATGCAGAGCGATACACAGTCAGAAGACATTTCCTGTTTGCAGGCTGCCTGATGCTCCATGAGCCGCCATCTTGGATGTTTAAAGGCTCATAACATGCAGTAGATGTAGGTAGGATGATTTTTAATGTGAGCAATCTGCATGTACAGGGTGTGGGAAACATATTATTCAGGGTGAAGGTCCTCTTTAAGGCAAATGGGGGTAGCTGGTACAGAAGAGGCATGGGGAACAGTATGCATATAAGGGAGGAAGGGGGTCCGAAGCACATGGAGAGGTCATTTAAGGGGCAGTTGTGGCCTAGAGGTAAGGGAGCGGGCTTGTAACCGGAGGGTGGCAGGTTCGAATCCCGGCCCTGGGACATGACTGAAGTGCTCTTGAGCAAGGCACCTAACCTTCCAACTGCTCCCTGCCGCTCCGGGCATGTGTACACTCACTGCACGAATGGGTTAAATGCGGAGGACGAATTCCTATGTGTGCACAAGCATACAATGGCCATCTTTGCATTAAAAAAGAAAAATTTGCGTTAGAGGGCAGGATGCATGGAGGGCAATATGGGGCACCATGGGGTTAACTACCTTGTCTGGAAATTAGGGTGACATTTTGTTCAGTGGGGTCCTTATTCTTCCCACACAATGCACATGAAGGGCTAGAGGGCATTTACCTTAACAAGAGTAACCCGGAGGCTGCCATAGCTGCCCCCTTTCTCTGCATCATGCCCCGACGGAGCAGCTGGTAGCCATGATCTTCACTAAAAACATTGTTTTGTGTCTGCAGCTTACGGCAAAGTGTTCCTCGTGCGGAAGATCAGCGGCCATGACTCCGGGAAGCTGTACGCCATGAAAGTGCTGAAGAAAGCGACCATCATTCAGAAAGCCAAGACGGCGGAGCACACGCGGACCGAGCGCCAAGTGCTGGAACACATTAGACAGTCGCCATTTCTGGTCACCCTCCATTATGCCTTCCAGACAGACACCAAGCTCCATCTCATTCTAGGTACGGCTATTCTCTCTGTAGCTCCCATGTTGGCCTGTCTGCGCGTGTCCAAAGCCTTTGCTTGTTGATCATCTTCCTCTGAAACATTTTTTTGCGTGAATCTAAACACTTCAACCAGAGATGTCAGCAAGCTGGTCGGCCATGGTGGAATATTTAGACTGAGGATAGTTATCACTATACACATAAGAATTCAGGAGAAAATTATACCCATTCACATTTAGACTAGTCACTCCTGCTATTGTTACACCTCCAAGATCAGACCTGGGCATTGTAAGGCACAGGGGCCGTATACGGCCCTTTGATTGGCTCTGACCGGCCCAGGCTGAGCTGGCTGGCAGAGTCCCTCCGCTCGTTATTCGGCATCCCTTCGCTCGTGCTCCCTGCGAGGCGCCCGCCCGTCCCTCTTCGCCGGGGGGTCGGCGCCTCCCGCACTGTACACAGGCGATTAGCGCGGGAGGCGTTGACCCGTGGCGAGGAGGGACGGGCGGGCGCTTGAAAGTGAAGAAGAGCCCAACCATGGGAGGAGAGGAAGGTGGGCTCTGGCGCCATCTTGCCTGGGTGGAGGGGCGGGACTCATAAGTGCCCTGACTGGAAGCCATCCTCTGGCTGTTGCTAAGCTTAAGGGGAAGGAGAGGAAGGGAAGTGGGGCTGAATTTGCTCTGCCCATTGTGGTGGAAGAGTGAGCTGCTGACATTTGTGGGGCGATATCCCCCCCTTTCTGTGGATCCTACCAACCGGTATCACCCTCCCCTCCAGTTGTCAGCTAAGTGCACATGGATCCTTGTCACAAGAGGACTTTAGCCCTCAAAATGTCCACTAAAAAAAGAAAGACGCTGAATGAAGGGTTTTCCAAAATAATGTACTGCTTTTTATAAAGAAATACAATTAATATTATGCAGAATTGAGTTCAGCCTTTTGGCCCGCCCCTCCACAATATTTTTAGTTTCTCATATGGCCCCATGGAAAAAATAATTGCTCACCCCTGTCCAAGATGGATGTGACCTTTTCCAAATTGCTTGTTTGTACCAGTCTCTCCCTTTGCTATTAGATGGATGTCACACTATTGTTCCATAGTTTCCATTTGGTGTGTACAGTGATGACTGGTCAACTGAATTTTCTAAGAATATTAAGCCACAGAGACGCCAACCTGATCCATTCCTGTATGGTGATATTTTCCTGTCCTGCACTTTCCATGGTCCTGAACACACCTGGGCCAAATAACCTGCTTGAATGGGAGTTCTGATTATCTAAGTCCACATATGTTGAGGTAAATGGTCTTTGGCCCCTTTCACACCTAGCCATTTGCATTGCGTCTGATTAGAATGCAGAAATACAATGTGTTGCAACAAAGCCTAGCCCATTAAAATAAATGGACCCTTTCAGATCAGTGCGCTGCGGTTTGCAAAACACTGCATGTAGCAGTTTACCCACAATGCATCCCATAAAAGTATATGAGCACCGCGGGTAAAGAGCATGTATTGCACATTAAAGTGGACCAAAACCCAGGATAGTCTTGGTCCTTTCCCCGGGGGCACCCCGATTCACAAATGGCAGGCGCGGGTACGTGCACTGCTAGAGGGAAGCAGAGGAGCTCTTAGTTGCGCCGTGGGACCGGGATAAGGTGAGCTGGGTTCGGGCGGTCTGCAGGGTTTAACACAGTGGGGTACCCCCAGGAAAAGAACCAAAATCCTGGGTTTTGGTGCACTTTAACTGCGGTGCATTGTGGTGAAAGGGCCGTACTCACTGCCACCTCCTGATCCATCGCCGCTGTCCTGGCTTCCATCAGGCACCGCTACAGCCAGCTTCTTGGGCGCCAGCTTCTTCAATCCTTTGCTCCTGACAGGACTAGTGAAAGGCCCAAGAGGTGGCTGCAGCAGTGCCTGACCAGAGGAGGATGCCGGTTCTGCACCCTGCTGCCGGAGCTCCTGCCACCGCTGCCTCCTCGTCATCCCTGCTGCCTCCAGGTGCCCGTGCCGCTCTAGGGGAACAGCAAACGAAAGGTGGTTGTGTGCTGCACTGTGTGCTTTTCCACTGCAATAGTGGTGGAAAAGTACAATGTGAAAGGGATGCAGGGCTGGAGAAAAATGACCCTATAGAAATAGGTCATGTTGGCATCTCAGATGATTGCCTGGTACATTTTAGTACATTATAATTGAATGACAATAATTGAATGACACAATGAGGATTGCTTATTTGAAACAAACTTTTATCAAAGTTGCGCATGCGGCATTACTTCCTGAACATTTCCGGTTTCCCCTGCTCCCTGTAAGTCTCTTGAAGTCTTCTAGGTCTCTCTCTCTCTCACAGTCCAAAGACAGACTGGCATCTGCTGAATCCAGACTGGGCCAGAACTGTGGAAAATGGGGCACCGTATGATAAGATCCACAATTTATTAATCCAAGTTAAAACGGGGTACAGCACACAGTGATAAAATACAGCAGCACGTCCATACTGCTGGATCTCATCACTGTGTTCTGTACCCTGTTTTAACACAGATTAATACATTGTGGATTTAGGGGCAGTTATGGCCTAGAGGTAGGGAAACAGGCCTGTGACCAGAAGGTGGCAGGTTTGATTCCCAATCATAGGACATGACTGAATTGCCCTTGAGCAAGGCACCTAACCCCCAATTGCTCCCCGGGCGCTGAGTTTAGGGCAGCCTACCTCTCCGGGCACATGTGCACTTCACTGCCCCTTAGTTTGTAATACACTTGCGTATAGTCTGGTGTGCACACGGAGTTGTGTTGTTCACAGTGGACGGATGGGTAAAATGCGGAGAAGGAATTCCATGTGTGCTAATGCACAAAATGGCCACTATAGCACTATTATCTTATCATACCAGTGCCACCCTTTCCTCTTTGCTGGACTTTGGATTTAGACTACTCCAGGCCGGACATGGTTACCATATAAGGGGTGAGTTTCAAGGAGTCGTGAGCTGGCTGAATTTCTCCCTCATGCACTATAGGCCACAGCTGTCGCACACTGGCTGACTTTTAGTAAACCCTGTGTTACTGGGAGTGAATTTGGATCAGCAGCCCTGCCAGTTCCTTCCTCTCTACGGGACCCTTTCTCTGAACTGTGTGGAGCCAGGTGTCAGTGGTTCAGACTTGTTATGAACAATAATAATTATTTATATAGCGCCATCATCTTCCGTAGTGCTTTACAAGGTATGATTACAGACAAGGTAAAACATATAGTACAGGGAACAATACAAAACTAGATGCCACGAGATTCAAACCAGGTGTTGTGAGCACAGGAGACTATAGGAAGGAGAGCCCTGCCTTTGTGAGCTTACAGTCTAAAGGATGGGGGTGGAGACAAAGGGGCAGGATCACAAGTGGTAGAGCTTGAGTTGGGCTGCATGTGCCATTTGAAGGTTATAGGAGTTACTTAAAAAGGAGCAACACCCATTATTAAACGGGTGTTGGTCCCTCTCTCTGTTGATAGGAAGAACCTCGGGGGGGCATCCAGAATGCTGGAGCCGCCTCACACCTGAAGGCACAGATTGCTTCTAATACTCGCCTTCATTACGAGCCAGCGCCGGGAAAGGAGTCCCGTGATTGGCCGCCGGTGAGTATTACGAGCGGTCTGTGCAGTTAGGTGTGAGGGGGCTCCGGCGCTCTGGAAGCCCTCCCAAGGTTCTTCCTATCAGCAGAGAGAGGGACCAACACCCTTTAAAGTAATAGTGGGTCTTGGTCCGGTTTAAGCCAGGTTATATGCTTGTCTGAAGAAGTGAGTTTTGAAGGCATTTTTAAAAGCTGGAGTGATGGAGAGTGCATTCCAGATAAGTGGGGAGGCACGGGAGAAGTCTTGAAGGCGGGAGTGCGAGGAGGTAACCAAGGAGGAGGACAGGAGAATGTCAGAGGCAGAGCGGAGGTTATGCTTGTGTTTGTAACGCTGGATCAGAGATGAAATATAGGGAGGGGTTTTGTTTTTAGAAGTTTGAACTGAACTCTCTGAGAGACAGGTAACCAGTGGAGTGATTAACAGGGGGAGCAGCGCTGGAGATACGAGAGGAGAGGTGGATGAGGCGAGCAGCAGAGTTTAGAATAGATTGGAGGGGAGCTGTTCGTTGGCAAACCACAGAGAAGGGTGTTACAGTAGTCCAGTCGGGAGATGACCAGGGCATGCACTAGCATTTTAGTGGTATCAGGTGAGAGGACGGGACGGATGTGGGAGATATTTTCCTGGTGTACAGCACGGCTTGCTTCATTTCAATTCTTTACATTTGGGTAATCCGCCACAAGGTGGCGCAGTTGACTGCAGAAAGACTTGTGGCTCCTCCCGGCCCATAAAAGGGCAGGAATTACCCAGAGACTCCAGCATTATTCTAAGTATGTCACACACCCCGCTTCAGATAGTCATTACACTTGGGTTATACCGACCTGTAGAGGGCGATCTTGCAGAGATGTCATGAAAAAAAGGGAGCCCCTCCCGGTCTATAAATACCTGGTACCTCCCACTCATTCCCCAGTCAAGTCAGAAGATGGATGTCTCCTCCTTGCAGGTAGCCGGGGTAACTCCCGGCCTGCTTGTTAGTCTATTTCTGCCTGGACCCCTTTCTTAGTATTTCACCTTGCCTCCCAGCCTAGGCTGCTGGTCCGGGCAAGGGTAGATGGCACCCAACGGTGCTTAGGAGCTACGCTCCGCCGTGAGACCCCATACTAAGGGGTAGGCGGTTTGCCGGGTTGGTGATCCCGGTTCGGGATGCCCCGTCCCTTGCCCTTTCACCTCCCAGCGTGCATTCCCCCTCTCCTGGATTACCCTTGCTCCTTAGAGGGGGGGGGGCTTTCTCCCTTAGTGTAATTGTCTTTATTGAGTGTTTGTCACAGCTGTACTTTTTGTTGTGTGTGTGTGTGTGATCCACTTGGGTGCATTTTTATGTCAGCCGGCACTGGCTGTGCGGCGGCAACGGCCGGTGGGGGAGCTTCTTCCCCTCGGGTGCGGTTGGTAGGGGGGCGGGGTCGGGCGCTCAGCGCGATCGCCTACGGCCCGCCCCCTGTGCTCCCGTCACCGCTGTGGAACCTGGCCACTGGCCGGGAGCGGCGTTGTTGTCGGGGGGGGCGGGGCCGGGTGCGTTGCGCGATTCGCGCCGGCCCGCCCTTCTTCTCCCTCTACTTCACATGTTCCTCACCTCTGGCAGGACGGACGCCATCTTTCTCCGTGAGTTGCCCTTGGGGCCTCATTACTTTCATGACATGCATATGTTTATATATCTATATTTTTTATGTTATTGCATATCAGTATGTCTGCTTTGGGTACTTGGGCATGATTGAGGTGCTGAATAGCCCTGTATTCTGTCTTCCAGGTGGACCCTTGTTGGATCTTAAAGGGTCCTCCTGGTCCTAAGGGTCCCTGGTTTAATTTAAGAACTCCCCATAAATCCTCCCACTCGGGACACAGAAGGGGCATCCCGGGTCGCTTATATCGCCTAATTCCCTTGGGTATTGCGACTACCAATAAAATCACCATATGGAGGATTCCCAGGATACCGGGCTCGGGCTCCCCTCAGGGCAACCCTGGCAGTGTTTGGGGTGTGGGGCATCTCTTACAGGGGATGATGTTTTCCCTTGCATACCATGTGCGCAGCAGACTATTACGCGGCAGTCCGGATCCCATGCGTCTGGTTCTGCGCCGCCGGCCCCTTCTCCTACCCCTCCCCGCCTGACCCGTACCCCATGTGATGTTGTCGAGTGGGGAGTCGCAATCTGAGGTGTGTGCCAGATTGTCCAATCTTGAAAAATTATTTTCTAGCGCTGTGGCCAGAAAGACCCCGGCTAAGAGAAAGCACTTGTCCCCAGCCACACAGGCTTCTGATCTTGAGGAGTTTGATTCACTGGACTGGTCTGATTACCCCCCGCTAGAGAAAGGGGAGTCGGATGGTTCTGACGATCAGCAATTTGTTGGCGCTGATGCCGAGCGGGGTCAGGGGGATTCTGTGGATACCCCTAAGGTCCTGGCTCATATGTTTGAGGTTCTGGCAATCTCTCCTCCTGAAGTGACTCCTCCGCAGAAGGGGGAGTTCTTTGAGGAGGCTAAGCCGCGCTTAGAATTCCCTAATCAAAGGCATTTCGACGGCATTATTCTTAAGGAATGGGAGAGGCCTACTCGGCTTCCGGGTGTCCCTCCGGGTTGGGATAAGAAATATCCTTTTCCGGTGGATGCGGTGAAGCGCTGGTCGTCCCCTCCCGAGGTGGACGCCCCTGTTTTGGGGTTGTCTAGCACCTCTGTCTTGCATTCTCCTGACTATTCTACTCTCAAGGACGGTGAGGACAAACGCATTGACCAGATGGCTTGTCACGGTTTTGCCAGTGTCGGGTCGGCCTTGCGGCCTGTTTGTGCTTCTGCGCTTTTAATAGTGGCTTTTAGGTCGGTTGTCAGGGACCTGTTGTCTACCTCCAGGCTTGACCCGGCTAGTGATGAGTTCACCGCCCTTAAGCGGTGCGAATTGTTTTTGTCATTTTTGCTAGCCGCCCTGGATGACACCATAGTGATGTGTAGTAGAACTTCGGCCTTGCTGGTGGCTATTCGGCGGTCGGTTTGGTTGAGCCAGTGGGCGACTGATTTTGTGTCCAAAAAGTCTCTTACGGCTCTTCCCTTTCTGGGCTTGTGGCTCTTTGGAGAAAAATTGGATTCGGTCGTAAAAGGAGGTAGGTTACCTCAGCAAAAGAAGCAATGCCGTCCCTTTCGGGGGGCGGCTTCATTTACCCCTTCTTTCGTGGGGCCAGAGCTGGATGGGGATCGGCTGTCTTCCTCTCCAGAGATGATTCCTGGAACAGGGGAAGAGGACGTGCTCGTCCAGGTCACAGCTGGGGCTCCAAGCCCAAAGCCGCTGCTAAGCCGGCTCAGCAATGAGGGGGCGCCCTCACCTTTGCGGGTGGGGGGACGGCTGCAACGCTTCTCCCAGGTCTGGGACCAGGAGGTCTCGGACAGATGGATTCGGGAAGTGGTGTCTTCCGGTTACAAACTGGAGTTCGAGCTCCGGCCTCCTCCCAGATTCTTCAGGTCTCGCGTGCCCTTGGATCCTCTGGCCGCGCAGGGGCTCCGGGCGGCAGTAAAAGATCTCCTGGACATGGCTGTCATCTGCCCGGTGCCTCCCTCGGATTGGGGCCTGGGATACTATTCCAATCTGTTTATGGTGCCCAAAAAGGATGGATCCGTTCGTCCCATCCTGGATCTGAAGTTCCTCAATAGGTTTATCCGTCCCAGGAAGTTCCGCATGGGGACTTCGGCAGGAGGACTTCATGACGTCCATAGACATCAAGAATGCCTATCTGCATGTTCCAATCTTCCCGGCGCATCAGAGATTTCTCAGGTTCGTGGTGGAAGATCGGCATTTTCAGTTTGTGGTCCTTCCATTTGGCCTTACCTCGGCTCCAAGGGTTTTCACCAAGGTGCTAGCGGGGGTGATGGCCCTCCTCAGAGCCCAGGGAATCCGCATCGTACCTTATCTGGACGATCTTCTTATTATGGCATCCTCTCTCAGCCAGGCGGAGCTAGATACCAGGACTGTGGTAGCCACCCTGGAGAGATTCGGCTGGGTGATCAACTATCCCAAGTCCTGCCTCTCTCCGTCCAGGGTGGTGGCGTTCCTGGGAATGTCTCTGGATACTTCTCAGTCCAGAGTGTTCCTTCCCCGGCCCAAGGTTCTTTTGATTCAGGAATTGACTCAGCTTCTCCTATCCATCCCTCGCTCGTCCATCCGGCTGGGGATGCGACTGGTGGGATTGATGGTGGCTTCGTTCGAGGCAGTTCCCTTTGCCCAGTTTCACACAAGGACGCTCCAGCTCCATCTCTTGGCGGCCTGGGACGGGTCCCCGCTGTCATTGGATCAGTCTTTTCTGATGTCCCCCCGGGTTCGGCATTCCCTTCGGTGGTGGCTGGAACCAAGCAATCTGATGAGGGGCAGATCCTTCCTGACCCCTCGTTGGGAGACGGTCACCACGGATGCCAGCCTATCGGGTTGGGGGGGATTTTGGAAGGATCTTCAGTTTCAGGGACTGTGGGGGCCTCAGGAGGCTTACGACCCCATCAATGTTCTGGAGCTGAGAGCCATCAGGTTGGTTCTGGCTCACTTGACTCATCAGTTACAGGGCTTACCGGTTCAAGTTCGATCGGACAATCAGACGGCGGTCGCTTACATCAATCACCAGGGAGGGACTTGCAGCAGGTGTGCCCTCAGGGAAGTTTCTTTGATCCTGGCTTGGGCAGAGAGCAATGTTCCATGCATCTCGGCGGTGAACATTCCGGGAGTGGAGAACAAGGAGGCGGACTCCCTGAGCAGGTGCTCATCTCGCCGGGGGGAATGGTCGCTCAGCCCCAAGGTGTTTCGGTCGCTTTGCCGCCGGTGGGGGACTCCGGAGGTGGACCTCTTTGCCTCTCGTCACAATCACAAGCTTCCGGCATTTGTGTCTCTCTTGCGGGATCCGCTGGCTCTGGCAGCGGATGCCATGTCTCTGAACTGGAGGGATTTGGGGTTTCTTTACCGGTTCCCTCCGTTTCCCATGGTGGGCAAAGTGGTGCGCAAGCTGGCCCTAGAGGGCCCGTCGGCAATCCTGGTGGCTCCAAGATGGCCAAGACAGATTTGGTTCGCAGACGTGGTAAGGTTGGCGGCGGATCAGTTAGATCTGCCCCTTCTGCCGGATCTGCTCACTCAGGGTCCACTGCTATACCCCAATTTACCAACGCTGGCTTTGACGGCGTGGCTGCTGAAAGCTCCATCTTGAAGGAGGAAGGTCTTACTGATGTCATTCAGACTCTGGTTAGGGCTAGAAAGAAGTCTACCTCTGCCATCTACTATAGGATTTGGAGGTTTTATATTGATTGGTGTGAGGTCCGGGCCTTGCCTTGCAGGGTGTTTTCTATCCCTAGGGTTTTGGAATTTCTGCAACATGGTCTGGACCTGGGTTTGCAGCTTAGTACGCTGAAAGGGCATGTCTCTGCCCTGGCGGTTTTCTTTCAAAAGTCTTTTGCTCTTAATCCTCTGGTTAAGACCTTTTTTCCAGGGGGTTACGCATGTGTGGCCTCCTAGGAAGCCTTTGCTCCCAGTCTGGGATTTGAATTTGGTTCTTTCTGCCCTTCAGGGTCCTCCTTTTGAACCTTTGCAGGATATTGCTCTTTCTACGCTTACTCAGAAGGTTGCGTTTCTGGTTGCCATCACTTCCGTTCGGCGTGTATCGGAGTTGGGGCTTTGTCCATTAAGGCTCCTTACTTTGAGAGGCATCAGGACAAGGTTGTTTTCTGCTTCAAGCCAGATTTCCTTCCTAAGGTGGTTTCTACTTTCCATCTTAATCAGGACATTGTTCTACCCTCCTTGTGTCCTAAGCCCAGCGATGACAAGGAGAGGGTTTTGCATTCTCTGGATGTGGTTCGCTGTGTGAAGTACTATTTGGTGGCTACTTCTTCTTTTCGTAGGACTGACGCCCTTTTTGTGGTGCCCTCCGGGCCTAGGAAAGGTTTGGCTCCCGCCAAGTCTTCCATTAGTAAATGGATTCGCCAGGCCATTGTTGGGGCCTATTCTGCCAAGGGGAAGGTTCCCCCTTTTCGTGTTACTGCTCATTCTACTCGTGCCGTTGGGGCGTCCTGGGCTTTCCAGCATCAGGCCTCTGTTGAGCAAGTTTGTAAGGCTGCTACTTGGTCTTCCGTTCACACTTTTTCCAAGTTTTATAAGGTTGATGTGCGGGCCTCAGGGGATGCTGTTTTTGGCCGCAAAGTTCTGCAAGCTGCAGTGGTTTAAGTTTGTGCATTGTTGCCTTGTTTTGGATCCCCGCCCTTTATGGACACTGCTATTGGATGTCCCAAGTTTAATGACTATCTGAAGCGGGGTGTGTGACATATTTAGAATAATACCATTTTGTGATTACTCACCTGTAAAATGGGTATTATAAGTATGTCACACACCCCGCCCTTTGGTATTCTGGATCCTTTCTATGGTGAAGCTTTTTTACTGTTACTGGTTATTTTGGCTCTTCCTGGTCCCTTTACTGCTGTCTTAATACTGGGGAATGAGTGGGAGGTCCCAGGTATTATGGACCGGGAGGGGCTCCCTTTTTTCATGACATCTCTGCAAGATCGCCCTCTACAGGTCGGTATAACCCAAGTGTAATGACTATCTGAAGCGGGGTGTGTGACATACTTATAATACCCATTTTACAGGTGAGTATTCACAAAATGGTATTTTTCTGCAGTCCTGACTGCGAAGACAGAAGACTTCTCTCTCTGGTTATTCGCAGGAGAGCAGGGCGCCCCAAGCCCGTCGGCCCTGCAAGCCTATTCCCACCTGTTCCGGGACCCTCTCTGCCTCCCAGCCCCGGTTGTCGGTTCAGGTGAAGGTAGGGGGACACCTGGGGTCAGGGGGTTCTTAGACCTATGCTCTGGGCCGCAGACTCTGTTTCCAAAGGGTAGTCGGCCATAGGCAAATGGTGAGCCTAGGTGGGGGCAGGGAGAAACCACCTATTGCGCCTATCTCACTTGCTTTATTGCTTGCGTTTGTCTGTCACTTTTTTCTCTACTGTGTCCTTTGATCATGTGTGTGGTCTGTGTTCCCTGCGCTCAGAGTGTCATTGCGGACCAGGCTGGGGTGAGCGCCACTCTCCCCAGTCCTATCCTGCCTCCAGCATCACCTACAACCCCCCGCCTGCATTTAGCCCCTAGCGAGGGGGAAGCTAGCAGGTGGTCCCATTCAGACTTGGCGCTGCGCGTGGCTAGCCTTGAGCGGCAGCTGGCCCGTCCGGTTTCCGGCAAGGCCTCTAGTAAGAGGAGGCATTTGGAACCGGCTTATTCTCTTTGACGATGAGGAGGACACTTATGATACTTTTGGCGGACGTGACTCCATGGAGGAGGGGGAGTTGTTCCATGATTCTGACTCCTCAGGGGATCGTCGGGGCATTCTTGACAGTGATCTTGGATCTTCCTCGAACGAGGACTCTTGGCTCCCTGACAATACGGATAGACTGTTGTCAGCGGTTTTTGAGACCTTGCACATTGTTCCCCCTAAGGCAGCAAAAAAGAAACAGGGTGAGCTTTTCCGCCCTGATAAACAAAGCCTAGAATTTCCGGAGCAGGGACATTTTTCCAAGATGGTCCTTAAAGAATAGGAACGGCCCAACAGGTTGTCTTCGCTGCCTAAGGGACTGGATAGACGGTGTCCCTTCTCTGCTGAGTTGGTCCGTCTTTGGTCTTGTCCCCCAGAGGTGGACGCTCCTGTCCTGGGGCTTTCCAATACTTTGGTTATGCCGTCTCCTGACACTACTACCTTACGCGACAATGCTGATCGGCGCATGGATCAACTAACTTGCCATGCTTTCACTTTTGTGGGGGCTGGCCTTCGACCGGTCTGCACCGTGGCTATTGCAGCCATTGCTGTCAAGAAGAAGATTAAGCGCCTTGTTGAGGCCGCCAGATCCCGCAAGCGAGCGGACGAGTATAAGGACCTTTTGCCTTTGTGCTATCTGCCATGGATGATGCTGTCCGGCTTGGTGGTAGGGCTTCGGCCGATCGTGTTGCTATGCGTCGGTCTGTCTGGTTGCTGCAGTGGGCGGCCGACGCTGCCGCTAAGAAGTCCCTCACCGGTCTTCCCTTCACGGGACTTCGTCTTTTTGGGGAGCTTCTTGATGTATTGGCCAAGGATGGTCTGCTCCCTCAGCGTAGAAAGCCTTCTCAGCCCTTTCGGGGGTCTTCTTCCTTTCATCCTTTCCGAGGGGGACGTTGCGCCTCCTTCCCTGGCGGTCGCAGGGAATCCTGGGGGCGAGGTAGGGCTCGCGGTCGTCCAGGTCTCTCCTGGGGGTCCAAGCCTAAGCCCCCCACCAATGCCCCTCAGGCATGAGGAGGCGCCCTCACCCATCCGGGTGGGGGGATGGCTTCGGCTCTTTGCTCACGTCTGGAAATAATACTTCTCGGACCGGTGGATTCAGGAGGTGGTGTCTGCCGGCTACAAGATAGAGCTGGCAGCTTGGCCTTCGGTCCCTGATCTCCCAGAATCTTGTGACAGCGCAGGGCCTGCGTTTGGCCGTCCAATGTCTTTTATTCCTCTTCAAGAACGGGGTCGGGGGTTCTACTCCAATCTGTTCACGGTGCCCAAGAAGGACGGCTCCCTGAGGCCCATCCTGGACCTAAAGGGTCTCAACAGATTTGTCAGGTTCTAACACTTCCGCATGGAGACCTTACAGTCGGCGGTGAATTCTCTTCGACCAGGCGACTTTATGACCACTGCGGACATCAAGGATGCCTATTTGCACGTTCCTATCTTCCTAGGGCATCAGAAGTTCCTGAGGTTCGCTCAGGGGGATCAGCACTACCAGCCTTGCCGTTCGATATCACTTCGGCCCCACAAGGTGCTGGCGGGTGTCATGGCCCTACTGCGGAGCCAGGGCATTCGCATTCTTCCTTACCTGGACGATCTGTTGATTGCGGCTCAATCTTTTCATCAGGCCGAGAGGGATACTCAGGTGGTTGTGTCCACCCTAGAGTCCTTCGGTTGGGTGCTCAATTATCCCAAGTCTTCGCTCACTCCGTCCTTGGTGAGGTCCTTCCTGGGCATGACGCTGGATACTTCTCAAGTCAAGGTGTTTCTTCCTCAGCAGAAGGTGGAGGGCCTTCAGATGCAGGCGCGAGCCCTGCTGTCATGCCCTCTTCCCTTCATCCGTCGGGGGATGCAGTTGGTGGGACTCGTGGTGTCTTGCTTCGTAGCCTTACCTTTCGCTCAGTTCCACATGAGACCTCTTCAGTTGAACCTCTTGACCGTTTGGGATCGGACACAGGAGTCCCTGGTGCAGGAATTTTCCCTGTCCCATCTGGCCAGACAGTCCCTCTCGTGGTGGCTGGAATCCTCTAGCGGGCAGGTCCTTTCTGCCTCCGTGCTGGGAGATTGTCACCACGGACGCCATTCTGACTGGTTGGGGAGGGTTTTTGCAATCGCTGCAGTTCCAGGGCCAGTAGGGCCCTCAGGAGGCCCACAAGCCCATCAATCTCCTGGAACTGAGAGCGATCAGGTTGGTTCTCTTCAGTTGACTCCCCACTTACGGGGTCGTGCGGTCCAGGTCCGCTTGGACAATCAGACGGCTGTCGCTTACATCAATCATCAGGGCGGGACTCGGAGCAAACGAGCCCTCGAGGAGGTGTCCCTGATATTGTCTTGGGTGGAGGAGAATGTTCCCTGCATCTCAGCGGTTTACATCCCAGGGGTGGAGAACCAGGACTCCCTGAGCAGGGGGACGTCTCGTCTGGGAGAATGGTCCCTTGACAACAAGATCTTTCATGCCCTGTGTCGCCATTGGGGTTAGCCGTACATGGACCTGTTTGGGTCCCATCACAATCACAAGCTTCCAAGATTCGTCTTTCTGTCAAGAGATCCTCTAGCCTTCGCCACGGACACGCTAGAAATTCCCTGGACGGGGTTTCGACTCCTCTCTGCATTTCCTCCCTTTCCTCTCCTGGGTCGGGTGCTGCGCAAGATAGCCCAGGAGGGGGTACCGACCATCCTGGTGGCCCCCCGCTGGCCAAGAAGTGTATTGTTCGCGGACATCATCCAGATGCCGGAAGAAATCCTCTTCTATGATTTACTATAGGGTTTGGCATGCTTACATTGCCTGGTGCAAGTCTAAGTCTTTTCCTTGTCGCACCTTCTCCATTTCCAGGATTCTGGAGTCTTTACAACATGGGTCAGGAGTCGGGTCTACAACTGACTACCCTCAAAGGACAGATTTCGGCCTTGGTCTTTTTCCGAAGATCTTTCGCCAATCATTGGCTTGGCAAAACTTTTTTCCAGGGAATTACTCATGGACGTCCACCGCGTAAGCCTCTGCTACCAGTGTGGGATTTGAACTTGGTGCTTTCTGCTCTCCAGGGTCCCCCCTTCGAGCCTCTACGCGTTGCTGCTCTTCCCATTCTGATTCTTAAGGTGGCCTTTTTGGTTGCTATCACTTCAGTGCATCGCATCTCTGACCTGGCGACGCTTTCCATTAAACCTCCTTACTTTGAGCGGCATCAGGATAAGGTGGTGTTCCGTCTTAAACCGGAATTTTTGCCTAAGGTAGTATTTGCCTTTCATCTCAATGAGGACATTGTCTTGCCTTCCTTGTGTCCTGCCCCTTTTAATTCTAAGGAACGGACCCTTCATTCCCTGGATATGGTCAGGGCTCTCAAATTTTATTTGGTTGCCACTGAGTCCTTTCGGAAGTCTGATTCTCTGTTTGTCCTTCCTGCTGGGCCTAGGAAGGGCTAGCCTCCGGCCAAATCCACTATCAGCAAGTGGATCAGACAAGCTGTGGTACAAGCGTACTCTGCCAAGGGGAAGGAACCCCCTTTCCGTGTTACAGCTCACTCCACTAGGGCTATTGGTGCCTCTTGGGCATTTCAGCACCAGGCTTCTGTTGAACAGGTTTGTAAGGCCGCTACTTGGTCTTCAGTTCATACTTTTTCCAAATTTTACAAAGTTGATGTTAGGGCCTCAGCTGATGCTGTTTTTGGACGCAAGGTGCTTCAGGCGGTAGTGGTTTGAACTGCCTGCCATTGCTCACTGGAGATCCCACCCTTCTTCATGGACACTGCTGTTGGATGTCCCAAATGTAAAGAATTACCGCATTTTGCGCCCTATAAGACGCACTTATTTTTCCCCAAAAGTGGGGGAAAAATGTCCGTGCGCCTTATCGGGCGAATGTAAAAAAAAAAAAAAAACTCACCCGTTCCCGGCGCTCCCGCGTTGCCTGCCACACTGCGAGAGGCCAGAGGAGCGGCGGGGGCTCTGTCCCAGTCCCGCCGCTGCGATCGCTGTCTTTTCAGGCAGCGATGACAGCGGCGGGGCCAGAGACAGAGCCCCTGCCGCTCCTCCATCTGCTGCCTCTTCCGGGTTCAGAGCACACGCGAGCACGCGCGAGCACGAAGGTCCGGGCAGTGGGTGGGCGTGGCCTGCTCCGGTGCAGGCCACGCCCACCCGGTGCCCGGACCTTCGTGCTCGCATGTGCCCAGGAACAGCAGATGGAGGAGCGGCAGGGGCTCTGTCTCTGGCCCCGCCGCTGTCATCGCTGCCTGAAAAGACAGCGATCGCAGCGGCGGGGCCGAGACAGAGCCAGCTCGTGAATGGGGTGGGCGTGGCCTGCGCCGACGCTGCGACGCAGGCCACGCCCACCCCATTCACGGAGCCGGCCGCTCGGCGCAGCGGTGTCAGCGGACAGGTGAGTTTAAAGTTTTTTTTTTGATTATTACATGGCGCCTGCCTAATGGGGGGAGAGGGGCCACACTGCCTATTCTAATGGGGGGAGAGGGGCCACACAGCCTATGGGAATGGGGAGAGGGGGATGCCACACAGCCTATGGGAATTGGGAGAGGGGGATGCCACACAGCCTATGGGAATGGGGAGAGGGGGATGCCACACAGCCTATGGGAATGGGGAGAGAGGGATGCCACACAGCCTATACTAATGGGGGGAGGGGGATGCCACGCAGCCTATGGGAATGGGGAGAGAGGGATGCCACACAGCCTATACTAATGGGGGGAGGGGGATGCCACACAGCCTATGGGAATGGGGAGAGGGGGATGCCACACAGCCTATGGGAATGGGGAGAGAGGGATGCCACACAGCCTATGGGAATGGGGAGAGAGGGATGCCACACAGCCTATGGGAATGGGGAGAGAGGGATGCCACACAGCCTATGGGAATGGGGAGAGAGGGATGCCACACAGCCTATGGGAATGGGGAGAGAGGGATGCCACACAGCCTATACTAATGGGGGGAGGGGGATGCCACACAGCCTATGGCAATGGGGAGAGGGGGATGCCACACAGCCTATGGCAATGGGGAGAGGGGGATGCCACACAGCCTATGGGAATGGGGAGAGGGGGATGCCACACAGCCTATACTAATGGGGGGAGGGGGGATGCCACACAGCCTATGGGAATGGGGAGAGGGGGATGCCACACAGCCTATGGGAATGGGGAGAAAGGGATGCCACACAGCCTATACTAATGGGGGGAGGGGGGATGCCACACAGCCTATGGGAATGGGGGGAGAGGGATGCCACACAGCCTATACTAATGGGGGGAGGGGGATGCCACACAGCCTATGCTAATGGGGAGAGGGGAATGCCACACTGCCTATGGGAATGGGGAGAGGGGGATGCCACACAGCCTATACTAATGGGGGGAGAGGGGGATGCCACACAGCCAATGGGTATATGGGGAATGGGAGGGGGGGATGCCACACTGGGTATACGGGGAATGGGATGGGGGCATGCTACACTGTCTATGGAATGGGGGCATCCCACACAGCCAATGGAAATGGGGGGAGGGGGAGGCCACACAGCCTATGATAATGGGGAGAGCGGGGATGCCACACAGCCTAGGATAATGGGGGGAGGGGGATTCCACACTGTCTACGGGAATCGGAGGGCACACTGCCTATATGGGGAATAGGAGGGGGGAATGCCACACTGCTTATGATAATAGGGTGCACACTGCCTATATGGGAATGGGAGGGGGGATGCCGGGGAATACGGGGAATGGGATGTGGGCATGCTACACTGTCTATGGAATGGGGGCATCCCACACAGCCTATGGGAATGGGATTGGGGAATGCCACACTGTCTGTAATGGTGCGTTTTTGGTTTAAAATATATATTTTTTTATTTTCTTCCCCCAAATCCTAGGTGCGTCTTATAGGGCGAAAATACGGTAAAATGAATCAAGCCTTGCTGTACACCAGGAAAAATACAATTCTGTGATTACTCACCTGTAGAATTGTTTTTACGGTGTACAGCACAGCTTGCTTCATCCCTCCCTTGTTATCGTTATCCTTTTTTGCCTTGTTATGGTGATTTTTCTTGAGAGAGTTATTTTTTAGTGGGGCTGTGTTTTTGTTAACAGGGTCTTGCCTCCCGGCTTCTTGCATTACTGCTTTTCAAACACTGGGGTCTCTGGGTAATTCCTGCCCCTTTTATGGGCCCGGGAGGAGCCACAAGTCTTTCTGCAGTCAACTGCGCCACCTTGTGGCGGATTACCCAAATGTAAAGAATTGAAATGAAGCCAGCTGTGCTGTACGCCGTAAAAACAATTCTACAGGTGAGTACAGAATTGTATTTTTTAAGTTAGAGATGACAGGAAGTGGCTAGGGAATGAATGAGAGAGAGGAGTCCAGAATGATGCTCAGACACCGAGCCTGATGAGTTGCAGTTATTGTAAGATTATTTACAGATATGTGATGTTAGAGAGGGGAGTGAGACGGTGGGAAAATTACCAGTTCTGTTTCATCCATTTTCAGTTTAAGGGGCCTGCTGCAGAAAAAGCTGCTCCCACACGCGACTTGTGGATAAATAAATGCAGCCGGCTGTCTGCCTTGTGCGGCTTGGCTCCCTTCCACAGCACAGGCTTTACACATTGCTTAGATGGGCTTCAGCCAACAGTTGACTTTTGTGCCTGCTGACTCAAGTGCTGAGCCATTACTGAAATTTAGTGACCCGGCAATGCTCCCTATTCATTCTCATTTGTCACATACAGCGTCTTGTGCCTTGATGTTTTCTCTGTCCTGTTTTCCACAGAAATTCAGTAGAAGTTAAAATACAATGGAATGGTAAAAAAACTATGTTAGCGCCTCTTTGTGAATACAGTTCCCTCTGGCCAGGCTAATCCAGTTCAGCTTTCTGGGATAGTAGGAGAAGACCCACCAGGTGAAACCAAAAACCTTTCACTTGTGGACATATATAGTATAGTCCATGCAGTAAAAAAAAGAAAAGAATTGGCACTTCAAGCCCGCAGGCTCCTGTTTTCCTTGTGTACAGCACGGCCTGTTTCATTTCAATCATTACATCTTGGTATTCCACCACAAGGTGGCGCAGTTGACTGCAGAAGACTTGTGGCTCCTCCCGGCCCAATAAAAAGCCAGGAATCACCCTTAGACCCCCAGTGTTTCTCTGCAGTCCTGACTGCGAGGACCGAAGATGGCTCTCTCTGTTTATTCGCAGGCGAGCAGGGCAACCAAGCCTGCGGCCCTGCAAGCCTATTTCCATCCGCTTTCCGAACCCTCCTTTTTCCCAGCCTTGGCTGACGGATCGGGTGACGGTATGGGAACACCTGGGGCCGGGTGTTCGGTGAGCTTTGCTCCGGGCCCTGTGACGAAGGGTGGCCGGCCACAGGCAAATGGTGAGCTTATAGGGGCAATGGAGAAACCACTCTGCTGTGTTGTGTGTCTCTGGTTTACTTTATTGCATCAGGCACCGTTACTCTATGGGGGGTTTTTGTTCCCCTCCTCCCTCCCCTGGTCCGCTGTGTCCCTGCTCCCTTTCCCGCCCCTACCTCTTCCCCTTCCCCCTCTCCCTGTCAAGGCCGTTGTCGGGGGGGTCGTTTGTCGGGCTGCGCGCGCTGCCGCGTGTGCTACGGGCTTCTTTCCCCGCTGCCGCGAGCGCACTGCGCTCCACGGCGGGAGATGCTGCGGAGGCTTGTCTGCCTCCTTCTGGCGCCGGGCGCCAATCCCTGTCATAGGCGCCGGTGCCTTCGCGCCTTTTCGCTGGGGGCGGCACCGCGGGATGACGCGTATTGCGTCATCTCCCCGCGGCCCGCCCCTCGAGGTTCTCCAGCGGCGCCATCTTACCTGCACTCCTGTGCTGGCTGGGTGCTGGTCTTCTTTGGGGACGCTGTCCTTCCTGGCCGGCTGGGTGACATCGCGGGGGTGTCTTCTGCCGTGAGTCGATCCTGCGGTGCTTCATATCCTTTGGTGCATGTGCTGTGGGATGCTCATTTATATTTCATGATTATGTCTTTCAGACGGGATAGCAGTGTTGTGGTTTCTCCCGGTTCCATACCCCCCCCGTCCCTTCTCTGTGGGACATCCCTTGGGGGCATCCCGGGTGGGCTCTTCTTAGCCTTTACACCGTGTTGGCTGACGGTGCCTTTTTTCTTTATTGCATGGCACGGCCTGCTTCGGTATTCATAACAGTTGGGTTATTCCGCCACAAGGTGGCGCAGTGGTACTGCAGAAGAGCTGTGGCATCTCCCGGCCCCCTATAATAACGGGATTAACCATAGAGTTCCCAGTGTTTCCTCTGCAGTGAAACTGCGAAGATAGAAGATGTGTCTCTCTCTATGCGCAGGTGAGCGAGGCAACCAAGCCTGCAGCCCTGCAAGTCTATTTCCATCCGAGTCTGGACCCTCACTTCCTCCCAGCCTTGGCTGACAGATCGGGTGAGAGTAGAAGAGCACTAGGGTCAAGTGCTCCTGGAGCGCTGCTCCAAGCCGCAGACCCTGTTCCACAAAGGGTAGCCGGCCATAGGCTTTATGGTGAGCCTACTAGGGATGCGGAGTTCCTGTCCTGGCTTCTGAGGGGGTGAGTGTTTTGTGTCCCCTTCTTTTCCTTCAGGGGTCCCCCCCCCCCCCTTCTGGCCGGGATACTCGCCACTGCCTTCTCGTCTCTCTCTCCGCCCCCTCTCTGACTTTGTTCGGGGGGGGGGGGGCATGTGGTAGCGGCGAGTGGTATTAGTTGTGGTGTTTTGGCCGTTTACGGTGTGTTTTTTGGTGTTTTTGGCCGCCACGCCGGTTTGTACTGCACTCCGCGGCTGTGGGCGCTATAACCTGTGGCGTTTTTGCTTTGTCATGGCGCCGGCGGGGTCACGTGGGCGCCCTTTTCGCGCTCTTTGGGGGGGGACGGGGCCTGATTTTTTACATTTGTACTATTTTGCCATGGATGACGCCGTCAGGCTAGGCGGTAGGACCTCGGCTCTGTTGGTCGCTATGCGAAGGTCTGTCAGTGGGCGGCCGATGCCGCTAAGAAGTCTCTCACTGGGCTTCCCTTCACTGGACTTCGTCTCTTCGGTGAGCATCTTGATGCTCTGACCAAGGATGGTAGGCTCCCCCAGCGTAGGAAGCAGGCTCGGCCCTTTTTGGGCATCCTCTTCCTTTCGCCCTTCAAGGGGAGGTCGTGGGTCCTCCTTCTGAGGTGGTCGCAGAGGCTCTTGGGGTCGAGGCAGATCCCGCGGTCGCCCCGGTCTCTCCTGGGGAACCAAGCCCAAACCCTCCCCCAAGGCTCCTCAGGCATGAGGAGGCGCCCTCACCCGACCGGGTGGGGGGACGGCTTCAGCTTTTTGCTCACTTTTCCTCCGGTTACAAGATAGAGTCTGCAGCCTGGCCGCCTCCAAGATTCCTCTGGTCCCAGATCTCTCTAAATCCTGTGGCGGCACAGGGCCTGCGGTTGACCGTACAGCATCTTCTAGCTTCCGGAGTGATTTGCCTGGTACCTCTTCAGGAACAGGGTCGGGGGTACTACTCCAACCTGTTCATGGTGCCCAAAAAGGACTGCTCCCTGAGGCCCATCCTGGATTTAAAGGGCCTCAACAAATTTGTCAGATTCAAACATTTCTGCATGGAGACCTTACACTTGGCTGTGAGTTCCCTTCAGCCGGGCAACTTCATGACCACTGTGGACATCAAGGATGCCTACCTTCACGTTCCGATCTTTCTAGGTCACCAGAGGTTCTTGAGGTTCGCTCTGGAGGATCAACACTACCAGTTTGTGGCCTTGCCGTTCAGTATCACATCGGCCCCTCGGGTCCTCACCAAGGTGCTGGCGGGTGTCATGGCTCTACTGAGAAGCCAGGGCATTCGCATTCTCCCTTACCTGGACGACCTATTGATTGCTGCTCAATCTCTTCATCAGGCCTAGAAGGATACTCAGGTGGTGACGTCCACTCTCAAGTCCTTCGGCTGGGTGTTCAACTATGCCAAGTCTTCACTATCTCCGTCTTTGGCGAGGTCCTTCTGGGCATGATGCTGGATACTTCTCAGGTCAAGGTTTCTCCCCCAGCAGAAAGTGGAGGCCATTCAGATGCGGGCTCTGCTGCTGTGCCCTCATCCCTCCATCCGTCTGGGGATGCAGTTGGTAGGCCTCATGGTGTCTTGCAACGAGGCGGTTCCCTTTGCTCGGTTCCACATGAGACCTCTTCAGTTACACCTCTTGTCGGTTTGGGATCGGAATTAGGAGTCCCTGGATCAGAAATTTGCTCTGTCTCCTCTGGCCAGGCAGTCCCTTTCATGGTGGCTGGACGTGAGGAATCTCCTAGTGGGCAGGTCCTTTCTGCCTTTGCGCTGGGAGATTGTCACCACGGATGCCAGTCTGACCGGTTGGGGAGAGAGTTTGGCAGTCACTGAGGTTCCAGGGTCATTGGGGTCCCCAGGATGCCCTTGCGCCCATCAACATTCTAGAGTTGAGGGCGATCAGGTTGGTTCTCATCCAGTTCGGGGTCGTGCTGTGCAGGTCCGCTCGGACAATCAGACGGCGGATGCCTACATCAATCATCAGGGAGGGACTCGGAGCAAGCGAGCCCTCAAGGAAGTGTCTCTGATCTTATCTTGGGCGGAGAAGACTGTTCCCTGCATCTCGGCGGTTTATATTCCGGGGGTGGAGAACCAGGAGGCGGACTCCCTGAGCAGGGGGACGTCTCGTCTGGGGGAATGGTCTCTCAGCAACAAGGTATTTCTCGCCCTGTGTCGCTGCTGGGGTCAGCCGGATGTGGGCCTGTCACAATCACAAGCTTCCAAGATTTGTCTCCCTGTCAAATGATCCTCTGGCCTTCGCCACAGACGCGCTAGCAATTCCCTTGACGGAGTTTCGGCTCCTCTATGCATTTCCTCCATTTCCTCTGTTGGGTCGGGTGCTGCGCAAGATAGCCCAGGAGGGGGTACCGTCCATTCTAGTGGCCCCCGCTGGCCGAGGAGGATATGGTTCGCGGACGTCCTCCAGATGGCAGTGGATCGGTACATCTTGCCCGATGATCCAGAGCTTCTCACTCAGGGACAGCTGCTCTATCCCAATTTACAAACGCTGGCTTTAACGGCTTGGCTGTTGAAGCCTCCATCTTGATGGGCAAGGGTTTGCCGGCTTCGGTTGTCGATACGTGGATTCAGGCTTGGAAGAAATCTTCGTCTATTATTTACTATAGGGTCTGGCATGCTTATATTGCTTGGTGTGAGTCCAAGTCTCTATCTTGTCGTGAATTCCCCATTCCCAGGATTCTGGAGTTTTTACAGCATGGTCTGGATTCGGGTCTACAACTTAGTACCCTCAAGGGACAGGTTTCGGCTCTGGCAATCTTTTTCCAAAGATCTTTTGCCAATCACAGGCTTGTCAAGACTTTTTTCCAGGGAGTTACTCATGTGCGTCCGCCGCGTAAGCCTCTGCTACCGGTTTGGGATTTGAACTTGGTGCTTTCTGCTCTACAGGGCCCTCCCTTCGAGCCTCTGTGCAAGGCCACTCTGCCCATTCTGACTCTTAAGGTAGCGTTTTTGGTCGCTGAGCTGACGGCGCTTTCCATGAAACCTCCTTATTTTGAGTGGCATCAGGATAAGGTGGTGCTCCGTCTTAACCCGGAATTCTTGCCCAAGGTTGTATCTGCCTTTCATCTCAATGAGGACATTGTCTTACCTTCCTATTGTCCTGCTCCTGCTAATTCCAAGGAACGGAACCTTCATTCTCTGGATGTGATCAGTGTGCTCAGGTATTATTTGGTCGCCACTGAGCCCTTTCAGAAGTCTGATTCTCTTTTTGTTCTTCCTTCCGGACCTAGGAAGGGCTTGCCTCCAGCCAAATCCACTATCAGCAAGTGGATTAGACAGGCGGTGGTGCAAGCTTATTCTGCCAATGGGAAGGAACCTCCCTTCCGTGTTACAGCTCACTCTACTAGAGCTATTGGTCCCTTTTGGGCTTTTCAGCACCAGGCTTCTGTTGAAAAGTTTGTAAGGCCGCTACCTGGTCTTTAGTTCATACTTTTTCTAAGTTTTACAAGGTTGATGTTAGGGCCTCGGCTGATGCTGTCTTTGGCCGCAAGGTGCTTCAGGCGGTAGTGGCTTGAACTGCCTGCCGTTGTTCAATGGGGATCCCTCCCTACTTTTTATGGACACTGCTATTGGATGTCCCAGATGTAATGATTGAAATGAAACAGGCCGTGCTGTACACAAGGAAAAATACAATTCTGTGATTACTCACCTGTAGAATTGATTTTACTGTGTACAGCACGGCCTGTTTCATCCCTCCCATTGTTATTGTTGTCCTTGGTTGCCGCTTTATGGCGATTTGTTTAAAAAGTTATTTTTTTCTGTGGGCTGTGTATTTTGTTCTCATGGTTTATCTCCCGGCTTCTGGCATTACTGCTGGGGGTCTATGGGTGACCCCTCGTTTGATAGTGCCAGCGATTCTCTTCAAGAATCAGCTGTTCTGATCTTCAGGAGGGGGCCCGGAATAGCCCCCCCCCCGCGGCATCTGAAGGAAAAAAAAATAAAAACTCACCTCGCAGCCCGATCGCTCTCCCCGGGTCTTCTCTTCACCTGGGGGGGGGCTCCGATCGCTGCGCCCTGTTCTACAAGCCCCCATAGCTGGTCCGGGTCGGTAATGCTGGGTAAGGGGGACCCTACGTCATTTTTTGGGGGGATTTTAAGGGTTTTTAACCCTTAAAATTCCCAAAAAAAATGAGTCCCCCCCCCCCCCCCCCCTATGTAATTTTTTTTTAAAGTTAACCCCTTACAACTATGCAATCATATTGCATAGTTGTATCCTATCTGAAATCTCCTAAACTGCTGTTTCAGTTTGGGGGAGTTTCCTGGGCAGGAAAGGGTGTCTACCAATACATATGTGGTACCGTTGTAACCGGGAAAAATAGGGCTTTCACACGCAATAATATTTTATTAACAAACTTACATTTTTTATTACAAAAAAACACTACAAATTGTAAAAAATAGATTTTTTTTATTTTTTTGCACATATTTCACCCAAAAGTATTGAGAATACACAAAAAAAAGGCCAAACAAGACATTTCATGTTGAAGCCCAGACTCTGCTGAAAAAAACAATATATAATTTTCCTGGAAAATCCCTGGAAATCCCTTCAAAAATCAAGGTTATACATGTGTAGCGCAAAAACGTGAAAAGTAGTCTGGCAACAGAGTGTGATAAAAAAAAAATCTAGGTAGGCTGGCACTTAAAGGGTTAAAGTGGACCAAAACCCACACTGGAGTCTGAGACTCCAAGACAGACTTACTCCCTGCCCTGGGGACATCCCGAACTGGGATGCCCCTCTGAGTGAAACCCCCAAGGCTGCTCAGTTAAACCGGACCTACAGCATGATTTAATGAAAAGCCCAAACCCCTAAAAAACTATTCGACAGCATCTAAAATGAATATATTTTTAGTTTTTAGTCACTTATTATTCTTTTCCCCACTGGGCTGCAACTCTGTTCAGGATACGGGCGCCACCATCTTGAGTTATAGGGGGTGAGTTATAGTTGTGCTTTGCACAGACAGAGCAGAGCTGGGGTCAGGGAAAGGACAGCAATCCCAGAATGCAGAGTGGAATAGTCAAAAGACACTGTCTTCAGGCAGTCTGAGACTCCATGTGCCGCCATCTTGGATGTTTAAAGGCTCAGAAAATGCAGTAGATCCAGGTAGGATGATTTTTAATGTGAGCAATCTGTATGTACAGGGTATGGGAAACGTATAAGATAAGCTCTTATTCAGGGTGAAGGTCCACTTTAACTCACCTTTCCCTCAGGCCCACAGCTCATGAGTGACTAGCGCCAGCATCACTCGCTTCCCTCCTCAGATATTTGTGGCCCTGTCCACCGCAACTGTATGGCTGAGCGTGGCACCGAAAGCTGAAGGGAGCTGAGTAATGCCAGTGCCGCCAGAGGAAAGGTAAGTCGACCTGGGGCTTTCACACAGCGGGGCACCCCAGACCGGGTGGCCCCAGAGCAACAGACCAAAACCTGGGAAAGTGAAAATCCCACGTTTTGGTTCACTTTAAGCATGAAAGATTGCTTTTGGCAGGTCATGTGCTGAGGAGCCACAATGGGGTCGATTCAGAGCCAGGTGAGAATTCTCACTCCCTTTTTAGGAGAGAAAGAATTGCCATTAACTTTCTTTTCAATAGTTTTTATTGAGAATGGAACAGACGTATACATCCATCATAACAATATACTTCTGGCCTTACAAAAGGTTTGCTTTTCCGACACCTTAATCAAGATAACTACAGCATAATTACTCAAGCCAACAATTGAGAAGAAAAGGGAGGGGGGAGAAGGGGGTAAAAAAGGGGGGAGGAAACGGCAATAAAAAAAAGGGGGGGGGAGGAATTAGTGATTGTAGCAAGGAGGGGAAGGAAAATAAGTTTCCTTCCTGGAGGAGCACAAAAATTATACTGTTAAAAGGTAAATATCTGACGGCAGGAACTCCACACTTATCGGAACCGGTCATAGGAACCATTGGGGATGGCAGAGATTTTTTCCAACTGCCATTAACTTTCATTGTCTACCTTTGGGCAAGTTCAGAGCCAGGTGAAAATTTACACCAGTAGACAATGAAAGCCAATAGCAGTTTTCTCTCAAAAAAAAAATTGAGAATTGTCACTTGGCTCTGAATTGACACTATTATGGCCAAAGTGGAGGTGGTAGCAGTGGCTCAAGGGTTTAGATTTGCTTTAGCAATAGGCACATTGTTCTCAAACATCATTGAAAATCTGACCCTTGGAAATTTGGGGTAGGAATAAACCATTTTTGAAATGTGTGGCCCCTTTACATTTGGTAAGAAGTTTACAGACAAAGATTTTCAAACCATGACAACTTTTATCTCATCTGTCTTTAACAAGTTATGGTGCACACCAGACAGGCTGCCGTCTATTCCATTTTGCCTGGCACCCAGGTATAGTCTTGGCGGAAGGTACTCAAGAAATGGTCAGTTCTGTCACTGGATTGATTAGGCCTCAGATCGAGGCCCTTTGCAGGATCCAGTGAACAATAATTTGGGTCTGTTCGCGCAGCATGTGTTTGTCTTAATTTGGCCAAGCCTGAGACCAATTTTGTCATCGTTCCCAGGGCTGGAGCTAAGTGGCTGGAACAGCAGCAGGATCCTCCTGGCAGAGAGCTCTCAGAATATTCGCTGCCTATGCACTTTTTTATTAGCAAATATTTTGTTGAGCCTTCTTTTCAGTGGATCTCTTTCACGTCGCTTGCTAATCCTGGATTCCCAGTTTGGCCATTAGAGGGGGTTATCTTCTCAGGGATGAGCTACCAAACTTTTTGAAAACTTAGTTTATACAGTAGGTTCACTCTTTAGGTTTTTTGTAACCCCAAAACGAAGAGAGAGCAGCAGGCTGCATGGTGAGCGAGTAACATACCCTCAGGCCCGATGCCAATTGATTGATATATATTTTGATTCTGATAGTGGTGTGGTGCTAAAAATAATGATATATTATTATTCAGATATTAGAAATTAATTCATATGGAAACAGTGGCGGACGGCCATGGATTTTACCAGCCCATGGCCGGCCAAAGACACCCCTGCTGAGCCCCCCCCAACCATGATGCCGGTGCTATCGCATTGGAGCTGAGGTTCATTGGCTTGTGGGTACAGGGGGCTGAGAGGGACATTAAGGGGGCAGGGATTGAATGTGGGTGTTAAAAGCAGCAGCCCAACTGGCCCCAAAGCAGTTTGGCCCACTGGCATTGCCCTTGGTCTCCCCATGACCAGCCCGCCCCTGATTGGAAATGTTGGAATTGGAAAAGTCTATTCATGTATTACTATCAGTATAGAGGGGTTGCTGCAGGGTCTTTTATGATTTCCTTTGGCTCCAAACTTGTAGCACATACAGGGCCGGAGATGGAAAGAACTGCCTGTTGAGGAGGAAGGGGAGAGATTTTTTTTATTTTAGACTGGAGGTCCACTTTAAAGTGGAACGCAACCCAGGATTTTGATTATCCCGGGTTTTTTTTTTTCCTTTCCACAGGGACATCACAATTTTGTTTTCCCTTGCTTGTGGAACCTCCAAGATCGCCCATTCAAACTCACCTTTACCTGGTCCTACGCCCATGTACGGGCTCTCATCCAATCTGCTATGCTGTGCCTATTAATGAACGTCAATATACTCGAGAGTGAGAATGGCCGCAACCCCAGTGCCCGTTGGGTTGCCCTCCCTCCCCCAGGCTATTTGAATGGCTGGGCGCAAGAGCGTGCCTCATCCCAGGGATGCAGTCGCTGCTGTTTACATCGCCATGAGCTCCAACAGCAATGGTGAGTTTTGCAGACGACCCCAGTGGTTTCACCCAGTGGGGCATCTCTGTGGAAGGGAAGCGGGGCGGCTCTGGGGTCTTAATGACTTCAGGACTGGCCGCTTAGGGTTTTGTTCCACTTCCACTGGAACACCAGTCACCTTGGGGAATCCCAAATTGGGATGCCCCCATATTGCTAGATCCACTTACCTGTTCCCAGAGCCTTTGGGGCATCTCGCAGCCACATCCTTGCTCTAGCTGTGTGTGCAGCCATGCCAGGCCTCTCTGAATGGGCAGCGCGCCACGCCACAGCTAGAAGCTGAGCAGGGGTATACGGATGCCGGGGAACTTGGCCCTGCTTAAGTGCTCAGCAAATCAGCATGCTCCAGTTTCAGCCAAGCCTGCACCTTGGGAATGCCAAGGTGAGTGGAACTGGCAAACTGTGGGGATACGCACAACTCACCGTCTGAGAGGCACAACACACAGGATAGTGAAATTAAAGTGGACCAAAACTCGGCACCCTAAATGGGTGCCCCGCTTATGATACTCCCAGGTCGCCCAATCTCACTTACCCTTCCCCTGTCCTGCGGTGCATGTGTAGCTGTCCGATCAGCGTGCTTGGATCGGCTCCAGCACCTTCACCTAGGAGCTCGTATAATACGAGCAGATCTGAGCACGCTGGCGGCCGCATCCCTGCTAGCCTTTAACAGGGAGCATGCCCGCGCAGGCCATTCATAAATACCTGGCACTGGCATGCGCCCTGCTAAAGGGATAGCGGGGATGCAGACGCTGCTCGCGCATGCGCCGTTATACCAGGAACAAAGGTTAGTTTTCGGGCGACTTGAGGGGTTTTACACACCGGGGCATCCCAAATCTTGACGTCCCGGGCAAAGCGAGTATGCCTGCCCTGGAGTCTCATAGACTCCAGGGTGGGTTTTGCTCCATTTTAAGGGAATAGTAAAACCTCTGATGTTTATTGACAAAAAATAACAAATGTAACTTATCGTGGAAATTACAAACTCAGAGAATATGTCAAGACAGAACCACTGTGTTGGTCTTGGACCTCCTGTACTGACCTGATGGTGGCCCTGGGTCAGTGCCTGGGGCCAACCAGACAATCCTCTGGCACTCCGTCGGGCTAGTCCGACACTGACTTCATTCTCCGGTTAGCTCAGAGGCATACTCGTGCCTGTAGCCATAATGAATATAACACTGCGCCTTCTTGCCTCCTATGGGTGTTGTAGTGCTTTGAGAACCACCCTGTAGCAATGCCGTGTCTGATGGGGGCTTCCTGCACGCACACACACACACACACACACACACACCTTCATTAAAATAAATAATATAATAAAGTCAATGCCATCCCCAATGTGGGCACGACATGTTTGGCCTCTTCTTTCCTCTGTAACTGCACTGAGCCCTATTAATGTGCAAAGCATGAGCAGCACGTTTCAGACACTGGGTGCAGAGGACTCGCATATCATCTACATATTGTTTTATTTTTATTACATGGAAGCATTGGTCACTGTATCTAGACGGTGCTCGCAGTCTAATACATGTTTAATCCATTTTGTAGATTACATTAATGGCGGAGAGTTATTTACCCATTTGTCACAGCGGGAGAAGTTCACAGAGAGTGAAGTACGGATATATATTGGCGAAATCGTTCTGGCCCTTGAACACTTGCACAAGGTATGTCACTTATTTGCATTCATCATGGCCGTCTGCACAGGGATAGTAGAATGCTTGCCGAGCTGCCAAGTGACTGTGCCAGGAGCGTGCTGGCTGTGACAGTGACTGGGCTTGTTTTATGATTGGCTTTATAAAGCCTAATTAAATGGACAGTCTAAGCAAACATTCAAAACAATAATTTTCTGACCCCAACAGCTACTTCCTAGGTCCGCTATTCTCATACTTAACAAGTGGTGTACCCCAAGGCTCTGTCCTGGGCCCCATTCTATTTAATATGTTTGTAAGTAGGAGAGGAAGAAAAGTTTGCTGATGATACAAAGGTGAGTAATAGGGTGGATATTACTGGATGTGTCTGCAACATAGAAAATCATTTAGCTTTACTGGATAAATGGTCAAAACAGTGAGACCTTTACATGTGTCAAAGGATTGAATAAGGTTCAGGAGGGTTTTTAAGAAAAAACTTAAAGCGGAATAAAGGTCACCTGGCCCTCCCCTGGAATCGAATAGATTCCTGGGCCGGCTGCTGGCCATCCCCCAGGGGCATCCCGAATACGGATACCCCACTGTGTGAAACACCCCCCCCCCCCAGTGCACCGGTAATCACTCACATTCCACGGTCCAATTGCACCTGCGCGAGCTGTCATCCAATCAGAGACGCCTGCTGAATTGATGTAATTCGGCAAGGCTCTGATTTTTGTGAATGGGGAGTGGGAGCGGGCACATTCTCAGCCTGTGTGTGCGCTCCCGCCCCAGCCATTCTGGTAGGCTGGAGTGCGAGCGCAGGGGGAGAGGATGCTGCTGCTCTCGCCCTCCATTCACACTAATCCTAGCTGCTCACCGAATTATGTCACTTCAGCAAGCAGTTTTGATTGGACAAGAGTCTGCGCAGGCGTCATTGAACCAGGAAGAGGTGTGTCTGCACATGCTGATCTGCGGGTTCACACAGTTCAAGACAGGACAGGGAAAAAGCCCTTACCTTATCCAAGGGCCAGTGCCGCTCCTTCTGAGTCCCTACTGTCGCCGTAGGAAAAGATACTAAGCTGCATCCCGGGAGCGCGCGCGGATCTGGGGGATGTGGCTCTTTGTTTTAGTTTCAAGATGGCGGCAAACAGGATCCTAAACGTCGGAGCAGCGCGGGCCACTAGATAAGGTATGGTTTATTTTTTTCTTTGTAAATCCCCCCCCATCCTGCCTTAGGGTAGGGGGGTTATATTGTGACTGGGATTACACTTTAATAGAACAAGGGTCATTATTGACCATAGTTCCTCTTTAAGTGACAGTTAACCTTGGAACCGAATGAATTAGCATATGGCTGCCATTTAGTTGCATACTGCTTATGGTACTTTTATGTTTCTTATGAATATTGGGCAAAGGCTTTAGTATTAAAAAAAAAAAAAAGAAAAAAAAAAAAACACTGGCTGTTTTGGGACACTGTGCTGGGGATAGAAGGTGACGACATCGTTATAGGTGCACTTTAATACAGGATGTCAGCCCGCTGCATGGCTTTCCCACTTACCTGTCTGGCGTAACAGGTCTGTTAGGTAAAGGCAAGCGGAGCAGTGTGTGGCGGCACCTACAGTATCTGCGCCCTGAGCTCGACCTTTGACACAGTTCTGCTTGCTCCACTGGTTGCCAGGATTTTAGTGCATACCGCACATGTGCAGCATTGTCAGGCGGGATCAGGGAGAGACCTTTGGGTTGAACAAACACAACTCGACCTGCATGTCTGATGGTTGTTTTAAATATATCATCATTTTCAGGGTTTTTATTAATTTGTATTTTAGAGAAAGCCATTGCCATGGTAGCATACAACAGATACAGCCATACACTAGTGTAATGAGGGAGGTTCTATCAGGCACTGGCTGCACAGTATAGCCATAACTATGAAAAGAGACATGGCTGTGACTTCCGAATACTTCACTTTTTTTTTTTTACACAGAAGGAAAATGCAGACAGATCTGCACCATGCATACAAAGGGGAAGAAATGTGCCTGGGAGGTGTTAATGTGATTCAGCAGGCAAAAAAAAAAACAAAAGGGTACTTGGCCTTTTGTCCCCCACCGCTGATCTGTGCTAGTCCGGGTCTCCAAAAACAGCTTTGTGCTACAATTTCCCAGTGCTGCCAAGGATTTAAAGTGGACCATATCCCACTATAGGAATCTATAAGACTCCAGGGCCGCCTGATTCCCTCTCCCCGGGCATCCCAATTAGGGATGCCCAGCTGTGTGAAACCCCCAGAGTTCCCAGTAACACCTACCTGATCCAGGGGCACATGCACGGACCGTGGTCACACTACACTATACCGTTGGCCAGGTGCACTGCTACTCCAGGCATTTGTGAAGGTCCGTCGCAGACACGACCCCTGCTAGAGGCTAGCAGGGATGCGGCTGTTGGCTCAGTCTGCGCCATACGGCTACATTCGGCCCTTAGGTGAATGGAACAGAGTACGCTGATTGGCTGCGTGCCCACACATGCGCCGTAGGACCAGGGAAAAGTGTTTTTATGGGGGACCTAGGGGATTTCACACAGTGGGGCACCCCAAATCAGCATCCCAAGATGCAAGGACTAAAGCCCAGGATAGTCAAAATCACAGGTTTTTGTTCACTTTAAAGTGAACCCTCACGCTTCCTGGCGCCTAATGCTGGGGAAAGTAACCCAGCCTCTCCCACCAAAGCAGATTTTCCTTTGTCTTCTTGGCACTGTAACTGGCAGGGGCCCAGAATGAGCAGCACACTCCAGAGAAACGCAAACCTGAGTGTGTGCCGTCACTTTTAGTTCCTTCACTGAAACGAGCATCCTGCAGATTGGGGCTCACAGGAGAAGTTTGGATCAGGGTCTCTGAATACCAGCATCCTACGTAGCCACGTCAGGGAGGGTTTAGGTCTTCAGTAAGGTAAGTGTAGTTTAGCCTTGTCCTTTGACTATTCTGGTGATAGGTCCACCCTGAATTGGGATGCCCCACTGTGTCAAACCCCCTAGATCCCCCACTGTACTAACCTTCCTGCCGTTCCCCTGGCGCATGTGCGAGCGCTCATACCAGTGCATGGAATTAAGTGGTTGTTTTGAATGGCGCATCAGCATGTGTATTGCTAGGATATGGGGATTGTTACATATGAAAGTAGGGGTGTGGTGTAAGGACATACAAGGGGAGTTTGTGGAGACAGTGGGTATCCTGATTATTGTAGAAAATCTTCATTATGCTATTCCAAATGAAACATTTCAGAACCTAGTCACTGTGGCCCGCAACCAGGTTTTAAATCATTTAAGTGGCCCGCGCTCATTAAGCACCTCAGCACTAGAGTGATGGATTTCCCCCCCTAATAGGTCCACCTGGGAATTCCTCATACCACGCTGAGACTCTTGCTTGGGGGCAAGTAACCATGGATTTAAGTTATAGCTATGGCAAGAGTTAAAAAAAATTCTCATTGTAGGAAAAAATTCATTTTATAAGAAAAAAGCCTGAGAATGTCATTGTTGCTGATCACCAGATAGGAACACAATGAAAGGCAATGGCACTTTTTACTACAGTGTAAAAAGTTCACTATCTTTCCTAGGAGTAAAAAAGTGCCATTGACTTTCACTGAGGGCGATTCAGAGCCAGGTGAGAATTTTCACTCCTTTTTTAGAAGAGAAAACTGCCATTCACTTTCATGAGACCGCCATTTGCCAAGTAAACTCCCAACTGCACATGCAAGGCCTCTCGTCATATTAATGATTAGCTAGGGAAGCTGAATGTAACCCCTGCCGCACACATCGACGGTCCGCTGCATCACTTGCATCTATGCGCGGCCACATACAGCTATTCAGTTATGGTGGGTGTGGCCACGCACAGCCGGAAAGGGATGCAAGTGGTAAAGGTAAGAAAACTGGGCACACTGCGGGGTTTCACACAGCGGGGGCATCTTAGTTCAGGATGCCACAGGGAAATGGCATTAGCCAGCCACTTTGACAGGGCCCCATTTAATATTCGCATCAGGGCCCCATCACATTTAGTTACGTCACTGGAGCCTCTGCAAGTCAGTTAGGCACATCAGATATTCTCTATTTTAGGAGCCGTGTGAGTCATGGAAGAAACTAAAAGTAATTTCCCTGTAAATGTGTGTAGGTAAGTTACACCAATGAAAAATTCCTTGAGGATCTTGGGCACCAAGACATTTGTCTGGAGGACCACTTGGTTCACCCAAACTCTCTTTTGTTGTAGTCTATGATATCTGACGGAGGAGTGATGGACCACTGAGGCGGGTTTAGGGGGTTTTCCTAGGCCCGAGTTCAGTTGTATATATTGAAGGGACAGATAATAATAAACTGTCACGTTGGCATCAGCTAAGCATGGGTATTCCTTCAAGGCCTGTTCCAATGTAATTTCCTGCTTTTATCTCTCAGTATTGATATGGAGCCTCTGATGTCTTCATGGCCAGTTCCCATCACTTTGCACGTGTATGAAGCCGCACATGATATGTATTCTGTTTATCTGCGGTTGCCTTGTTGGCTGCCTCTCTCATCCGTCCGTGCTTGCTTCTCGTCTGTTTCTGTGTGCTGCCTGCTTCTCATGTGTCTCTGCGCATTGCTCCCTTCTCATATCTCTTTACCATTACAGCTGGGGATCATCTACCGGGATATAAAACTCGAGAACATCCTGCTGGACTCCAGCGGCCATGTAGTGCTAACCGACTTCGGCCTCAGCAAAGAGTTTCTCTCGGATGAAGTGAGTAATGTCCTGTCTGCTTGCATGTAGAATAAGCATTCGAAAAATGGTCCCAGTTGTCATGTTCAGAAAATTAAGAGGGTGCAGGGGTTATTATAAAACACCTGATTGTGAACAGGGGATCCTTTATAGGACATCCTGGGTGATGGCTTTCAGAATGGGCACCACAAATCCATCGCACTTCAGTTTTTAGCCCCATTCCCCTTCCTTTATTGAACTTTAGTTTAAATCAGAACAAAACCCGGGAATTTGACTGATAGGAATCATTGGGAAGCGCACGCTGCCGCATCCCCTGTTTCCCCTGCAGTGTGCGCTCCTTCCCCAGCCTATCTGAATGACTGGGGTGTGAGTGCTACATGCCACATAGGATGTTGCACTGCATGCTCCCCATTGTAAACAATCAGAGACGCTTTCTGAAAGCTGCGAGGGAAAGCCAGGGACTGGCCCTGGAATCTTTTGTTCTGCTTTAAGCTGATTAGTGTGGAGTTGGTGGGTTATCCCAGTTATTGAGCCACAGACTAGGAAATCTATAAATGGTGTGCACTGGTTACAGTATCCATTTCTGGATCAACAGTTTTTTGTTTTTTTTAAATGATGAGCTTTGTTACTATTGTGGCATTAGAATGGAACCCCAAGGCCAGCGGAGAAACCTGGCGAACAACAGTTGAGGACAAATACGATGGAGATGCTGTCTGAAATTCCTGGTACTGGATATATATTCCAAGTGTGACATACACTCCGCTTCAATAAGTCTTGACAGTTGGGGTTATTCTCCAGTAGAGGGCGAACTTCTGCAGAGATAAATGCAAAAAATGAAGCCCCTCCCGGTCCATAACTACCTGGGACCTCCCACCAATTCCCCAGTTGTCTTCTCTGCAGGGAGCGAGCAAGACAGAAGATGAAGCTTCTCTTACTTGCAGGTAAGCCGGGCTCGCGCCCGGCCCCCCTTTTTGTCCCTATTGCTACCAGGACCCTCCAAAATTGTCCCTGTAGTGAGCCTCCCAGCTTCGGCTGCGGGTCCTTGGTAAAGGTATGAGCACCCTTTGGGTGCTGTAGGAGCGCTGCTCCACCGTAAGACCCCACCACGGGGTAGGCGGTGATCCAGGTTTTTGGTGATCCTGGTTTGGGATGCCCCGTCCCTACATGCCTATGGCCTTATTTTGGCAGGGTTCCCACTCCCTCTTCCGGGTCCCTTACTCTCCTCCGGGGGGGGGGGGGGGGGGCTGACTCCCTGGCCGCTATTTGCATGTGTGTGTTTTTCACTTTATTCACTTTATGTGTGTGCGTGTATGTTTACCATCGGCCCGCGCGCAGGCTCTCTGCGGCGGCGGGCCGGTTCTCTCTCAGGGTCGGCTCCGCGGCCATATTGGCCGGGGAGCGCAACCTTCTCCTTCCACAGTGAAGGGGGGGCGGGGCCTGGCGCCCGCGTCGGCGTAGCGTGTCGGCCCGCCCCCCTCGGCGTTGTCGGCCGGCTCCAGCCCTATTGGCTGGAAGCGCGGCTTGGGGGGGAATTCCGCGTCAGTGGGGGGCGGGGCCATGTGCGGGCACGCTCCGCGCTGGCCCGCCCCCTTCTCCCTCTCCTCATCTGGACGCCATCTGTCGCGTGAGGGCACCATACAGGCTCCTTAGTTGGTAATCCTATTCTTATGCCCTACTTGCGGACATGTCGCCGGGCGTCATTGTGCCCGTGGGCTTCATCCATCGGGGGCATATTTTGTTATATGGACATATCATAGTTCATTTCTGGGCATGATCGGTGTATATATATATATATATATATATATATATATATATATATACCTATATGCCCTTTTAATTGCTCTGTATGGCTGCTTGGTGATATATGTATATGTATACGCAGTCATATACCTTATATGAATATTTCGGCAGTGTGACTGTATATCTATGCTAGGGCATCCCTTACTCTGCACCGCTCTTATGTGTCCTTTTTTGTGTGTTACAGGTGTCCCCGTATATGTGCATTTTAAGGGGTCTCTCCTGGTCCTGGGGTCCCTAGCTATAAATATTGTCCACCCCCAAAAAATCCTCCCACCGGGGCTTTAAGGGGCATCCCGGGTTGCTTATGCGTAATTCCCTACGGTCTTGCGACTGACCACAAAAATTCACCATATGGAGGCTCTGCAGGATACCAGGCCCGGGATCCCTTTGGGACAATCCGGGCCATGTGTGGGGTGTGGGGTATCCCTTACGGGGGAGAATGTGCTGATCTGTATACCATGCGCACAAAAGGCCATAACGCGGCAGTCTGGTACCCAGCCTTCTGGGTCGGCTCCTCCCACTTCATCGCCTTCCCCTCCCCACCTGATCCGTACCCCAAGTGACATTG
The DNA here is from genome assembly GCA_027917425.1 of Gastrophryne carolinensis. NCBI lineage: Eukaryota > Metazoa > Chordata > Amphibia > Anura > Microhylidae > Gastrophryne > Gastrophryne carolinensis. The sequence continues at coordinate 44,236,457 of CM051244.1, read as the reverse complement.
GTACTAGTGGGGAGTCGCTTTCTCATGTTTGGGCTCGGTTGGCCAGCATAGAGAAAATGATTGCTAGCACAGTGGGCAAGAAGGCCCAGGCTAAAAAGAGACAGTTGTCGTCGGCTCAGCCCTTGTGGGACACTGACGATGAATCCGCTAAATTGTCCGATTATTCCCCGCTTGAGGAGGGGGAATTGTAACAGGATTCAGAGGCTGACTATGGTCAGCCTGGGAATTCCAATGCCGGACAGGCGCTGGGGGATGCCATTGATACGGCCACTGTTTTGTCACATTTATTGGAGGTGTTGAATATTGATCCACCTGAGGCCCCCCCTCTTAATTTTTTGGGGCCTACAAGCCCCGTCTGGAATTCCCTACCCAGGGTCACTTTGATGCGCTGATACTTAGGGAATGGGAGAGACCCTGTCGGCTCCCTGGTGTGCCTCAGGGATGGGATAAGAAGTATCCCTTTCCGGTGGAGGCGATCAAGCGCTGGTCTTCTCCTCCCGAGGTCGACGTGCCTGTGTTAGGGTTGACCAACTCTTCTGTACTGAACACCCCTGACGCCTCTTCCCTTAAAGGAGCAGTATCGCAAATTTTTCTTGGTGACTTATATTTAAATGGTACTTTGAATGTAGGTAAGTGTTGGAGTAAGAAATACAAATGTAGAAAAAAATGATGACTGTGTTGAGCAGCTGGAGACTAATAGCTCATGTTTATGTCTTGTCAGTGTGGGAGACGACACTCTCCCTGTTCCATGCTGAGGAGAGGGGAGAAAAACAATGTATCAGTTCCACGCTGAGGAGAATGTATCAAAGTCTCAGCTGTTCAGTGCTGGCAGCCGTCCAGCATCAGATAACAACATTGCAACATTGCCTGGCCAGAACTTATATATCTAAAAGAGAGAGAAAAGCTCTAGAAGTCATTTAGCTGATTTTGACAGTTTTCCCTTCATGTTGGCTCTGCTGCAGAATCTTTCAGTTTACCATTTTCTCTCTTTTTTCCATATGATCTTTCTTTCAGCTTTGTGTGTTTTGAGCAAAGCCCAACCCAGGATTTTCACTATCTGGAGTTTTGTTTTGTGCCCCTAGGGGCATCTTGACTTGGGATGCCCTGATATGTGAAATCCCCAAGTTCGCCTGTAAAAACGTACCTTTCCCTGTCCCACAGCGCATGCGCAGGCTCTCATCCAATCAGCGCTGTTTGCACGCAGATGGGGAGCCTGAGCAGTAACCTTCCTGGCCGCCCGGCCTGTCTAAATGACTATCTGCTTGAGTGCGCCAGAAAAATGGGGGGGATCTGTGGTTATCCAGGGGTCGTTTCCCACAGTGGGGCATCCCGGTTTAGAATGCCCAAGGGGGAAGGTCAATGGCCGGGTCTTATAGACTTCAGGGTCGGCCACTCAGGGTTTTGTTCCACTTTAATACCTTTAGATTTTCCTGCACAGTTATTCAAAGAAGAATTTCAGTTATTTTCAGTCAGTTTAGTTTATTTTGTATAGATTTTACACATTTGAGTCACCTGGTCTCATAACAAAAGCAGCACCTCACACACACACAGCCGTTACCACTGATTACAGTGTCAGCCTCTGAGGTAAAGTGTTGCTAGGAGACCAGTGGACTAAATGAAGCAGCTCACTAAATACAACCCAGCAGATCCCCCTATTCAGCAAATGGACTGAGCCATTGGCATTATACAATTTAAAAGAGAGGCATATATTTTTTTCTTTTTCTATCGCCAGATTATTTATACACGTTATAAGCTATTGTTTGGCTATTTAATTATTTATCTTTTTTAATGCAAATTTCGCGATACTGCTCCTTTAAGGATGGCGAGGACAAGCGCCTTGATCAGATGGCGTGCCATGCATTTGCCAACGTGGGCTCGGCCCTGCGACCGGTTAGTGCATCTGCCATGGTGTCGCTTGCTACCAGGTCTCTTATCAGGGACTGGCTGAATAACGCTCAGCTGGATCCAGCTGGCGCTGAGTTCGCTGTACTTAAGAAGTGTGAATTGTTCATGGATTTTGTCATGGCTGCGATGGAAGACTCCATTGTCATATGTAGTGGGACGTCAGCCTTGCTGGTGGCCATGCGCAGACTGGTCTGGCTCCGTCAGTGGACAGCGGACGTTGGAGCCAAGAAGTCACTCGCAGCTCTCCCCTTCTTGGGGGTGCGGCTGTTTGGAGGTAAATTGGATGCTGTTGCTAAAGGCGGTAAGTTACCTCAGCGGAGGAAGCAGAGCCGTCCCTTTTGGGGGGTGGGCTCGTTCACTCCTTCCTTTCGAGGGGCCAGAGTGTCTAGGGGTCTGGCCTTCTCGGGGGTCAGGGGCTCGTCCTGGAACAGAGGCAGAGGTCGGGCACATCCCGCGGCTGCCTGGGGTCCCAAGCCTGCCGTTAAACCGGCTCAGCAATGAAGGGGCGCCCACACCCGTAAGGGTGGGGGGACGGCTGCGACTCTTCTTCCGGGTCTGGGCCCGGGAGGCCACAGACAATTGGATCTTGGAAGTGGTCTCCTCCGGGTACAAGCTGAAGTTCGAGTACTGGCCGCCCCCAAGATTCTTAAGGTCTCGGGTGCCCTTGGACCCTCAGGCTGCGCAGGGGCTCCTGTTGGCAGTGAAAAGCCTTCTGGATATGGGCGTTATATGCCCGGTGCCTCCGTTGGAAAGAGGCAAGGGTTACTACTCCAACCCTTTCACGGTCCCCAAAAAGGAGGGTTCGGTGAGGCCCATTCTAGACCTCAAGGTTCTCAACAGGTTTATCAGAGCCAAAAAGTTCCGCATGGAGACTCTGCGCTCAGCTATCAATTCCCTTCGCCAAGGGGATTTTATGACATCCATAGACATCAAGGATGCGTATCTGCATGTTCCGATTTTTCAGGCACATCAGAGATTCCTCCGGTTTGCGGTGGGGGATCAACATTATCAATTCGTAGCTCTTCCCTTCGGTCTGACCTCGGCACCAAGGGTCTTCACCAAGGTTTTGGCGGGCGTAATGGCTCTGCTCAGATCTCAGGGCATTCGCATTGTGCCTTATCTGGACGATATGTTGATTTCTACTTCTTCCCTTCAGCAGGCAGAACTGGACACCCTCCAGGTGGTGTTGACCCTGGAGAGATTTGGGTGGGTGATCAACCGCACCAAGTCTTCTCTCTCCCCATCTCGAGTGATTTCATTTCTGGGCATAAATCTGGATACCAGTTGGGCCAGAGTGTTTCTGCCCCAGACCAAGGTGCAGGGGATTCAGGACCTGATCCGTCTTCTTCTGGCCAGCCCTTGCCCCTCTATCCGACAGGGGATGAAACTGGTGGGCCTGATGGTGTCCTCCTTCGAGGCGGTGCCGTTTGCACAATTTCACATGAGATCTCTTCAACTTCTCCTATTGACGTATGGGGACAGGAGCCCACAGTCTTTGGATCAACCTTTCAGGATGTCTCTCAGGGTTTCGGCAGTCACTTCGGTGGTGGCTGGACTCGAGCAATCTGGCGAAGGGCAGATCCTTTCTGGTCCCTTGTTGGGAGATGGTTACCACGGATGCCAGCCTGTCGGGCTGGGGAGGTTATTGGAAGAGTCATCAGTTCAGCAGGGTGTGGGGTCCTCAGGAGGCTCACACCCCCATCAATGTATTGGAGCTCCGAGCCATTCATCTGGTTCTGGCTCGGTTAACCCCACGGAGGCGGATTCCCTGAGCAGGGGATCCTCTCGCCACGGAGAGTGGTCTCTCAAACCCGAGGTCTTTCTGGATCTTTGCTGCAAGTGGGGGACTCCGGAGGTGGATCTCTTTGCCACATGGCACAATCACAAACTTCCGGCATTTGTGTCTCTTTCTCAGGATCCCCCCGCCTTGGCAGTGGATGCCGTGTCACTGGCTTGGAAGGAGTTGGGTTTTCTGTACCTGTTTCCACCTGTCTCCATGCTGGGCAGGGTGGTTCGCAAACTGATTCTAGAAGGGGCAACAGCGATTCTGGTGGCTCCAAGGTGGCCAAGAAGGGTTTGGTATGCAGACATTGTAAGGATGGCCGTAGACCAGTGTCGGCTTCCTCTGATACCGGACCTGCTATCCCAGGGTTATCTACTTTACCCCAATTTACAAACGCTGGCTTTGACGGCCTGGCTGCTGAAACCTTCATCTTGAAAGAGGAAGGTTTGTCTGAGGTGGTCGTTCAGACCCTGATTAGGGCTAGGAAGCGGTCCTCTTCTGGCATTTACTATAGGACTTGGAGGTCCTATATTGTTTGGTGTGAGGCTAGGGCCTTGCATTGCAGGATTTTTTCTGTACAAACAGGATTTTGGCGTTTCTTCAGCATAATCTGGACCTGGGGTTCCAGCTTAGTACTTTGAAAGGACAGGTTTCTGCTCTGTCTGTTTTCTTCCAGAGGTCTTTTGCTTTACACCCGCTGGTTAAGACTTTTTTCCAAGGGGTGGCGCATGTGCGGCCCCCTCGAAAAGCTGTAGTTCCTGTTTGGGACTTGAATTTGGTTCTTTCGGCTCTACAGGGTCCGCCTTTTGAGCCGCTACATGATATTGCTCTTTCGGTTCTCACTCAGAAGGTTGCCTTCTCGGTTTCGATTACCTTTGTTCGGAGTGTCTCTGAGTTGGCGGCTTTGTCGATTCAGGCCCCTTACTTTGAGAGACACCAGGATAAGGTGGTTTTTTGTTTTAAACCGGATTTCCTTCCTAAGGTGGTGTCTGCTTTCCACCTCAATCAGGATATTGTTCTCCCTTCCTTGTGTCCTAAGCCTAACAATGACAAGGAGAGGGTTCTGCACAATCTGGATGTTGTTCGCTGTGTGAAGTACTATTTGGTGACTACTTCTTCCTTCCGCAAGACGGACGCCTTTTTCGTGGTGCCCTGCGGGCCCAGGAAAGGTTTGGCACCTGCTAAGTCTACGATTGGATACGCAAATGGATTCGTCAGGCCATTGTTGGGGCCTATTCTGCTAAGGGGAGGACTCCCCTTTTTAGGGTCACTGCGCACTCTGCTCGTGCTGTTGGTGCATCCTGGGCTTTTCAGCACCAGGCTTCTGTTGAACAAGTTTGTAAGGCTGCTACTTGGTCTTCTGTTCATACTTTTTCCAAGATTTACAATGTTGATGTGCGGGCTTCAGCGGATGCTGTTTTTGGCCGCAAGGTTCTGCAAGCTGCAGTGGTTTGAGTTGGTGCATTTTTTACTGTTTATGGTTCCCACCCTTGATGGACACTGCTATTGGATGTCCCAACTGTCAAGACTTATTGAAGCGGAGTGTATGTCACACTTGGAATAATACCGTTTTGTGATTACTCACCTTTAAAACGGATATTATAAGTGTGACATACACTCCGCTTCACCCACCCTGTTCGGTATTCTGGATCCTTTATATGGTGAACCATTGTTTTTTGTTAATCTTGTTATATTTGGTTCTTCCTGGTCCCTTTACTGCTATCTTACACTGGGGAATTGGTGGGAGGTCCCAGGTAGTTATGGACAGGGAGGGGCTTCTTTTTTTTGCTTTCATCTCTGCAGAGGTTCGCCCTCCACTGGAGAATAACCCCAACTGTCAAGACTTATTGAAGCGGAGTGTATGTCACACTTATAATATCCGTTTTAAAGGTGAGTAATCACAAAACAGTATTTTTCTTAGCTAGTGATTCCACATACTCACACCATGCATACGTGAATGCCAGCGACACACAGTCCATTCACAAACTTTAACTGATCTGATGTCAGGTCAACTAAAGGCCGTATGAATTGCTAATTGCCCAGCCACTCGTGCATGTGCAGTTGGATCACCGAAAGGTAAGCTTTCTATGGCGATAGTGGGGGTTTCACACAGCAAGCCATCCCAAATTTTGATGCCTCACCAGAGAGGATTATCCTGGTGTTCCTCTTTAAAGTGGCTCAAAACCCATCTCAGACTCCAGGGCCACCCGATTCCCTCTCCTGGGGCATCCCAATTTGATTGCGATTGAGTTCCGATTCAATGGTGCATATGCAGGCCACAGACGCATTACACTTTAGCCAGGCGTATGACTACAGCAGGCATTTGTGAATGGGTGCCGTGGATGCGCCTCCTGCTAGAGACTAGTGGGAATGTGGGCGTGGGTTCATTAGGTCTTTAGCTGAAAGGCCTGAATGGAACCAAGTGCCCTGGTTGGCTTTGAACCTGCGCATGTACTATAGGACTGGGGATAGGGGAATGTTTCTCAGGATGCATCAGGGCTAAGACCAGAACCAGGGATAGTCAAAATAAAGCGCTACGGAAGTTGATGGCGCTATATAAATAAACAATAATAATAATAATTCCGAGGTTTGGTTCACTTTAATATCAAGCATGCACTTGATGTTGTAATTGGTTCCTGATAGATGAATATGTGAATTTTGACCCACGAAGGGTGTAAATCCAGTGTGACCCCAAATAATCCTGACCTTTAGTGTGTGCAACAGCCAGTATGAGGCACTTGCTGCTGTAGCATGTGCTGCAGCCAATAGCGGCATAGGCTGCTGTAGTGCGTGTATCAGCCAGTAGGACTACAACAAAATAGGGAGGCACACTAGAATCAATACTAGTACAAAAAATATTATTTTATTTGATCTTGACACAAGTTAACCACTACATATAATCATGTAAAACCATGTAAACATGCTAAAACCAATTAGACATAAATCAAACAATGACAAACAAAACAGACAAACATAGATAGGTTTGTAGGTGATGGGGAGAGCACCATCAAAAATATATATATATTTTGCCATCAAATTCATATATATATCTGTATACACATCATAATAAAAGAAAAACGTTTCTGATATAAATATGAAACCATGTGCATATACTGTACAAAACCTGCCTATGATCCGGATCATAAAAATATATATGTGCTGTAAAGTGCAAGTGCAAACAATCAAAAAATAAATTTGATTGTAACCAATCTGAAATTGGTGATCAGAACCAATCCCATCAAGATCAATTTAAAAAAAAACAAACACAATTCATTGCCTATATGAAACAATCACAAATAACAGTATCAAAATCAATCCCCCATCATCATCATAACCAAAGTGTGCTAATGTCCAATGATGTGAACCACAGTATAGGCCACAAAATGAAACCAAAATAAACAGAATTAAGCCAAGAAGGTCTCCCCACTGCCTACCACCCCAAGAATGAGGCACTGGCTGTAGTAGTATGTGCTGCAGCCAATAGCAGCATAGGCTGCTGTAGTGTATCAGCCAGTAGAAGGCACTGGCTGCTGTAGTATGTGCTGCAGCTAATAGCAAGCATATTCTGCTGTAGTGTGTGTGTAACAGCCAGTAGGAGGCACTGGCTGCTGTAGTATGTGCTGCAGCCAATATGAGGCATAAGATTCTGGAATGTGTGCTGCTGCCTTCTAGAGGTGAGTATTGGTTACTGGGTTGCTGGGGGTGGCAGTGGGTAGGCTTATTTGCAAAGTGGTAGCTGCACTTGTCCCTCAGCACTATGTTAGTAGAGGCCTGCTTTAGGAAATGGCTGGGACCCTAATCTCCACTTAGATCAGTGGACCGGTGGCTCTATTGTCAGAATGACAATGTTTCTGAACAGGTCCATGCTGATTATTTAGGCAACTGAGCCAACAGGACAGGGTTCTCTGCTGAAATAAAAGTAAAGCCCCTCTTTAGAGTTATTCATCCTCTGCTGCTCCCCCCATACCTTTTACCAATTCCTCTGCAGAGTGCCCCCATAGAAAAAGGCCAGGAACAGTCGAAAACAGGCATCCTGTCCAGATCCAACACTACTGCTGTTTCCTGCTTTTGGATGCCTTTCACTATCGGTCCCCTAGAAAAGCCCAAAATCAGGCATTGGTACTTTACCCTGGGGTACCCTGCGTGGCTGCCAGTGACCAAGCTGCCAAAACTCCAGGAAGATAAAAAGATGAGCACTAATGTCCTAGATATCTGATAGCAAACAGGCATCCCAAACAGGAATGCCCTGGTCAGGGGTAGAATGGCCCTATGTGGTGTTTTGGATTTAGGCCCATTTGAAATCGGAGATTCTTAGTAGTCCAGCAGCATGGAAGTGTTTCTTCTCGGAGCACTCTTCTTCTGAGACTTTTGATTTATGTTTAATCTGATTTTATTGAATTTTATGCACTTTACAATTCACAAATATACAAAACAAAGAAGGACAAAAGAAATAACAGGCAAAATACTGTGTATCAAGGCCTCCGAACGAGCATGCCAGCCACCTGTGGTGCCCAGTAACTCCCGTCCAGGTGTTCACCACCCCTTCTCTCGTGGACAACCATGTCGACCGGGTGGCAACTTCTGTTTGGCCAGACAGTCCCCAACACCTGCTACCACCCACCCCTGGGGCATGTAGAGTTGACTAACCTGTACGGCATATCAGTGACAGGCGCTGCAGCCCATAGGAGCAGCCAGGGGGAATCCCCATAGCGCCACCCCTTGAGGGCCCGCGCCCGACTGTACCCCTCGGCCTTCCTGACCTCTATCCAGTCTTCCGCCGAAAAGGGAAACAAAACTCACAACACGAAGGGGAATACACACACATATACACACCGCACAGACACAGAGACACTAAGGTTTTCCCCCCCTCTGCCCCACATCAATGGGTACATTCCATGCCCAGGCCCCAAAACCCCCCGCCCTATCCCCAACCCTTCCTACTGTCATTCCAAAATCCTCTTTTGTCCCTCGTCCGAGCCCTTGAACATTATCCAAGCAACCCACGTGTGTTGGAATGTCTCGTTCTCCCCCTTCAGATCTGCTGTTAGCTCCTCCATCCGCATAATATTATTGAGTTCCTCATTCCACTCTAGCAAAGAGGGAGCCCTTATATTCTTCCAGTATCTCGGGATCACCATCCTCGCCGCCGTCAGAAAATGTCTCAGAGCCCCTCTCCTCCCCACTTCCTTACTACCAGGGACCATGAACAACAAAGTTATCTCAGGGGTGTTCGGAGTCGGGGTCCCATACGCCTCGTCGTGCAAAAGAAGGACCTTAGACCACAAGCTATTCACACTGGGGCACTCCCACCAAATGTGTAGTAGTGTTCCCCGAGCCGCATTCCATCTCCAGCACGTGTCAGGCACAGAGGGAAAGATCTGGTGGACCCGTACTGGACTCCTATACCACCTGGAGATCGACCAAAGTTTTTTTTTCTTGAGCTTTACAGGCTTTCGCCATCTTATGAGTAAGGTAGAACGCCTTCTCCCACTCCTCCTCCGCAAATGTCTTCCCGATCTCCCTCTCCCATTCTGCAACAAAGTCTAACTTCCCAGACTCCCCCTCCCCCCTTGTGATACTGTAGATAATAGAGATTACCCCTTTGGGCCGTTCCGCTGCTTCCAGCAAGTTCTCAAACTGGGTACGGGCCCTCGTTATCTCTCCTAGGTCCCCCAATGAGCCCAAGTAGTTCCACAGCTGGTTCACCGCCAGGCAGGAAACCCCTGTGTCCCCCCGAGCCACCAACTCCCCCCCCCCCCCCCCCCCCCGAAGGCGGCCTGCCCTCAACCAACGTATGCCTCAATTTGGTTCGGGAAGACGCTTCCCAAACCAGGAACCTTGGGACCCCATTCCCGGTGGGAACGCCGGATTGCCAAACAGCGGCACAAGTGGGCCTGGTCTAGTGGCGATTTTCATGTTCCTGAGACAATCCTCTCACGTAAGGAGGAGCTGGGCAGTCAGAAAGGGCAACTTTTCCTTTTGCAAAACTTTCGAGTCCACCCAGGGAAGAGAAGTCATATGCCATGGCTGCATATCCTGCTCGATTGTGATCCATTGTTTAGACCCCTCCCCATGGTACCAATCCACCATCCTGGTCAGCACTGCTGCTCTGTGATAGTTTTCCATATCCGGTAGCCCGGCCCCTCCTCTCTCCTTAGGCCTAGTCAATTTGCGAAGGCTCAGTCTCGGATGTCCCCCACCCCACACGAACCTCACTATCTCTGACCTCAGCAGTCTGAAAAAGCGTTTATTGCCATGTACGGCCACCGCCTGGAAGACATACAACAACTTAGGCAAAACATCCATCTTTAATACATTTATCTTCCCCATCCAGGAGATGCCTTTCCTCCCAAACTCTGCCAAGTCCGCTCTTGTTTTCACGAGACTTCTGATTTAATATGTGTTGTCTTTACCTTCCAGAATGAAAGAGCATATTCCTTTTGCGGGACCATAGAGTATATGGCACCGGAGATCGTCCGAGGAGGGGAATCAGGCCATGATAAAGTAAGTACTAGCTATCCTTGAATTCTTGGTAAATCAATGAATTCATGTCATGTGATTGTGGAGGTAATTCTGGGCTACACATAAGCTGCCTTATCTTACAGACAGAGTAGCTTTATGGGCTGTACAGGAGTATTAATCCCATCACCAGTAAGGAGATATGCTTACCCTCTTCAGTTGGTTGTTTTTTAAAGTGATCCTATACCTAGAAAGGGAGCTTATGTCGTCACCTGTCCCCAGCCCAATGGCCCAAAACAATTAATTCTTTATTTATATTTTTCAACAGAAAGCATACATTTGTAATACAATATTAAGATATGCGAGACAATGGTTCGCATCACAATCATCCAGTATACAAGAGTTAACTGTTCATTTTGCAAATAAAGATTATATTGCAATAAACTCAATGTCAGTTCTGTAGTTCAAATCTGTATTGTCTCACATAAGTTAACCATGGGGGGAGGGGGAGGGCTAAAGGTTTACTGCGCGGATCCCTGGGTGCCCCTGTGTTTCTTTTTTAATTAACGCCTTTGCCCAGTATTCATAACAACACGAACTGGATGCAGTCGGCCATATTGCTCCCCGACCGAGAAGCCCCGTCCATAGTGTTTTTCAGTGATGATACATTCAGTTACCCAGAAAGGAAGTTTATGTCGTCGCCTTCTATCCCCAGCCCAGTGCTTCATGATCAGGAAATGGGATTTACCTGCGAGACATGGCCACTCTAAAATAAATGTGGCTGACAAATGTCTGCAGGTTTTTCCATCCCGCCAGGCACTTCATCTTTGACAGTTGACAGGTGCATCCCTTCATTAAAGTGACCCTATATCCAGAAAGGATGTTTGTCGTCACCTTCTATCCCCAGCCTGTGTTTCTTTTTTAACTAAAGCCTTTGCCCAAGATTCATAACAACACGAACTGGATGCAGTCTGCCATATTGCTCCCTGGCCGAGCAGCCCCGTCCCTAGTGTTTTCCAGTGATGATACATTCAGTTACCCAGAAAGGAAGTTTAGGTCTATCCCCAGCACAGTGCTTCATGATCAGGAAATAGGATTTACCTGCCATGGCATGGCCACTCTAAAATGAATGTGGCTGACAATTGGCTGCAGGTGTTTCCATCCCTCCAGGCACTTCATCTTTGACAGACAGTTGACAGGTGCATCCCTCTAATAACAATCCTTCGTTAAAGTGACCCTATACCCAGAAAGGAAGTATATGTCGTCACCTTCTATCCCCAGGCCAGTGCCCCAAAACAGCCCACGTTTCTTTTCCCTATATCCAGTCCAGGTCGTCCCAGAAGTGATGACATGTGGGTATTCCGCCCCTAGGGGGCGCTCGACTGCAAGATCAAAAGCTGTAGCTCCTCCCGGCCCCCTATAAAAGCAGTTGTCTCACTATGATTCCCAGTGTTCATCTTGCAGTCTGGCTGCTGAAGATCGTTGGATACTCTTTCCTGGATATTGCAGCTAAGCGGGGCCTCCTAGCCCGTCGGCCACTGCGGACCCTATTTCCACTGATCCCGTGGACCCACTATTGTCTCCCAGCCACGGCTGTCGGGACTGTGACGGTAGGGAGAAGGCCAGGGGTCAGGCGTTTTGGAAGAGCTAGGCTCTGGGCCGCAGACCCTGTCTAAAGGGTAGCCGGCCATAGGCTGATGGTGAGCCTATGGGGGGGGGGGGGGGAGGAACCACTTACTGCCCTCTGATCTATTCCCTCTTGTCCCACAAGCTTTATTGCTGTGTGTGTGTGTGTGGTGATTTTGTCACTGTGTTTTATTTTTACTTGCGCATGTCATACGTACTTCCCTCGCTCCCTCGAGTTGTCTCCCCTCCATCTTGGGCCGTTACGTTGTGAGGGGGGGGTCAGACGCCGGCACGGTGTGAGGCCGGTGCGCGCAGTTGTGCGGGGGCCCCGCTGTGGTCCGCCCTGCGGCAGTCCTGTGGGGGCTTCTTGGAGGAAGGCCTCCATCTTGGGCTGTGAGGAGGCAGGAGGCGGGCGCTCCTGTTCGCGCCGTCGGCGGGGGGGCGGTGCCACCATTATGACGCTTTTCGCGTTACTGTCGTGCGGCCCGCCCCGCGAGGAACGCACTGAGCTGCTGACTGTGCCATTTTGTGACTGCCTCTCCTGCCTCGTTGCCTGGGACCCCTCCGATATGGCTACACTGTCGGTGTCGTGAGTTCCTATTAATATCTATTGTGTTATCATTATCGTGCATGTGCTGTGGGATGCTTATGGCCTTTTCGCTTGTGTCTTTCAGGTTGGGCCCATTGATAGATTGTGGGTTGTGGTTCCTCCCGGTCCCCCGCCCTTTCTCTCTTTTATCAAGAGGGATCACAAAAAGAGGGAATATATAGGAGGGCTAAATAGGTTTGGGCCGTCAGTGCCTTGTAACCTGCATAAAATTTTTCTGCTAATCACCATAATGGAGGCTTCTGGGGATAGTGAGCTAGGGGCCCCATCTGGGCGGGTGAAGCTCTGACCCATGTGCAGTGCAAGCCCGCTGGGCGGATTCAGCACTGTTTGTATCACTTGCGCCAGGAGCGTCATTTTGGAGCATGATCGGGCGGGCGTATCTGCCCCTAGCCCTTTATTGCCTGCGGCCTCTCCAGATCCCCTCTGCTGCACTCAGCCTCCAGCGAGGGGGAAGCCAGCAGGGGGTCCCAAGTTGATTTGGCATTCCGGGTGGCCAGCCTCGAGAGACAGTTATCGCGAACGGCTCCTAAGAAGGCAACGAGTAAGAAGCGGCACATCGAGCCCGTTTACTCGGATAATGATGATCCTTTTGGAGGTCTGGGCTCCGTGGAGGAAGGTGAGTTGCAGGAGGACTCCATTTCCACAGTGGATTATTCTGCTGGCTATGACAGCGGGCCTGGTTCTTCCTCGGATGAGGATACGTGGCTCCCTGATGATACAGAGCAGTTGCTTGCTTCAGTTTTTGAGACGTTGCACATTGTCCCTCCAAGAGCAGCTAAGAGGAAGCAGGGTGATTTGTACCTGTACCTGACAGGCGCATGGATCAGCTGGCCTGTCATGCCTTCACCTTTGCTGGTGCTTGGTTTCACCCTGTGTGTGCCGCGGCTATTGTCTCCTTAGCCATCAGAAAGAAGGTGAGACGTCTTGTGGCTATTGCTAAGTCTCGCAAGCGGGCGGAGGAGTATAAAGACCTCAAGGCTTGCGTGGATTTCATTGCCTTTGTTGTCTCTGCCATGGACGATGGTGCCCGGCTCTGTGCCAGGGTTTCGGCCCTGCTTGTTGCGCTTCGCTGCTCGCTCTGGTTGCGGCAATGGTCGGCAAAATAGAGCTGGCAGATCCCATTGAAGGCACAGGGCCTAAGAATGGCCGTGCAACACCTCCTGCGGTTAGAGCTGATTTGCCCTGTACCTCGTCTGGAACGGGGTCAAGGCTTCTACTCCAATCTGTTCACGGTTCCCAAGAAGGATGGCACGCTGAGGGCTATCCTGGACCTGAAGAGTCTCAACAGGTTTGTCAGAGTCAGACACTTCCGCATGGAAACCTTACGGTCTGCGGTGAGCTCTCTTCGGCCCAGCGAATTCCTTACTACGGTGGACATCAGGGATGCTTATCTGCACATCCCGATATTCCAGGGACATCAGAGGTTCCTGAGGTTTGCTCTGGAGGATCAGCATTACCAGTTTGTGGTGCTGCCATTCGGGATATCCTCAGCCCCCCGGGTCTTCTATCACTCCCTCAATGGTGAGGTCCTTCCTGGGCATGACCTTAGACACCTCTCAGGTCAAGGTATTCCTGCCACAGCAGAAGGTGGTGGTCCTCCAGATGCAGGTGCAGGCCTTACTGTCTTGTCAGCGGCCATCGATCCATCTGGGGATGAAGTTGGTGGGCCTAATTGTGTCATGCTTCGAGACGGTGCCCTTCACCCAATTCCACATGAGACCTCTTCAATTGAACCTGTTGACCGGCTGGGACCGGATGCAGGAGTCGCTGGAACAGGAATTTTCACTGTCCCCCCTGGCTAGACAGTCCCTCTTATGGTGGCTGGACTCCAGAAACCTGTTGGTGGGCAAGTCCTTTCTGACTCCCCGGTGGGAGATAGTTACCACGGATGCAAGTCTGACCGGCTGGGGAGGCGTTTGGCAGACGCAGAAGATCCAGGGTCAGTGGGTCCGCAGGAGAACCACTTGCCCATAAATCTCCTGGAGCTGAGAGCGATCCGGTTGTTGCTTCTTCGCTTGACTCCCCATTTAAGGGGTTGTGCTCTCAGCAACAAGATTTTTCACGCTCTGTGTCTCTGCTGGGGTCAGCCGGACGTGGACCTGTTTGCGTCCAGACACAATCACAAGCTCCCAAGATTCGTCTCCCTGTCAAGAGATCCTCTGGTCTTTGACACAGACACTCTGGCAATTCCTTGGACGGAGTTCAGGCTCCTTTATGCATTCCCTCCGTTTCCACTCCTGGGCCGAGTGCTGCGCAAGATAGCCCAGGAAGGGGTTCCGACCATCCTAGTGGCTCCTCGCTGGCCGAGGAGGAGTTGGTTTGCGGACATAGTTCAGATGTCAGTGGATCGGTACATCATGCCCGATGACCTAGGGCTTCTCACGCAGGGGTCGCTGCGGCACCCCAATTTACAGACGCTGGCTTTGACGGCCTGGCTATTGAAACCTCAATCTTGATGGCAAAGGGGCTGTCAGCCACGGTTGTGCATACCATGATTCAGGCTCGGAAGAAGTCTTCTTCCATGATATATTACAGAGTTTGGCATGCCTACATTGCTTGGTGTGAATCCAAGAGTCTCCCTTGTCGCACATTCTCTATCTCTAGGATCTTGGAGCTTTTGCAACACGGTTTAGACTTGGGTCTCCTGCTGAGCACCCTTAAAGTGGACCAACACCCAGGATTTTGACTATCCTGGGTCTTGGTCCACTTCGGTGGGGCACCCCCGATCGGGGTGCCCCGCTGTGTGAAACCCCCCGAACCCCCCGAACAACTCACCTCTCCCCGCTCCCAGCGCCGACGTACAAGGTAAGACCTTGAACGTCTAAGCGGCGGCGGCCGCCGCCGCCTCCCTCGCGTCACTTTGAACGCGCGCGCCCCCGCGCCGGCCATTCGCAGACGGCCGGCGCGGAGGCGCGCACGCCTACAGGGGCGCGAGGGAGGCGGCGGCGGCCGGCCGCCGCCGAAGATAAGGTAGGTGAGTTGGGGTGTTTGGGGGGGGTTTCACCCCGCGGGACATCCCGATCTCGGATGTCCCGCGGGGTGGGGGGTGATCGGCCCGGGAATCTTATAGATTCCCGGGCCGATCACCCCTGGGTGTTGGTCCACTTTAAGGGCCATCTTTCCAGAGATCCTTTGCAAATCATAGATTGATCAAGACCTTTTTCCAAGGGAGTCACCCATGTACGTCCACCACGTAAGCCTGAGCCGGTGTGGGACTTGAATTTGGCACTTTCTGCTCTCCAGGGTCCTCCCTTTGAGCCTTTGTGTGATGCTGCATTGCCTATTTTGACCCTCAAGATGGTCTTTTTGGTAGCGATCACCTCGGTGTGTCGCGTGTCAGAGCTGGCCGCGCTTTGTATGAAGCCTCCTTATTTTGAGCGGCATAAGGATAAGGTGTTTTTTTGCTTTAAACCTGATTTTTTGCCTAAGGTCGTTTCTCCTTTTTATCTTTTTTTTTTATATATTCTTTATTTATTAAAGATTTTTCACAAATAAACAAACATAAAACCAGCAAGACAAAAATGACATACACGTTGCACTCTATCCTAATGTTCCGTACATAGAAAGAGAACATACACAATGAGTGTACCCAATGTTTCAAGCATTGTAGGTCAAGAAAGTAACTTCCTAATCAACGGGTGCATCTGTGGTCTTATTACAACGGGGTGGGATGGGGTGGGGTGGGGGGGGGGGGAGGGAGAAGAACAGAAGCGGGGTGGGCTTGATAATAAAAGTTCCTATGCCAGGCCTAATAGGCTCTTCCCCTCATCAGACTCAGTAAAGGCCATCCATCCGCGCCATGTGATAGCAAACTTCTCGTAGGTGCCATCCCGGGAAGCCATCATATTCTCGAACCTCATCATGTCATTCACCCGTTTAAACCAAGTAAGTATGCTCGGGGGATCCTTGCTCTTCCATATCTGCGGAATGCAGGCCTTTGCTGCATTCAACAGACGGCACGTGATAGATTTACGGTACCTTTTTATTGGAATCTCCATCTTATGGAGGAGACACAGAGCAGGGTCGTCAGGGACCTCCGAGCCCGAGACCTTTTCTGCCACTAATCTCACCCTATCCCAGAATTTCCTCAAACCTGGGCAGGACCAGAACACATGCAACAGGTCCCCTCTCCCAACTCCGCACCTCCAACACTCCGCGGGCGTCTCTGGCGACCACTTGTTTAGGGTCGCCGGGACCCTGTACCACCTAGACAGCAGCTTGTATCCGCCTTCCTGGTATCTGGTGCATATTGACGATTTGTGAGGGAGTTTTAAGAGTTTTCGGCGCTGCTCGGGTGTCCATGTTTCGTTGAGATCCCTTTCCCATTTCACTAAATAAGAGGGGACTTCGTCATCTGGGGGGTCAATAAGCAGCTTATATATCCTGAAGAGGGTGTGTCTCTCTACCTCCTTACTCTGACACATTGTCTCAAAGGCCGTGTTGTTCCGCCTACCCTCTCTAAAATCCTGTAAGGAAGCCACGAAGTGGCCTATCTGCATACCTTGCCAAGGAGACCACTCAGGGACCCCGTGTCTCTGTGCCAACTCCGCTAGCGGGGCCCACCCCTCCTGCACCCTGAAATGACCTGCCCTGTACACATTCGCTCTAGACCATGCCATGGCTGTTGGGCCACTACATCCCGGCCTAAAACTCGGATTTCCCAGGATAGGATACATGGGGGACGGGAAAGGTGAAATCCCCTCGCGATGCAGCGCCGCCTTACACGCCCTCAGTGTCGGGCCAATAGTAGGGTGTTGCAACGCCTGTGTCCCACCCTCTCGAAGCAGCCAGGGCGCACCCCCAATCGGGTATGTCAAGAAGCTCTGCTCTAGGCCGACCCACCGCTTGTGCCGTCCATGAACGCACCAATCGACCACCCTATTCAGGTGAACAGAGAGATGGTACATTGCCGGGTCAGGGACACCCACACCCCTTTTCTCCTTCGTCCTCATCAGTAGGCTCCCGCTCACCCTTGGCCTCCTCCCAGCCCATATAAATTTAATAAAAACCGCTCGCACCTTCTGAAGGTAGGAGCGTGGGATCAGTACTGGCAGAGCCTGCATAAGGTAAAGCAAGCGGGGCAAGAGGGTCATCTTGACCGCGTTGCATTTCCCGAACCAAGAGAGCTTCCCCTTTGCCCACCTATTGGTTTCTTCCTCAAAATGCTTCAATAGTGGGGGGAAGTTGAGGGCAAATACTTTGGTGAGGTCGCTGCTGATCTTAGTTCCTAAATAGCCCACGCAACCCTCAGCCCATTTAAACATGAAGGAATCCTGCAGCTTCCCCAACCGCGTGGCAGGGATACCAACATTTAAGGCCTCCGATTTCTGATAATTTATCTTGTACCCTGACAAGTTCCCATACTCTCTCAGATCCTGCATGAGATTTGGCAGGGTCACCTCTGGACAAGACAAGAAGAAGATTAAATCGTCGGCATAGGCCGCGACTTTATAGTGCCCCGACGCATTCTCAATTCCCCTAACATCCGGGTTCCCCCTCACCCTGCACAGGAGAGGCTCCAATACTAATATGAAAATTAACGGAGACAACGGGCATCCCTGTCTTGTCCCATTAGCGATCCCAAAGGATCCAGACGAGTGCCCGTTTACTCTCACCGACGCCGAGGGCCCCCTATACAGGCTCCCGATCCAGTTCAGCATGTTCGGGCCCAGGCCAATATGTCTTAGGACCGAGTCCATGAACTGCCAATTGACCCTGTCGAACGCTTTCTCGGCGTCGGTAGAGAGCAGAAGGGCAGGCGTCTTTTGTTTCTGGGCCAGATGGATCACATTCAACACTTTAGTAGTGTTGTCCCGAGCCTCCCTCAGAGGCATAAAGCCCACCTGGTCGGGGCCAATCACTAAGTGCAGGTGAGGGGCAACCCTTGACGCCAAAATCTTGGCAAAAAGCTTAATGTCTGCGTTCAGGAGAGAGATGGGCCGGTAATTAGCACAGAGGGTGGGGTCTTTTCCCTCCTTGGGGATCACCGCAATATGAGCCCTGAGCGTGTCTCTGGGGAGCGGGGCCCCCTCTATTATGGCATTCATCACGGATAGGAGTTTAGGACCTAGGATCGGGAAAAATTTTTTGTAGTACTGTAGATGGAACCCATCCGGGCCAGGGGCCTTCCCCCTTGCCGAGCTAGCCAACGCTCCCTGCAACTCCAACAAGGAGATCGGTGCCTCTAGCTCCGCTATCACCTGTTCCGGGAGGGTCGGCATCCCTGAAAGCCTAATGTAGTCCACACATCTCTGCTCCAGCGCAGGCTCCCGAGCCTCTGGCAGGTTATACAGGTCTCGGTAGAATACTCGGAACGCCTCTGCTATTTCCTCCGTAAGGTGTGTGACCCTGCCCCCCTGGTCTACTACCCTGGGTACAAAGGTCCTAGCCCTTTCGGCCCGCAAGGCGTTAGCTAGCAGTCTGCCGCACTTGTCCCCCGACTCGTAAAATGCGCGCCGGCATTGCACTAGCTGCGCTTTGATCTTGTCGCAACAGACCGTCTTCAGTTTCTCTCGTAGCGAAGTCAGGGTGGGCAAGTGAGCGGCAGACAGGGACTTCTTATGCAGCGCTTCCAGCTTACCAATCTCTCCAAGTAGGTTCATAGTACATTCCATCCTTTCCTTTTTCATCCTAGCTCCATGTCCTATGAACAGCCCCCTGACAAAGCACTTATGCGTCTCCCATAGGGTCCCGGGTAACACCCCCGGGGTGGAGTTTATTTCAAAGAAGCTTTTTAATTCCTTCTGGACATCCTCCAGCACCCTCTGGTCATCCAGCAGTGAGTCATTAAGGCGCCAGGACCAGCTCCTAGGGGCCACGGAACGTCCCCTAAAGGTGAGGGTAATGGGGGCATGATCAGACAGGGTAATGTTGCCTATCGTTGAGTCTTCCACGCGGGGCAGCAGCGAGTGCGGGACCAAGAACAGATCGATTCTGGAATAGGAATTATGGGGGTGAGAGAAGAAGGTGTAATCCCTTGTCTCCGGGTGCAGTATTCTCCAAGGGTCAACCAGCTGGTGTGAATGAAGGATCTTCCTGACTTGTTTTATTTTAGCGTATGCAATATGGGGCCCCCCTCTGGAAGTATCCAGCAGAGGTTCTAGCGCCAAATTAAAATCTCCACCAATTATCAGATCTCCCTCCCGAAAGCCCACCAGAGCCTCTAGAAGGTTCTCCATAAAAGAAACCTGTCCAGCGTTCGGGGCATAAACATTCACCAACGTGACCTTTTCAGAGGCTATCTTCCCCTTGACAAACACCCATCTACCCTCAGCGTCCGTCTTGTAGTCCTCAAGCTCCCACATGAGGGATTTCGCTATCACAATACTGACCCCTCTGGACCTGGAGTCAGGAGAGTAGCTGTTGTATGACCTAGAATAGAACCTGTCGCCCAGCGATGGAGGGTTTGAAGCCCTAAAGTGCGTCTCCTGCAGAAAGCCCACCTGGGCTCTAAGACCTCTCAAGTTTCGTAGAATCATGGAGCGCTTTTCAGGGCTATTCAGCCCCTTGGCGTTCAATGAGACGATTTTGGTACCCGCCATTCTAGGTAGCCCACTGGGGGGGGGGAAGGGGGGGTTAGGTGGGGGGGGAAGTGGCGGGAAATAGGCACTCCCTTCCCAAAAGACAACTAGGGGGGAGGGAAGGAGGGAGAACTCTAGACAAGTGGGGGTTCGCCTCCTCCTAGAGGGGCTTAACGGGGGTCAGAACACAGGAACAGTAAACAATAAACACAAAACTTTACTCTATCCACTAAGGAGAAAATCAAAACCCAACAGGTCAGGTAAACCTGCGGGTCGGCCCTAATGTGGGGTAGGGTGCCTGTCGGTACTCACCGCAAGTCTAACCATTCCCTCCCACATCGGGCCAGCCAGCAGATCAACGTGAAAAAATAAGCAATGAGCAGCAAACCTATAACAACAATTAAGCAAGCAATAATAGTAACATTAACAGCATTAATAAGACATGTCAAAGCCATTCCGGCCACAGCTTCATTTGACGTGAGGCGCCCGGCCACCCCCCCCCCCCCAGGAGGAACCCCACCACCAAAGGCGGAGGCAAGCGCATCACCCAAACCGCAGGCCCACGACGGCACACGCCGCCCAGCACCTGAGTCGTCCAAGGGCGAGTAGGCTCCCCCCGGGGGAACGGAAGCGGCCGGGCCACCCCACCCCGCCGGCAAGCTCACATCTCGATGTTGTACAGCCTAGACTGCCTCCTCACGCGGCGCCGTCTGCCAGGGCCTCCCCGACCCCTCCCAGAAGCCCCCACAGGCTGAGCGGGGGGGAGCGCCACCCTCACCGCCAGCCAGTCCGGGACCTCCACCGGGTCACACCGAAGGAAGAGAAACAAGTCCGTCAAGTCTCCCGGTGACTTCAATAAGAAAGTGTCATGGTTCCTCCTAACGATGAGGTGGAAAGGATATCCCCACCTATATGTCGCTCCTGCGCGCGTTACCGTTTCCAGCACTGGCTTCAGGGCTCTGCGCATGAGCAATGTTCTGCGTGAGAGGTCCTGTAGAATCTGGATGTTGGCTCCGTCAAAGCTGACGTCCCCCTTCCGCCATGCGGCGCGGGCGACATCCTCTTTCAGCGCGTAGCGATGCACCCGGCAGACGACATCCCGTGGTCTGGACGGATCTGAGCTGGGGGGACCAAGCGCTCTATGAACTCTGTCCAATTCAATCGGGGTGTCCGGATCCCTATCCAGCACCATGTTGAAAATGACTGTGACGATGCGTTTGAGGTCTTCCCCCGACGAAGCTTCTGGGATGCCCCGCAGCCGAAGATTATTTCTACGGCTACGATTTTCAATATCGTCAATGTGCAACATCTGGGCTTGGAGTAAAGATTCCTGACGGTCACATCTCTCCTCTAATATTCTGAGGCGATTTGCAGTTGAAGGGCCCTCCGACTCAAGCACCGCCACCCTCTCCTCCACTGCGGAGACTTGCTGCTTGACCTCTCCCAACTCCCGCCTATGCGCCTCTTCGTACTTTGCAATAAGACCCTCGATGTCGGCTCTGGAGGGCAGATTCCGCAAGAGCGAGATCGTTTCCTTATGAATATCGGCGCCGCGGGAGGGCCCGGGATCTCCAGATTCTGCAGACGATCGGGGAGTAGGGTGCGGCTGCAGCTTGCTCTCGGCGGGGTCCGGCGTCCATGGGACCCAAGGCTCCGGTCTGGGCTCGGGGGAGAAGCAAGGCTGATGCGGGGACATCGGGGTCGGGCTGTGCTGACCGGCGGGCCACGAAGCCTCCGGCGAGGGCTGCAGCAGAGGTGAACCCGGACTCAGGGGTGCAGGCCCCCACCGCTGAACCAGGATCTCAGGCTCTAGGGGGGGGGGGGTTCCGGTGCTCTGGGGTCCTCTGCGGCAGAACCAAAGGGGAGCACGCGTCAGCCCCCAGCCGTCCCCCCGCCAGTGACACCCCGTCACCATTCGTCCCACGCCGGGGCAAGAAAGCAAATCTGGCCAGAGTCGGCTGTGACACTGTCCCTGGTTTGTCCCCCTGTGTACCCATCGTGGCAGTGCGTGGTATCTCCATGCCCAGATCACGGGGGGGCATGTGCTTGTCTATGGTGGGCAGGGAGAGCACCTGTCTCAGAGCAGGAGGGCCGGGGGGGGGGGCGCAGGCGGATCCCGCAGGGTGTGACACGCCTGATCCCCAGACGCGCTGACTGTCTGACCGGGCTCCCCGCCTGTCCCCCGCTGTGGACCCACCTTTTGTGCAGTGCAGCGCTGGCTGGGCTCTTTCTGCCCCCGCGTCTGGTCCGGGGAATCCCGGCCGGCGTCTGTAGCCCCTCCCCTCCGCGTCACCGCCCCAGAGTTCCCCGCGCCGGCGGGCGCCATCTTGGGACTCCCAGCAACAGCCCCTCCGTCCGCCATGTTGGTACACCCGCCGGTGCACACAGATCCGCCACCGCCGCCGCTTCGTCCAGCACAGAGACACCTGGCGCTTCCTCCTCACTCAGCTCCACAGACGTCTCTCCTCTGCACGGTGAGCGATTCCTCTCCCCGCCGCGCTCGCCTCCGGTCCCCGCCAGGTTCCGCTCGGCGACCTCTGGTGTCAAACCGCTGGTGCGTCCAGCTGTCCTCTCGGTCCCGGGCGGTCGCTGGGGCTCAGGCCCGCCTCCTGCCCCGGTGGCCCGCGGGGGGTCCGCTGTCACTGTGCGAACCACCGTCTCTCCCACTCCCAGCATGTTCCGCGCCATCTTGGACCTCCGGTCCTCAGCCCTTTCCCTCCGGAAATCTGTAATCGGGGGGTGCTGGGGGCCCCTCCGCTGTCCCCCTCCACTTCCCCGAGGGATCTTCTTCTTGGCCATGTCTTTTTATGATAGGTTTGCTGCTTGCAAAATGGGCTATAAGGCCGCCGATGTGGGAGCTCGAGGATAACGCTTCCTCACGGCTCCATACCTAGGACACGCCCCTCTCCTTTTTATCTTAATGAGGAAGTAGTCTTGCCTTCCTTGTGTCCAGCACCGACTAATTTTAAGGAAAGGACCCTCCATGCCTTGGATGTAGTCAGAGCCATTAAGTATTACCTGGTTGCGACTGAATCCTTCAGGAAATTGGATTTTCTCTTTGTCCTAACAGAAGGTTCTAGGAAGGGCTTGCCACCAGCCAAGTCTACTCTTAGTAAGTGGATCAGACAGGCGGTAGTGCAAGCATATTTTGCCAAGGGGAAGGAACCTCCTTTTCGGATCACAGCTCATTCTACCAGAGCTATTGGTGTCTCTTGGGCTTTTCAGCACCAGGCATCGGTGGAACAAGTTTGTAAGGCCGCCACTTGGTCTTCAGTTCATACATTTACCAAGTTTTACAAGGTGGATGTTAGGGCCTCAGCTGATGCTGTCTTTGGCCAAAAGGTGCTTCAGGCGATAGTGAAATGAACTACATGCTGTTCCGCACTGGGGATCCTACCCTAATGGGCACTTCTTTTGGATGTCCCACATGTCATCACTTCTGGGATGACCTGGACTGGATATAGGGAAAAATACAATTCTGTGAAACTCTCCTGTAGAATTGTTTTTGAATATATCCAGTCCAGGTCATCCCACCCCGCTCTTGTTTCATTATCTCTTGTTTGCCTTTTATGGTGATTACAATTTTTATATTGGACCGTTGTCCTTAAGTTTTGTGTTGGAGAGAGTACATGCTGAAGCTATGTGAAGTAACATGTTTCTTAGCCTCCCGGCCTGTCTCTTTTTTCTTACTGCTTTTTAACCACTGGGAAATCATAGTGAGACACCTGCTTTTATAGGGGGCCGGGAGGAGCTACAGCTTTTGCTCTTGCAGTCGAGCGCCCCCTGGGGGCGGAATACCCACATGTGATCACTTCTGGGACAACCTGGACTGGATATATTCAAAAACAATTCTACAGGTGAGTTTCACAGAATTGTATTTTTTTTTTTTTTACTAAAGCCTTTGCCCAATATTTATAATAACACTAACGGGGAAGCAGTGTGATGTTCGAATGGGGACTGTTTCGCTCCTTGGCCGTGCTGCACCCCCGGTGCTCTCCAGCGATGATTTGTTTAAACACAGTCCAGTATTAGGGGTCAGTCTTATCAGTTAAAATAAATCTGAAAGCACTACAGGCTAAACTGCCACATACACCTCAGGGGGCAGTTTAGCTCATAACTGAATGTATCTACACTGAAAAGCACCAGGAGCACCGCTGCATGGCCAGTGTTATGGATTTTGGGCAAAGGCTTTGGTAAAAAAAAAAGAAACTGGGCTGGCGATAGAAGGTGACAACATAAACTTCCTCTATAGGTATTGGGTCACTTTAATAAAGGATTGTTATTCAAGGGATGCACCTGCAAGTGCCTGCAGGAATGGAAGCACCTGCAGCCATTTATCAGCCACATTCATTTTAGGGTGGCCATGTCTCACAGGTAAATCCCATTTCCTGATCATGCAGGTTTTGTTTATTAGTAAGTTCTTTAAACCGAACCAACAGCCTGGCACAGTTAGAAAAGTAACAACAGGAAGCCCAGCAATACTTCCCGTTTGCAGGTGGCCTGCAAATGCATGAGCCGCCATTTTATTTTTAAAATTGACCACAGCAGGAGTTGGTAAATGATTTTGTAAGTGCAGCATTCTAAATTGCACAGGAAAGGGAAGAATAGGAGCACTGTTTGTTGTGTTGGTCTGGTTTCCGCTTTAAAGTGCACCTATACTCAGAAATAAAGTTTTTGTGGTCACCTTCTGTCCCCAGTCTTGTGCCCCAAAACAGGCTGTGTTTCTTTTTTTACCTCAGCCTTTGCCCAATATTTGTAAAACAATCAGGAGAAAACAACAGGAAGTAGTGTTATGGTGAATGGCAGCCATACGCTAATTAAATCAATTCCAACCAAACTGTCACATAATGGCAGTTAGGGTGAAGTGCTCCCCATTGCTGAGGTGCGTGTACTTTAATCAATTGCATCATCACTGGGGTCGGGGCTGCTCAGCCAGGGAACAATATGGCCGACTGCATCCAGTTCGTGTTGTTATGAATATTGGGCAAAGGCAGAGGTAAAAAAAAAGGAATGCAGACTGTTTTGGGGCACGGGACTAGGGATAGAAGGGGACTTCATATACTTCCCTCTGAGTATAGGTGGACCAAAGCCCACTACGATCGATTTCCTACCCCAGGGCAACCAAAACTAGGATGCCTCACTGTGTGGACCCCCCAGGTCGCCCCGTTCAGTTACCTTCGTTCCCGGTCCAACGGCACATGTGCGAGCCGCGGGCGCATCCCACTCTCTCCCATTTTTAAATGGCCTGCCCTGGTTCGCTCTCTGAGGGAAGCAGGGGGATGTGGCCGCCAGCGTACTTGTCTGGCCCTAGACGCCGCATTAGATGGGGTGACATCAGCGGCTCCGAGCACGCTGATTGGACGATCGGCCGCGCATGCTATGTAGGACCGGGAAGAGGTGAGTTAGATTGGGCGATCTGGGGGGTTTCACACAGCGGGGCACCAGGAACTTGTTCCGATTCCTCAGCTCTGAAACGTGTCCCAAGGTCAGGCTTCTCATATATATTCCAAGTATGTCTCACACCCCGCTTCCAATATTCATGACATATGGGTTATAATAAACCAGTAGAGGGCGAACTTCTGCAGAGATGACAGGAAAAAAAGAAGCCCCTCCCGGTCCATAAATACCTGGGACCTCCCACACATTACCCAGTTTTCGTCTCTGCAGATGGCGAGCAAGTCAGAAGATGGCTGCGTCTCTTCCTTGCAGGTAAGCCGGGTCTACACCCGGCCACTTTGCCCCTATTTCTGCCCGGACCTTATTAATTTAAGCTCAATACTATGCCTCCCAGCCTTGGCTGAAGGTCCGGGCGAAGGTAGGCAACACCTTAGAGGTGTATTTAGGGAGCTATGCTCCCCCGTGAGACCCCATATTAAGGGGTAGGTGTTATCCGGGTTGGTGATCCCAGTTTGGGCTTTCATTTCCCCTTAATTTTCTTCCTTTCACTCTTTGTTGCGTGTGTGTGTGTGAGTGCTTGTATGACTGTACTATTACGGTGCGCGCCGGCTGCTTGCTGGGGCCCTTTTTCTTTTTTTTTGGTGGGGAGCTTCTTCCCCTGAGGCTGCTCTGAAGAGGGGGCGGGGCCGGGCGCTCGCGCGTTCGCCGTGCCCCTCCCCCTCCCTTGCTATTGGCGCCATTGTGGAGCCCAGCCGCTGGGAACCGCGTCTCTGGTGTTTCAGGGAAGGGGGCGGGGCCAGGCGCGCGATCCGCGCTGGCCCGCCCTTCTTCTCCCTCTCCCCTTGGTCCTTCCTTGCTGGCCAGACGCCATTGTGGATTGTGAGTGCCCTGTTGGGCCTCCCCTTTTTCTTGTATTTACTGAGCCGTGTGCCCCATTTATAGCGCTGGGGCAGCTCTGCTCTTGTCCTTACTCCTTACATCCCACTCTCTCCCATTTTTAAATGGCCGGCCCTGGCACGCTCTCTGAGGGAAGCAGGGGGATGTGGCCGCCAGCGTACTTGTCTGGCCCTAGACGCCGCATTAGATGGGGTGACATCAGCGGCTCCGAGCACGCTGATTGGACGATCGGCCGCACATGCTATGTAGGACCGGGAAGAGGTGAGTTAGATTGGGCGATCTGGGGGGTTTCACACAGCGGGGCACCAGGAACTTGTTCCGATTCCTCAGCTCTGAAACGTGTCCCAAGGTCAGGCTTCTCATATATATTCCAAGTATGTCTCACACCCCGCTTCCAATATTCATGACATATGGGTTATAATAAACCAGTAGAGGGCGAACTTCTGCAGAGATGACAGGAAAAAAAGAAGCCCCTCCCGGTCCATAAATACCTGGGACCTCCCACACATTACCCAGTTTTCGTCTCTGCAGATGGCGAGCAAGTCAGAAGATGGCTGCGTCTCTTCCTTGCAGGTAAGCCGGGTCTACACCCGGCCACTTTGCCCCTATTTCTGCCCGGACCTTATTAATTTAAGCTCAATACTATGCCTCCCAGCCTTGGCTGAAGGTCCGGGCGAAGGTAGGCAACACCTTAGAGGTGTATTTAGGGAGCTATGCTCCCCCGTGAGACCCCATATTAAGGGGTAGGCGTTATCCGGGTTGTTGATCCCAGTTTGGGCCTTCATTTCCCCTTAATTTTCTTCCTTTCACTCTTTGTTGCGTGTGTGTGTGAGTGCTTGTATGACTGTACTATTACGGTGCGCGCCGGCTGCTTGCTGGGGCCCTTTTTCTTTTTTTTTTTGGTGGGGAGCTTCTTCCCCTCAGGCTGCTCTGAAGAGGGGGCGGGGCCGGGCGCTCGCGCGTTCGCCGTGCCCCCCCCTCCCTTGCTATTGGCGCCATTGTGGAGCCCAGCCGCTGGGAACCGCGTCTCTGGTGTTTCAGGGAAGGGGGCGGGGCCAGGCGCGCGATCCGCACTGGCCCGCCCTTCTTCTCCCTCTCCCCTTGGTCCTTCCTTGCTGGCCAGACGCCATTGTGGATTGTGAGTGCCCTGTTGGGCCTCCCCTTTTTCTTGTATTTACTGAGCCGTGTGCCCCATTTATAGCGCTGGGGCAGCTCTGCTCTTGTCCTTACTCCATATATTATCTGTATTACATATGTAATTTTTATGTGTGTGCATGTGCCTTCTTATGGGTCCCTTCACTTATGTCTTTCAGGAGGACTCCCTGTCTATTGTGTTAAAAGGGGGTTCTCCCGGTCCTAGGGTCCCTGGCAGATAATTGGGGTACCTACAAATCCTCCCACTGGGACTTAAAGGGGCATCCCGGGTAGCTAAAGCAGCATACTTCCCTCTGGTCATTGCGACTACCTTAAAATAACCATATGGAGGCTCCCCAGGATACCAGGCTCGGATTCCCTTCGGGACAATACCGGCAGTGTGTGGGTTGTGGGGTATCCCTTACGGGGGAGAATGTACTAATTTGCATACCGTGTGCTCAACAGGCCATAACGCGGCAGTCGGGGTCCCAGGCATCTGGGTCCGTGCCGCCCGTCTCATCTCCTACCCCACCCCGCATTATCCGTACCCCAAGTGACACTGTCATTAGCGGGGAGTCGCAATCTGATGTATGTGCTAGACTGGCCAAGATCGAGAAATTGATTTCTAGCTCTGCGGTCAGAAAGGCCCCGGTAAGAGAAGACATCTGTCACCGGCCACGCCGGTATGGGATTTTGATGACTATGATTCCCTAAGACTGGTCTGATTATTCCCCGCTTGAGGAGGGGGAATTGCTTGAGGAATCTGATGCTGAGGATCCGCAGTTTTTTTTATACTGATGCCGGGCAGGCGCTGGGGGATGCTGTGGATACCCCCAAAGTCCTGGCCTATCTTTTTGAGGTTCTGGATATTTCTCCGCCAGCGGAGGCCCCTCCGCAGAAGGGGTAATTCTTTGGGATTTCTAAGCCCCGCTTGGAGTTTCCAAATCGGAATCATTTTGATAGCATGATTCTTAAGGTATGGGAGAGGCCCAGACGGCTTCCCGGTGTTCCTCAGGGATGGGATAGGAAGTATCCCTTTCCGCTGGACGCGGTGAAGCGCTGGTCGTCCCCTCTCAAGGTCGATGCACCCGTTCTGGGATTGTCCGACACCTCCGTTGTACATTCTCCAGACGCCACCTCTCTTAAAGATGGTGAGGATAAACGCATTGATCAGATGGCATGCCATGCCTTTGCCAGTGTGGGTTCAGCCTTGCGGCCTGTTTGTGCCTCAGCGCTCGCGACTGTGGCTACCAGGTCTGTGGTTAGGGACCTGTTGAGTGGTTCCCAGCTTAACCCGGCCAGTGATGAATTCACAGCCCTTAAGCGGTGTGAATTATTTATGACCTTTGTTTTATCTGCTATGGATGACACAATTATTTTGGTAGTAGAACCTCGGCATTGCTGGTGACTATTCGCAGATCGGTCTGGTTAAGCCAGTGGGCGGCTGACATTGCGGCTAAGAAATCACTCACATCGCTACCCTTCCTGGGTACGCGGCTGTTCGGGGATAAATTGGATTCAGTGGCGAAAGGTGGAAAGTTACCTCAGCGTAAGAAGCAGCGTCGCCCCTTTCAGGGGGCAGGCTCCTTCAATCCTTCCTTTCGCAGTGCCAGAGTGGGCAGAGGTCTTGCCTACTCTAATTTCAGAGGTGATTCCTGGAACAGAGGCAGAGGACGCGCACGTCCAGGCCCTAACTGGGGTTCCAAGCCCAAGCCCGCTGCCAAGCCAGCTCAGCAATGAGGGGACACCCTCACCTTTGTGGGTGGGGGGACGTCTGCGGCGCATCTTCCAGGTCTGGGCCCGGGAGGTCACAGACAAATAAATCTTGGAAGTGGTCTCTTCCGGGTACAAACTAGAGTTCGAGTACCGGTCTCCTCCCAGATTCCTAAGGTCTCGGGTGCCCTCGGATCCCCGGGCTGCGCAGGGGCTTCTGTTGGCTGTAAAGAATCTTCTGGACATGGAAGTCATATACCCGGTGCTTTTCTCAGAAAGAGGCCGGGGCTATTATTCCAACCTCTTCAAGGTTCCCAAAAAGGATGGATCCATAAGACCCATTCTGGATTTGAAGCTTTTCAACAGGTTCATCAGAACCAAGAAGTTCCGCATGGAGACTCTGGGCTCAGCCATCTATTCCCTTCGTCAGGGGGATTTCATGACGTCCATAGACATCAAGGATGCTTACCTTCATGTACCAATCTTCCCAGCACACCAGAGTTTTGTCATGTTTGTGGTGGGAGATCAGCACTTTCAGTTTGTGTCCCTCCCTTTCAGTTTGACAAGGGTGTTCACCAAGGTGCTGGCGGGCATAATGGCCCTTCTCAGAGCCCAGGGCATTCGCATTGTGCTGTATCTGGACGACCTCCTCATTACGGCATCCTCTCTGTCAGGTGGAGCTGGACACCAGGTTGGTGGTGGCGACGCTGGAGAGGTTCGGCTGGGTGATCAACCATCCCAAGTCTTCTCTCTCCCCCTCAAGGGAGATCTCGTTTCTGGGCATGAATCTGGATACCATTCAGACCAGGGTGTTCCTACCTCAGTCCATAGGGATGAGACTGGTGGGATTGATGGTGGCTTCCTTCGAGGCGGTTCCCTTTGCTCAGTTCCACATGAGGTCGCTTCAGCTCCATCTGTTGTTGGCCTGGGACAGATGTCCGCAGTCATTGGATCAGTCATTTCTGATGTCTCCCTGGGTTCGGCAGTCCCTTCAGTGGTGGCTGGAACCAAGCATCTGATGAGGGGCAGACCCTTTCTGACCCCTTGTTGGGAGACGGTTACCACGGATGCCAGCCTGTCGTGCTGGGGAGGTTTTTGGAAGAAACATCAGTTCAAGGGGCTGTGGGGTCCTCAGGAGGCTTACACCCCCATCAATGTCTTGGAGCTGAGAGCTTTTCGGTTGGTTCTGACATGCTTGACGCATCACCTACGGGGCTTACCGGTTCAGGTTCGATCGGACAATCAAACTGCGGTCGCTTACATAAATCACCAAGGAGGGACTCGCAGCAGGAGTGCCCTCAGGGAAGTTTCTCTGATTTCTTGCATGGGCGGAGAGCAATGTTCCATGCATCTCAGCAGTTTTTGGATGTGGTTCGTTGTGTGAAGTACTATTTGGTGGCTACTTCTCCCTTTCGTAAGACGGATGCCTTGTTCTTGGTGCCCTCCGGGCCCAGGAAAGGTTTGGCGCCCGCTAAGTCTACCATTAGTAAATGGATACGCCAGGCCATTGTTGGGGCCTATACTGCCAAGGGGAAGGTTCACCCTTTTCAGATCACTGCTCATTCTACTCGTGCTGTTGGGGCTTCTTGGGCTTTTCAGCACCAGGCCTCTGTTGAACAAGTTTGTAAGGCTGCTACTTGGTCTTCTGTTCATACTTTTTCCAAATTTTATAAGGTCGATGTGCGGGCCTCAGCGGATGCTGTTTTGGGCCGCAAGGTTCTGCAGGCTGCAGTGGTTTAATTTTGTGCATTATTGCCTTTTTGGGATCCCCACCCATGTTGGACACTGCTATTGGATGTCCCATATGTCATGAATATTGGAAGCGGGGTGTGTGACATACTTTGAATAATACAATTTTGTGAATACTCACCTGTAAAATGGGTATTATAAGTATGTCACACACCCCGCTTCATCCCGCCCTTATTGTATTCTGGATCCTTTATATGGTGAACCTTTTATTGTAAGATATTCTAAGTATACAGTACGTCCTGCTCCAGATATAATACTTACACTTGGGTTATCCTCCGCCAGATGGCGCTATGCACTGCAGACATGCAAAAACAGGCTCCTCCCGGCCCTTCATATACCCAGGGACCTCCCACAAATCCCCAGATTTCTCTACAGTGCTGACTGCGAAGACATGAAGTATCACTCTCATGAAGTATCGCTATTACAGCCTGCGGCCCTGTTGGACTATTCCCACCCGTCCTCCTTGTGATGTGCCTCCCAGCCTGGGCTGCGCTAGTCGGGTGAAGGTAGGCAGCACCATGTGTGCTTAACGGACCATGCTCCACTGCAGTCCCTCACCAAAGGGTAGGCGGTTTAGGCTGATGGTGAGCCTCTAGTGGATGTCCCTCCCGCATTATTGCCCCATGCCCCGTGTAGTGGTGGACCCTGTGTGAAGGGTCGCCATCCTCCCTCGTTTCCCCCCGTATTCGGGGGAAAAGAATGGGGGGGGTGGGTGTGTGGCGGTCTCAGTGTACTGCATTGTTATGCTTATGACCGTAGTTTTGCCCTTGGCGGCAACTGGGTGTCAGAGCCGCGCTGCTTGCTCTTTTTATTTGGCCGCCACCGTCTTTGCCTTCTCCTAGTATCCATCAGCAGATGCTTTTAACTGGCATATCCTATGCTTGGCTTGTCAAGCCTGGACGGCTAACTCAGAGCTTCGCGCTCTTTGGGGGAGGCGGGGACCCGGTGTGGCGCGCTCCGCGTCACGCCCAGATTGAGCCCGCCCTTCGAGGTTCGGTTGGCGCCATTTTGTTGCTCTTCGCGCGTGTATTTGCGGTCCTTCTCCTCCCCAGGTCGGTAAGTGCCCTCGCGGGCGATTTCATCATTAGTATTTCAGACGTCAAAGTTTCCGGTGACTTCTCCCGGCCTAACATATATTATAGCGGGCTTACAAAATTCTCCCACATTCCTAGCGGGCCTTTGGGACATCCAGGGTTGCCTATTGCATAAATCCCTACTGGTATATATTACATTAATAATCACCATATGGAGGCATCTCAGAATTATGTGACCGGGGTCCCTCCGGGACAAGACCGGCTGTGTACATTGTGTGGACTGCCCCATGCTGATGCGGACAGAGCACGGGTCTGCGAACCCTGTGCTGAACAAGTACTGGCCCTGCGTCAGGGTTGCCAGTGGCTGCGCCTCGTTTCAATACACCTCTCTCCCCGTGCTTAAATCTCACTCCTGATGAGTCGCACTCGAGCGGGAATGACCAGCAAGTCGTGCCGCGCAGACTGCCTACGGCCGATCAGGTGATTTCGAGGTTGGCAGAGCACTTGGGCTTTGGTAAGAAACGGTCCCTGACGCCTCCGGTTTCGCCCATTCCTTCTGAATCTGAGGAGTTCACTGCTGAGCAGGGTTTTGCTCTTTCTGAGGAAGGTCGGCTATTCTCTGACTCGGGCTCATCTGACGAGGGGCTGAGGAGTCATGATGATTCGGGCCCCGGTTCTTGGGGCCTGTGTGACACCGATGAATTACTGATAAAGATCTTCGAGGTCTTGTCTATCTCTCTCCCTGGTAAGGCTTCCAGGCTGTGACAGAGGCTCTGTCTTTTGGATGTCATCACTATTCAGTTGCCCACCGGGTCATTCACTGGCCTTTTCTTAATTAGGTTACAGGCAATGTCATTGTATTTTGACTGCCATTGTGTATTGTTGATTACGTCACAGTCAATGGCATTGTCCTGATTGAGTGTATTACAGCCTGCTATTGTTCTACTGATTGCGTCACCGGCAGAGTTGAGGGATTGTTTGCCCTGCTGCTATTGGTCTGTGTGTGTGTCATGCAATAGAGACTTGTGTATATAAGGCCCAGTGTGGCACTAATAAACTTCACTTCACCTTCACCCTCAATACTGAGTTCTGTCTCTTATTGGGGGAAACGCTATATTACAATTCACTAGCCCTTGTAAGGGCTGTTCCTGTTTCCTCACGGACGACTCTGGAATTCCAGCAGCACCTCTTACGATTGGGAAAAGGACGTCTCGGGCGGTGAAGCCCTCCGGCGATAAGGGTTATCGCTACAATTGGTGGCAGCGGTGGGATGGTCCTTTGTACCCAGAGAGAGTGCTACCCTGATGGAGAGTCAGTATGACAAATTGAAAAGGCTGACCCTGAAGGATCTACTCGAGAGCCGGGGAAGTTCGGCTAGCAACCGCCCACGTCAGGAACTGATAGCCGAGCTGATCGAAATGGATCGTGCAGCAGTGAGGACCGAAACCAATATAGAGATCGATGAAGACGCTGCTCTCGTTCAAGCGGTTCGGAACAGATTGTCGGTCTATGGCCGAATCCATCACAAGAACTGATCGACCAAGTCTTCGCCGCAGCGGAGGCAGAGGCCAGTAAGCGAAGGGAAGATCGACGACTCGCAACCCAGCAGCCTCTCAGCGCCCCTGTGTCTCTGAGCCTCAGTTACACTGGGGGAAAAAGATTCCATTTGCAGCATTTAAGTCCATCCAGGAAAGTGACAATGAGATTGATGGATTTTTGGCCGATTTTGAACGGCAGTGCGCTTTACACCGGGTACCCACGGAGGAATGGGTCACCATATTATCAGGGAAACTATCGGGGAAAGCTTCCGATGCTTTCCGGGCCATCCCTGATGCGGACATACCACACTACCATCTGGTAAAGGAGGCTTTGTTAGCCCGGCACGCTGTCACCCCGGAAGCCTACAGTTGTTTTTACTAGAACATTTTCTCAATGCCTTGCAACCAGAGCTAAGAGTGTGTGTGTGTACAAGACCAGCACCCTGTGAGTACATGTGTGTGTACAAGACCAGCACCCTGTGAGTACAACTGTATGTGTGTGTGTGTGTACAAGACCAGCACCCTGTGAGTACATGTGTGTGTACAAGACCAGCACCCTGTGAGTACATGTGTGTGTACAAGACCAGCACCCTGTGAGTACAACTGTGTGTGTACAAGACCAGCACCCTGTGAGTACATGTGTGTGTACAAGACCAGCACCCTGTGAGTACAACTGTATGTGTGTACAAGACCAGCACCCTGTGAGTACATGTGTGTGTACAAGACCAGCACCCTGTGAGTACATGTGTGTGTACAAGACCAGCACCCTGTGAGTACAACTGTGTGTGTACAAGACCAGCACCCTGTGAGTACATGTGTGTGTACAAGACCAGCACCCTGTGAGTACAACTGTGTGTGTACAAGACCAGCACCCTGTGAGTACAACTGTATGTGTGTGTGTGTGGGTATCATCTTCACCCTCAATACTGAGTTCTGTCTCTTATTGGGGGGAAATGACAAGACCAGCACCCTGTGAGTACAACTGTGTGTGTACAAGACCAGCACCCTGTGAGTACAACTGTATGTGTGTGTGTGTATACAGGCCCTGTAGACAAACCAGTAATGCAGATGGATTATCCTGGCAAACAGAACTCTGCCCATAACAAGAGTCCGGACAGCCCCACGTTAACCCGAACAGGGTCAATCCGGGTCTGCCAGGTGTTCCACAAAAAGGGGGCATTGTGACAGAGGCTCTGTCTTTTGGATGTCATCACTATTCAGTTGCCCACCGGGTCATTCACTGGCCTTTTCTTAATTAGGTTACAGGCAATGTCATTGTATTTTGACTGCCATTGTGTATTGTTGATTACGTCACAGTCAATGGCATTGTCCTGATTGAGTGTATTACAGCCTGCTATTGTTCTACTGATTGCGTCACCGGCAGAGTTGAGGGATTGTTTGCCCTGCTGCTATTGGTCTGTGTGTGTGTCATGCAATAGAGACTTGTGTATATAAGGCCCAGTGTGGCACTAATAAACTTCACTTCACCTTCACCCTCAATACTGAGTTCTGTCTCTTATTGGGGGAAACGCTATATTACAATTCACTAGCCCTTGTAAGGGCTGTTCCTGTTTCCTCACGGACGACTCTGGAATTCCAGCAGCACCTCTTACGATTGGGAAAAGGACGTCTCGGGCGGTGAAGCCCTCCGGCGATAAGGGTTATCGCTACACAGGCCTAGAAGGGAGAGTTTCCATACAGCGCCGCCGCGTTTGGAATTTCTGGAGGCTCTTGTACTCAAAGAATGGCAATGCCCTAGTAAACTTCCAGGGGTTTCAGGGGTCTGGGATTGGAAATACCCTTTTCCCCCTGATGTGGTTAACTGCTGGTCATCTCCTCCCGTGGTGGATGCACCGATCATTGGGGTTCTTAACCCCCCCTTTATTGCAGCCCCTACTTATCGTACCCTTCGGGATGCTGAGGACCGGCGCATTGATAGGCTGGCTTCCCACACCTTTTCTTGTGCAGGGACTACTCTGCGCCCGGTCTGTGCCGCGGCCATCGCTGCAGTGGCCGCTAGGACCCTCATCAGAAAGATGATTGATCATCAACCTGAGGATCTCCCCTGGGAGGTGTTTAATGCACTCTCCAGTTGTGATGTATTTGTAAGATTTATCCTTTTGGCGCTGGATGACACCATCAGCATGTGCGAAGAACTTCCGCCCTTGCGGTAGCTATACGCCGACTGGTCTGGCTGCGACAGTGGGGTGTTGACGATGCTACAAAAAAGATTCTTACTGGGCTTCCCTTTAGAGGGCGACGCCTATTCAGGGCCCGTCTGGACCTGTTTGGAAAAAAGGGCAAAACACCCCTTTACAGAAGGCGATCTCGGCCTTCTCGGGGCAGGGGCACCCCTCCACCCCCCTATGTTAGTGTCAAACCCGAACCAGGGGTGTCCTGCCAGCTTTTTGGTATAGATCCCTGCCCCAGGAGTGGAAGACAACGCCCTGGTCCCTCCTGCAGGACTAAGTCCAAATCTTTTACTAAAACCCCCCCAAGCATGATGGGGCGCCCTCGCCCGCTTGGGCGAGGGGATGGCCGCAGCACCTTGCCCCTATCAGGAGACGTCATGCCTCGTTCTGATGGAGTCAGGAGGAAGTTTCCTCTGGATGCAGGATAGTGTCTGCTGGGCGGCCCCCTTCCCGAGATTGTCAGGATGCTTCTGGTCCCTGCCTCTCTTCTGGTGTTGGTGCAGGCCACGCGCGGCCTGCGAGGTCTGGGGTCACATGCGGTTGCCCTTAACAGACAGAGGCAGGGGCCTCTACACCAACCTTTCCACATTCCTCCGAAAGGAGGAGACACTCTGCCCATTATGGCCTTCCATAGGTGAGGCAATTTACATTCACAGGCGGTGTTCTGCATGGTTTCTCTGAGTTGGGCCGCCAGTGCCTTGTGTCCAGGGACCTCTTGCCGTCTGTGGGGACCTAAGACGCTTATTTCATTGCCATTGTGCCTTCCGGGTACCAAGGGCCTTACAGGTTAGTGTTGGTGCTCCAACACTGCAGATTGTGGCCTTGTTATCTGGCCTTGGTTCTGCTCCCAGAGTGATCGCCTAGGCGATGACAGGGGTGATGTCTCTACTGAGACCAAGAGGGCGTCCGCGCAACGAAATTGCCTGGTCGTCCCTCTTTGCTTCCCAATCTCTACGTCAGGCCGAGTTTGTTACTCGGCTGGTGGTGTTCTTTGGGAGTCTTTGGATGGGTGCTCTAT
Organism: Gastrophryne carolinensis; assembly: GCA_027917425.1. Taxonomy (NCBI): domain Eukaryota; kingdom Metazoa; phylum Chordata; class Amphibia; order Anura; family Microhylidae; genus Gastrophryne; species Gastrophryne carolinensis. Next base: position 44,199,882 of record CM051244.1, on the reverse strand, counting down.
CACCTCAATTCCGCTTTTTCCCCTTATTGGTATCTCCATTCCTAGGGTTGAACTTGGATTCGGTTCAGACGAGAACCTGCTTCCTTGACTATAAATGGACAATCTGGTTGCATGGGCTCGGTCCCTCTTGCTGTTCCCGTCTCTTCACCAGGCTGGATTGCAGCTGGTGGGCCTGTTGGTGGCTGTTCAAAGGTTGTCCCTTATGCTCAGTGCCCTTGGGCTCTTCTGCTACTCATATGCTGGACTGGGTTCCAGCTTCCCTGGAGCTGGGTCTGTGTACCCTTCCACCTTGGTACGGTGGTTACCCCTGAGACTGTTGTACTACAGGTACCAGTCAGGGGGCGCCCCCTTCCTTGCGTCTTCCTGTAGTTGGATACCAAATCTATAAGGTTGCCGGAGGGGGGACTCTTTTCTTCTATATCCCCCTGTGGTTCCAGGGGAGGTGGGACCTTTAGGGGTCCATTCACCTGTCTATTTTTGAAGCGGTAGGTTTTCAGGTTGGCTCTATCTCGCTGGACCCTTGCGGGATCTGGCTATTTGGGGGCCCCTTGGTCTGTCTGACGACAGTGGCCTGTATTAATTATCTGTGTGGACTGACCCTGATCTGTGTGGAGGACAGTGTTCCCTGCATATCTGCGATATTCGCTCCGGTGGATGTCCTTCTGCGACAGGATGTGCTAATTCTTGTGTCTCCATGTGATCCGTCTAGTGCGGATCTTTCCGGGCCCGTCACTATCATGGGTCCTAGGCCCTTGTTTCCCTGTCTCAGATTGTTCTGACCTTGGTCATGAGGCTTCGTAACTTTATGCTGGGCATTTTGTTCTATATGTCTTATCTTCATTCACCCTGCTTGACAGGGTCCTGTGCAAGTTTGCTCTGGAAGGGGGAACCAGTGATACTGGCGGCCCTTGGGTGGCCTAGTGGAGTGTGGTTTGCAGATGTGGTTCTGTGGACAGCGGGCCTGTACATCCTGTCAGGAGTGCTGACCTGCTCACTCAGGCCCCCCTTTTCTATTTCACCCAAATCTACAGACTCTGGTCTGGATGGTCTGAAGGTTGATTCATCCACCTTGATGGAGATGGGTGTACCTTCTGGGTGTCTGTGACTTCTGGAAGCCTAGGAGTTGGCTTCTTCTTCCGTCTATTGTGGGGTATTGTTTACCCATATTGATTGGTGTGAGTTTTTGATCTCTCCCCTGTGGGCGCGCTCTGTTCCCAGGGTTATATAGTTATTACAGCATGGGTTGGAGTTGGCTCTCCTATTCGGTGCCCTGGTGGTTCAGGCTCTGCCCTGTCCGTCTTCTGCAGAAGTCTTTACTCAGTTCCTTGCCTGGGTTGACTTTTCTTTCAGGGACTACTCAGCGGCATCCCCCACGTAGTTCTAGGGTCCCTGTTGGGATTTGATTTCTATTCTGTTTGCCTTGCGGGGTGTTCCCCGCATGCTGTCTGACTGTTCTTATCCATAAGGTTGTCCTTCTGGGGCTGTTACTTCAGTCGGCCGTGTGCCTGAGCGGGCGGCTCTGTTTAGCTAGCCCTCGTTCTTGATGTATATTCACCGAGATGAGGAGGTGTTCCGCCTTACGCCGGATCTTCTGCCCAAGGTGGTGTCTTAGGCTCAGGTATTAAGACATTGTCCTTCTGGGATTTATTCCTTGTAATGCTGAGGCAAGGCAATCTATTTTCCCTCACTAGGTGCTGAAATGTTTTTCCTGGATTGTCTCTTGTCCCTTAGGGGGACTGATGCTCCTTGGGGTTGTGGGCACCTACATCTGGATGTGCCTGATCTCGTCTGCTTCCAGAGGTTAAGCGGCCTTGGGCCTAGCCTTTACTTGGATAGATGTCATTTCTGGTCCTAGGCAAGGTTTGGCTTCTTCCTGGGCTACTATTAGCTTTTGATCTTGTCAGGCTGTTACTCAGGCCTATTCCTTAAGGGGAAGAGTTTCTTCTCACTCTATTTCTGATTCCACTGGTGCCTTGGTATCTTTGGGCCTTTCAGCACCAGGTTGGGTGAACAAGTTTGCTTGAACGCTGCTTGTTTTTTGTTCGTACCCTTTCAAAGGTTGTTTTGATGTTGACGTTAGAGCCTTTGCTCGTGTCGCTCTTGGTAGCAAGGTTTGCAGGTGGCAGTGCTTTCAGCTGTCTGCTGTTGCCTTTTTGTTGGGGATCCCACCCTATTCTATGGACACTGCTATTGGGATGTCCCAATTGTAAGTATTATATCTGGAGCAGGACGTACTGTATACTTAGAATAATATAATTCTGTGAAATACTCACCTGTAGAATTAGTATTATACGTATACAGTACGTCCTGCTCCACCCCACCCTGGTTTGCATTATTCTGGATCCCCTGTATGGTGATTGTTGTTATTGTTATCATTACCAGTTGTTTTTGGTGGTTGAATTCTCCCGGCTTCTGGTTCACTGCTTTTCAATGCTGGGGATTTGTGGGATGTCCCTGGGTATATGAAGGGCCGGGAGGAGCCTATTTTTGCATGTCTGCAGTGCACAGCGCCATCTGGCGGAGGATAACCCAAGTGTAAGTATTATATCTGGAGCAGGACGTACTGTATACGTATAATACCAATTCTACAGGTGAGTATTTCACAGAATTGTATTTTTTGGATTTGGCTCTTCCTGGTCCCCTTACTGCTTTCCTATACTGGGTAATGTGTATTTATGGACCGGGAGGGGCTTCTTTTTTCCTGTCATCTCTGCAGAAGTTCGCCCTCTACTGGTTATAACCCATATGTCATGAATATTGGAAGCAGGGTGTGTGACATACTTATAATACCCATTTTACAGGTGAGTAATCACAAAATGGTATTTTTTTATGGATAGACCGCCATCTCTCCCACCTTCCCCCCAACATAGTCTCCATTAGTAAATAGACAGAGCAGACTTCAGAACGGCCTTGTTACTCATGACTGTGTTTGCATTGATATTATACTCTTTTTGTTCCAGGCTGTGGATTGGTGGAGTTTAGGGGTTTTGATGTACGAGTTACTAACTGGGGCGTCGCCTTTTACGGTTGATGGTGAGAAAAACTCTCAAGCAGAAATTTCCAAGTAAGTTGAGCTTGAATTGGTTGGTATGTACCGCTGGGTTGTAGTTGCTGTATTTAAAAGTCATACTTCAGTCAAAAACAAAAAAAAAACCTATATTCGCCTTCCATCCCGCACAGGCTATGGCTGCTAGTCCGGCGCACCCCGCCCCATCGTCACAGAAACTATGGCATACCCCTCTTCATTGAAGTAAATGAAGAGGGGCGTGCAATAGTTCCTGTGAAGATGGGACAGGGCCATAGTCTCCCCTGACAGCATTGTGAATGCGTCGAGGTGGAAACAGCAGCGCTGGATAGGAATTGGGTGATCTGCTAAGTGTGTAAGCACTGGCCTAGCAGAGATGGCCTGTGTGGGATGAAGAGTGAGTATAGTGTTTATTGTTTTTGACTGAAGTATGATTTTAAACTGGGGTACAACTACCTCTGTGGCAGTCTAAAAGCTGCATGTAAACAACTACCGTATCATCTCTTCCGCACCATAAGACCAGATGTGGGTTGAAGTGAGTGCGTCTTATGTGGTGAATGTAAATAAATAAAAAACTTACGTAACTGACGCTGGAAGATGGAGGAGCGGCCAACAGGAAGAGTGCAGGGTACCTGATTCTTGATCACTGACGCTGATCCTCAATGGACTCAACCACAAGCTGCACAGCCATGGTTGTTTGTGTGCGCACGCCGCCTGCGGTTCGTTCTCTGGGGTGGGGGGTGCGTTGGCTTCATTCTGACACACTGCCATCTATGGGGCATGGGAGGGGGGAGAATATCACACTGCCTATGGGGAATTGGAGGGGGGAATGCCACACTGCCTATGGGGAATTGGAGGGTGGAATGCCACACTGCTCATGGGGAATGGGAGGGGGGTGCCACACTGCATGTGATGAATGGGAGGGGAGGTGTCACACTGCCTGTGGGGAATGGGAGGGGGGATAATGTCACACTGCCTATGGGGATTTGGAGGGGGGGATGCCACACTGCCTAATGGAATGGGGGGGGGGGGAAATGCCACAATGCCCATGGGAATAGGGGGGAATGACATGCTGCATAAGGGAATGGGAGGGGGAATGCCACACTGCCTATGGGGAATTGGATGGGGAATGACACACTGCCTATGGGGAATAGATTCTGCCCCTTGCCTATTATTTGGTACTTTGGTGGGGGCATTTCAAAATATTTTTTCCTATTTTCCTCAAATTTTAGGTGCGTCTTATAGAGCCAGAAATACAGTATATTAGATAAAATGATTGACTACCTGACTGAAAAAAATCAGCCATCCAGCAGATGAAATGTGCCTCCAGAAGTCCAGTGGTTGGTGGGTGTCAGCTCCGAGGGTACTTCTCTGCTCTTATGAGCTTGGCAGAGCGCTGCCGTTAGAAGCCAAATGTGATGATTTTTCTTGAGCCAGGCCTCTCACATACAGTAGTTTTTCTTTTCCAATTATTTAGGGGTTATTTGTCTGGGACGATAATTTAAGTAAATGTTTTCAGAATAAAAAGGAAACCTGATTTCTATTTAAGAAAAATAAGAATGAATTTTAATGCCAGTTATTCTCTCCCCTTCTAGGCGGATATTGAGGAACGATCCTCCGTACCCTCCAGAGATGAGCGAAGCTGTGAAAGATCTTATTCGAGGTTTGCTCATGAAGGATCCCAAGAAGCGTTCAGGCTGTGGCCCGGAGGGCTCGGATGAAATAAAGCAACATGAGTTTTTCAAGGTGAGTCTTGCAGTGACAGTGTATCTAAAGCGGTCTTACAATGTATGCAAGTAACATTACCATCAATAGTAATTCCAGGGAAGTGAGGGGCATGGTTTTGGTCTGCTTTACACTGTCTAGGCATGGGAAACAAGCCTCAATAGTATTCTAAGTGAAGCAGCTTTCCTCAGTTAAGTCCAGTGTCATGGCTAATCTGGGAAGGGCGTGTCATGGACAGTTAGAGTCATGTGCATGCTCTGCTGTGCTCAGAAATAACTGTGGGACCACTGTAGCTTGTCATGCTCACTGAGATGGGATGGACTGGCTGTTAGAAAACATATTTGAATGGTCCTAGAGAAGGAAATGAAAAGGAAAGACAAACTTTAGAGCCCTGCTATGGCTTCTGCCCTACACTGCAGAAAATTGAGGAGAGGCTTGAGACAATATATCAGATGAGTTGTTTGCTTCCCTATTATTGCTGTTGGTTTTACAGTCCCTTTTAAAGCAGAAAAAAACCCACCAGCAGCCACCCTGGAATCCAAAAATCCCAGGGTCAAATGCTGGGGGCATACCGGATTAGGATGCCCCGCTGGGTGAAGCCCCCCAGGGCACCGGTAATCACTTACCTTTTCCCTGTCCAATAGCGCATGTGTGGGCTCTCATCCAATGAGAGCGGTCTGCTGTGTTTTCTTTAATGCATGGCACGGCCCGCTTCAGTATTCATAACTGATGGGTATTCCGCCACAAGGTGGCGCAGCAGCACTGCAGAAAGCTGTGGCAGCTCCCGGCTCCCTATAAAAACGGGATTAACCAACAAGTTCCCAGTGTTGTCTCTGCAGTGCCACTGCGAAGTTAGAAGATGGCACTCTCTCTTGCGCAGGTGAGCGGGGGAACCAAGCCTGCGGCCCTGCATGTCTATTTCTGTTTCTGGACCCTACTTGCCTCCCAGCCCTTGCCGACAGATCGGGTGAAGGTAGAAGAGCATTAGGGTCAAGTGCTCCTGGAGCGCAGCTCCAAGCCGCAGACCCTGTGCCACAAAGGGTAGCCGGCCATAGGCTTTATGGTGAGCCTTCTTGGGATGTGGAGTTCCTGCCCTAGCTTCTGAGCGGGTGAGTTGTTGGGGACGGTGTCCCCTTATTTTCCTTTCGGGGTCCTTCCCCCCTCCCCCCCTCTCCCTCCTTGTCCCTCTCTTCTCCCCCTCCCCTCTCTGACTTGTTTTTAGCTGCTTTTAGCTGCTACGCCGCTTTGTACTACGCTCCGCGGCTGTGGGCGCTATAACCTGGGGTGATTTTGCTCTGTCATGGCGCCAGCCGGGTCACGTGAACGGCGTTTTCGTGCTCTTCGGGGGGGCGCTTGGTGACGCGTATCGCGTCGTCTCCCCGCGGCCCGCCCCTCGAGGTACCTCTGCCGGCGCCATTTTGAGAGAGCTGTGTGTCTGGATTTCTCCCTTCCAAGCTGCAGCGCTGCTTCCTCCGGTGTGTCGCCTATCCTGCGGTCTGGGTCTGAGTGACCCAACAGTGTCTTCGGTCCGTAAGTCCCCCTTGGGGGGTTTTTTATTCAGAGTACATATGCTGCGGGATACTTATATGTTTCTTATGTCTTTCAGGCGGGATACCATTGGGTTGTGGCATATCCCGGCTCCACTCCTTCCCTCCCCTCATCCCCCTTCACTATTTCTGGGGGTATCCCGTGGGAGGGCATCCCAGGGCGGCCTTTGAATAGCCTTTGCCCACTGCTGACCTATTGTGCCTGTATTAATCACCATATTGAGGCTTCTGGGGATAGCGGACTTGGGTGTCCTTCTGGGCAAGCCCAGCTGTGTTCCATGTGTGGGGTGTCCCCTGTGAGTAACAGTGTCACGGTGTGCGTGCCGTGCGCTGAGAGTGTCCTTGCGCTCCAAGCTGGTTTGCCTGCTTCGCTTCCCAGCTCTGTGCCTCCCTCGGCTTCACCTACTCCCCCACACCTGCAATTGGGTCCCAATGAGGGGGACACTAGTAGGGAGTCTAGCTCTGATTTGGCTATGCGAGTGGCCAAACTTGAGACTTGCCAAGTCTGCTCCTAGAAAGGCTTCTGGTAAGAAGCAGCACCTGGATCCCGGATCCTCCCCTCTTCCTGAAATGTATGTGGGGATTGATAAAATTGGTGAATGTCACCCCCTTGAGATGGGGGAGCTTTCCCAGGATTCTGACTCCTCTGGGAGCAAGCAGGAGGGTTGCGATAGTGACCCTGGTTCTGCGTCCGGAGAGGATTTATGGTACCCTGAGGACACTGATAATCTGCTGTCACATATTTTTGAAATTTTGCACATTGCTGCTTCGGAGGTTGCTAAGAGAAAGCAAGGGGAGCTTTTCCGCCCTGGTAAACAGCGTCTAGAGTTCCCTGAGCAGGAACACTTCACCTCCCTTGTGCTTAAGGAATGGGAACGTCCCAACAGACTGCCTGCTGTGCCCAAGGGGCTGGATAAAAGGTATCCCTTTCCTTCTGATCTTGTCAAAAGGTGGTCCTTTCCTCCTGAAGTGGACGCTCCTGTGCTAGGTTTGTCCAATACTTCAGTCGTGCCTTCCCCTGACACTACCACACTGAGGGACAGGCGCATGGATCATCTGGCTTGCCATGCCTTTACCTGTGTGGGGCTGGTTTGCGCCCGGCCTGTGCTGCTGCCATCACTGCTATTGCCCTTAAGAGGCTTCTCAAGCGTCTACAGGATGGTGCTACTGCTGGTAGCGGGGGGGGGGAGGAACATAGGACCCTATTACTTTGCTCTTATTTTGTGGTATACGCTATGAATGATGTTGTGCGGTAGGGTCGCTGCCCTTTTGGTGGCTATGCGCCATTCTGTCTGGTTGCGCCAATGGGCAGCTGGAACCAGGTGAGCAGGGTAATGGACTGGAGACTGGGAAACAGAATAACAGGCTGGGAATGGCCGCGAATAACAGCCGCGAATAACAGTAATTACCAGACCCAATCAGAAAGGAAAGGCAAGCACAATAAATAGAAGAAAGTTAACTTACCCAGCCACACCAGTTCCTGCAGCCGCGTCCAGCTCCCAAGATGACGCCACCCTCAGCAGGGAGAGTGCCTTGGCCAATTGGGCAGGCCAATAGGATGTAGAAACCTCACTTAGCCTGCCCAAGGAGGAGGAGGCAGTCAGGAGAGGAATATATACAAATGAGACATATAATCTGTCTACGCCACCAGGGAGGCAATCCGGCAACCAGCCAGGGCTTGGGAGGTTCGGTACTCAATAGAGAACCCATAAGCAGCCACATTTTCACATCTGGGGAAGGGTACACTAGGCCTCAGGCAGTCCTGTGGTGGTTGTAGGCTTGGAAAAGGGACAGAGGGCAGATGGTACACAGCACAGCAGACATACGTATGGTGCAGCAGGAAAAGGAGAACAGGAACTAGCCCAGAGGGCTAATTAAGGGCCTTGGCCCCAGTTCAGACGGTCCTGAAAGGGGGGGGGTTTAACCCACTATATGCAAAGGCTTGCTTAACCTAGAATAGAGGCTGAGAGTTATACTTTAAGGTATTCATTTACCGTAAAATAGAAGAAATGCTTTTTTGTTATTAGGTCATGTTTATCTCTCCTCCTTGAGCAGGATGTGCCCACTACAAGGTTGCACATATTTTTGTTTTCTTAAGACGGTTTCCCAAATGTGGGGGGCGAGAGTACTTTACACTATATAAACTATTTGCAAAACAATAAACTGAGAACTTGTATGATGAAAGCTGTTGTATTCGCTGTCTATCCTGCGCATCATATGAGTTCCTAGCTCGAGCTACGCAGAGACATCTCAGAAGCAGATGCTCAACCAGGAGGGGTTCAAGATACCCCAGGGTACATACCCCAACAGGTCCCAGTACAGACAACACAGGGATTGGGATCAAAAGGAACTTTACTCTCTGCAGGACTTGAATAAAAGGAATTTGCTGCACTAAGCCCCATTTGTACCATGCTGCGTGCATTTAAATCGGCAGAGTTCTTCCTTTACACGATCGGTCTCCAACTCAAAAACATCTCCCGCATCTGCCACTTCCTCTCAGCTGGTGCCCCCAAAATCCTAGTGCATGCCCTGATCATCTCCCAACTAAATTGCTGCAACACTCTCCTTTGTGGTCTACCAACAAACAGACTGGCACCACTCCAATCTATTATCAACTCTGCTGCTCGACTCATCCATCTCTCCTCTCACTTCTCTAGTGCTGCTCCTCTGTCAGTCCCTCCACTAGCTGCCAATATCTGAGATAATTCAATTTAAAAAATTAACCTTAACATACAGACTCCTGCCTACATTTCATTGCTTAACAATACCAACCCACACACAATCTCTGCTCTCCCCAGGATCTCCTCCTATCTTCAACCCTAATCACCTCCTCCCAGGGCTGTATTTGGAGTCCAGGCTGCCCTAGGCACTTTTGTTTTTTGCTTACACCTCACTTGTGGGGGTGGCAAGAGGTTTAAATGCAAACAGTGTGCAGAGAACAGAGAGGATACAAGGAGTTACATGCAGACTGAGTATGTGGAGGAAGATGGTGCAAAGGGTTTAATGCAGTGTGTGTGTGTGTGTGTGTGTGTGTGTGTGTGTGTGTGTGTGTGTGTGTGTAGGAGGAGGAGGAGGAAGAGTACAAGGGTTTAAATACAAAGCCCTATAAACTGTACTAGTTTTTCAGGCTCCTGACACACAGAAGTCACATGACCACAGCCTAGATGCAGGGAAATTGGGACCTGTTAACAGCTGGGAGATGCTCTGGTGGCAGAATAGGTTTAACCCTTTGTCGTTCTGTGGATGGTAGGGCAATTAAGGTGCCAGCAAGGGTTTTAATCTGTAGCCGTAATAGCACAATGCATAGCACAACCCCCCTGCAAGTGGCCACCCTAGGCACAGGCCTAGGTTTGCCTAATAGTAAATACAGCCCTGTCTCCTCCCACTCTCGCATCCAGGGCTTCACATGTGCCGCACCATTACTTTGGAATGCCCTCCCCTATACAATTTGCCACTCCACACGCCTTTAAGCCTTTGTTAAGCCTTTAAGGGCGCCCTCAAAACCCACCTATTTAGACGAGCATATCACTTGGCCTAAATAAAAGACAGCCCGAGCCACTTCAGATCACTTGCCATCAAGTATATACTACTTGTGACCTACCTTTTGTCTCCACCCCTTATCCTCTAGATTTTTAAGCCCATAAGGGCAGGGCCATCTCTCCGAGTGTATTTCAGTATGACTATGTATTTCTTATTTTCTGTAATGTATTGTAAGTTAGTTGTTTTTCCCTGTTTGTAATTACATATTGGAAGATGATGATGCTTTATAAATAAACATTATTATTATTATTATTATTATTAATAATAACAATCTGTATGGCTGGTTTTGCAGATAATGAATTGGGACGATTTGGCAGCTAAAAAAGTCCCTGCACCATTTAAACCTGTCATCAAGGACGAGCTGGATGTGAGAAACTTTGCGGAAGAGTTCACAGAGATGGATCCCACGTATTCCCCCGCGGCTCTGCCCATGAACGCCGATAGAATATTTCAGGTAACCGACCTATTGTGGCTCTCTGTGGATGAGGATGGGAGGAGTCTCATACTGGCACCAGGGCTGGCTACATGTGTGTTTGCGAGTGAGATGAGATCCAGGGACAAGTGTGCTCATCATTTATTTGCTTGCTCATCTTCAGAGAATGTTGAGTCACGCGGCTGAAGATTCTGGCAGATGGTCTTTGTGTCAGACGCTGCCAGACTGCAGCACACACAGGATGACATATGTTATATGTGTGACCAGCTGCTTCACATGCTGGATGACATGTTATATGACCAGTTGCTGCACATGTGCGATAACATACAGTATATGTTATATGACCAGTTGCAGCACATGCGAGATGACATGTTATATGACCAGTTACTGCACATGCAGGATGACATGTTATATGACCAGTTGCTGCACATGCGGGATAACATACAGTATATGTTATATGACCAGGTAAGGTGACCGGATGGGTACAGGAGAGGGGAGTGGGCAGAAATAAGGTGACCAGATGGGTAGAGGAGAGGGGAGTTGGCAGATGCAAGGTGACCGGATGGGTAGAGGAGAGGGGAGTGGGCAGCTGTAAGGTGACCGGATGGGTAGAGGAGAGGGGAGTTGGCAGATGTAAGGTGACCGGATGGGTAGAGGAGAGGGGAGTGGGCAGATGTAAGGTGACCGGATGGGTAGAGGAGAGGGGAGTGGGCAGATGTAAGGTGACCGGATGGGTAGAGGAGAGGGGAGTTGGCAGATGTAAGGTGACCGGATGGGTAGAGGAGAGGGGAGTTGGCAGATGTAAGGTGACCGGATGGGTAGAGGAGAGGGGAGTGGGCAGATGTAAGGTGACCGGATGGGTAGAGGAGAGGGGAGTTGGCAGATGTAAGGTGACCGGATGAGGAGAGGGGAGTTGGCAGATGTAAGGTGACCGGATGGGTAGAGGAGAGGGGAGTTGGCAGATGTAAGGTGACCGGATGGGTAGAGGAGAGGGGAGTTGGCAGATGTAAGGTGACCGGATGGGTAGAGGAGAGGGGAGTTGGCAGATGTAAGGTGACCTGATGGGTAGAGGAGAGGGGAGTTGGCAGATGTAAGGTGACCGGATGGGTAGAGGAGAGGGGAGTGGGCAGATGTAAGGTGACCGGATGGGTAGAGGAGAGGGGAGTTGGCAGATGTAAGGTGACCGGATGGGTAGAGGAGAGGGGAGTTGGCAGATGTAAGGTGACCGGATGGGTAGAGGAGAGGGGAGTTGGCAGATGTAAGGTGACCGGATGGGTAGAGGAGAGGGGAGTTGGCAGATGTAAGGTGACCGGATGGGTAGAGGAGAGGGGAGTTGGCAGATGTAAGGTGACCGGATGGGTAGAGGAGAGGGGAGTTGGCAGATGTAAGGTGACCGGATGGGTAGAGGAGAGGGGAGTTGGCAGATGTAAGGTGACCGGATGGGTAGAGGAGAGGGGAGTTGGCAGATGTAAGGTGACCGGATGGGTAGAGGAGAGGGGAGTTGGCAGATGTAAGGTGACCGGATGGGTAGAGGAGAGGGGAGTTGGCAGATGTAAGGTGACCTGATGGGTAGAGGAGAGGGGAGTTGGCAGATGTAAGGTGACCGGATGGGTAGAGGAGAGGGGAGTGGGCAGATGTAAGGTGACCGGATGGGTAGAGGAGAGGGGAGTTGGCAGATGTAAGGTGACCGGATGGGTAGAGGAGAGGGGAGTGGGCAGATGTAAGGTGACCGGATGGGTAGAGGGGAGTTGGCAGATGTAAGGTGACCGGATGGGTAGAGGAGAGGGGAGTTGGCAGATGTAAGGTGACCGGATGGGTAGAGGAGAGGGGAGTTGGCAGATGTAAGGTGACCGGATGGGTAGAGGAGAGGGGAGTTGGCAGATGTAAGGTGACCGGATGGGTAGAGGAGAGGGGAGTTGGCAGATGTAAGGTGACCTGATGGGTAGAGGAGAGGGGAGTTGGCAGATGTAAGGTGACCGGATGGGTAGAGGAGAGGGGAGTGGGCAGATGTAAGGTGACCGGATGGGTAGAGGAGAGGGGAGTGGGCAGATGTAAGGTGACCGGATGGGTAGAGGAGAGGGGAGTGGGCAGATGTAAGGTGACCGGATGGGTAGAGGAGAGGGGAGTTGGCAGATGTAAGGTGACCGGATGGGTAGAGGAGAGGGGAGTTGGCAGATGTAAGGTGACCGGATGGGTAGAGGAGAGGGGAGTTGGCAGATGTAAGGTGACCGGATGGGTAGAGGAGAGGGGAGTTGGCAGATGTAAGGTGACCGGATGGGTAGAGGAGAGGGGAGTTGGCAGATGTAAGGTGACCTGATGGGTAGAGGAGAGGGGAGTTGGCAGATGTAAGGTGACCGGATGGGTAGAGGAGAGGGGAGTTGGCAGATGTAAGGTGACCTGATGGGTAGAGGAGAGGGGAGTTGGCAGATGTAAGGTGACCGGATGGGTAGAGGAGAGGGGAGTTGGCAGATGTAAGGTGACCGGATGGGTAGAGGAGAGGGGAGTGGGCAGAGGTAAGGTGACTGGATGGGTAGAGGAGAGGGGAGTTGGCAGATGTAAGGTGACCGGATGGGTAGAGGAGAGGGGAGTTGGCAGATGTAAGGTGACCGGATGGGTAGAGGAGAGGGGAGTTGGCAGATGTTAGGTGACCGGATGGGTAGAGGAGAGGGGAGTTGGCAGATGTAAGGTGATCTGATGGGTAGAGGAGAGGGGAGTGGGCAGATGTAAGGTGACCGGATGGGTAGAGGAGAGGGGAGTTGGCAGATGTAAGGTGACCTGATGGGTAGAGGAGAGGGGAGTGGGCAGAGGTAAGGTGACCAGATGGGTAGAGAAGAAGTGGGTGGGAAGGAGTCGCTAGTGGTAAGGCAGGGAGAGGAGAATAGAGTAGAGGTGAGATGGGCAGAGCTGAGACAGAAAGCCCACAGAGGTGGGTAGAGGAAGGCAGAAAGTAAAGTCCATATTATGGCAAGCAACAGTCCTTATATCCAACGTTTCGGGGGTCAGGAGACCCCTTTATTAAGGAAGACTGTCAACAAGTTTGCATGGTGTCCCACACATATATACAGAAACCTGAGGTGTATTTGAAAACCTTAGAGGCTGAGATACTGAGCTTTACTGAGAAACTCAAAAAATACAAGAGAGAGAAATTCAGACAAGCGTGTCTCGATTACTCAGAAAATCGAGTATACCCCCGGCTCTCCGGCAAAGACCCAGATCAACAACGTTTTAGGAGACAGGCGGGTACTTCAACAAGACGCCACTTCAACAGACTGCAACTATACCACACCACTGACATTGACCCCTGTCTTCAGACAGCGAGCCACACTCCAGGGGCCCGAAAAGCAGTACCAGAAACAAGAACTGGGAGCCCCATTTTCGGGCACCCACGGGAACAAACAATCCAGGAGGGGCAGGAAGAAGCGACGACAACAGGTCTATGACCCTGCGGTCAGCCAGCAGGAGACCCCAGTCATGAATCTTTCCTTCAGACTACTCACCAATGACGAGGTATGCCTGCTGAGCAGGGGACTTTCTTTTTGCCCTACGTCACGTTTCGATATATTTAAATTTGACATGGAACTGTTTAAACTGGAGCGAACGCTTAAACTTAAACAATTCTTCTCATGCAACCCCACTGATACCCTAGATGGTACCCAGTCGGGCCCCACTGGCTTAAAGCGTAAAAGCCAGTTTATACCCCCAGGCCATTTTGGCCCATTTGAAAGTTATATTAAAACTGTTCGGGCAGAGACCATCCGCATCATGAAAACCAGGAAATATCATTCGAACCTCACTAGAGGTGAACTCACTGCTTTGTCCAACTTGAGACAAGATACCACTATCACCATCAAACCTGACGATAAGGGCGGGGGCTATAGTGGTGATGGATTACATGCAGTACTGTGAAAGCATCTTACAGATGCTCATGGATCCTGTGAGTTATGAAAAAATCTCACACAACCCCGTATGGGGGTTTCAAAATGCTGTACAACAATACGTCTCCCTTGGAATCACAAATGGATGGCTTAGTGAAAACACAGCCAAATATATCCAGATTGAACACCCCATTACACCGGTGATCTATGGCCTACCTAAGGTTCATAAGGGATGTAACCCACTTAAATTTTGACCTATAGTATAGCGGGCACAGATTCCGTCACACAACCGCTGGCGCAATGGTTGACTACTATCTACAACCATACGTACAACGACTACCATCTTACCTGAAAGACACTGGGGACTTCCTTGAGAAGTTCAGGCAAGTGCGGATAGAAAAGGATGACCTTTTGGCCACCATGGACATTTCCTCCCTGTACACAAATATACCTAATGATCAGGGAGTGAAGGCCGTAAAACACTTTCTGGCACGGGAACCCCCAGAAATACCATCAGAATACCTTACTACAAGACTTGAAATTGTGCTACATAATAATTACTTCAAGTTTGAAAATGTATTCTACAAACAGATCCTTGGCACAGCCATGGGCAGTGCCATAGCCCCGGCCTTCGCTAATCTATTAGTTGGCTTCCTAGAAGAAAGATATATCTATCCCTCACCATTATATACTGGACATGTTAGATACTGGAGCCGATATATCGATGATGTGGTCACCGTGTGGCATGGGGACAGAAATTATTTTGATAAGTTCATGGAACACATCAACTCAGTCTTTCCTACTATTACATTCAATCCAGAGGTCTCTGCTACACACGTAACCTTTTTGGATGTAGCTATTGACAAAGCCCTGATGGGTTAATTACTACGGGCCTTTACACCAAACCCACGGACAGGAACACATTACTGAGATATGACGGCGCACATCCTAGACCACTGGTGAACAGCCTCCCCATTTCTCAATTTCTAATGGTATTTAGGATTAATTCTAACCCAGTAACACGCACTCATCAACTTCAACAAATGTTTGATAAATTCCTCGTCCGGGGTATCCCGAACCGATACTTACCCAAGAAAACGTGCAGAAGAGATCTGGGCCGGCGACCAAAGGAAAGAGAAACGGAAAGAGGAGCGGGTTCCGTTCATGTTAACGTTTAACCAAGCAGCCCCCACCATAGAGCACATTACTAACAAACATACATGTATACTGACTTCAGATACCACAATGTGCCAAGCAATAAATAGACCTTTACTTAAGGTCTATCGGCGTAATAGGAATCTGAGGGACTCCCTGGTCACGGCTGACCCCATCGAGAAGTACTCAAAAAACCTGCTTTACTTTCTACCCGCACAGGCTGCTTTAGGTGCAACAATTGTAATGTGTGCAACTCCCTGATCTGTAGCTCTGAGTTTACTCACCCCCACACCGGACGGCGCTATAAAATTCACTGTGTATTTTCTTGTCTCACCGACTTTTGTGCGTACTTACTGAAATGCCCCTGTGGCCTTTTGTATGTTGGAAAGACTATAGGCCCCTTTAAGAAAAGGTTCCAGCAGCACCGTAGTGACGTGCGCACCAGCATTAATAAACACAACAACGGTGAGGCTTTAGACTATGACAAACCCGTGGCTGTTCACTTTGTGACACACAATCATCAGACCCACGAACTCCGTGGTATGGTGATAGAACATGTAGAGAGACCACGCCGAGAAGGGGATCGTCATCTGACTACTCCAAAGACAGACCTATTGGATACATAAACTTGACACCGTCCAACCTAGGGGTCTCAATACCACTTTTGGTTTCACCTGCTATCTACCACGACGCTGAAATGATTTGTAGTGCCTTTCCATTGAAATGCAGTACTTCCTTGTACCTTATCCCTCTTCTGAAATCCCCCCCCCCCCCCAATTCCGTTCCACATTCCTGCCCTCTCTCCATATTCCTGCTATACTAATATAGTCCCATGCCCAATATTCCCGTTCTCCCAATGGTCCCTCTTTATCCTTTCTCCGTTGTCCCTCTTGTGATAACAGACTCCCCCTTCTACCCCCTGTCCCTGCTCTTCCCAATTTCACCTCTTATCCCTCTCTTGAACCCTGTCCCCCCTAACCACTTATCCCTTTTGAACATGGTCCCTCCTTCTGGATATCTTGGTCCCTCTTCCCCTCCTTTCCCCTTTTCGGCCCCCCCCCCCCCCCCATTTTTCCATTCTTTTCCTCCCCTTCCCCATTTGCTCTCCCATCCCTCTTTTGAACTCTGCTCTTCCCTCTATAAACATCTTGGTCTTTCTCTCCTTTCCCCCTCTCCCCCTTTCTCCTTCTTTCCACTTTCTTGTCTCGATCAGGACAACCTTGTCCCTCTTATTTCTACCTCACCCCCTTATGTCTCTCCCCTTCCTTCTTCCTACGTGTCCCCCACTTCTCTCACCCTGCCTTCCTTTTTTCCCCATCTGTTTTTTCGTCCCGTCTAGGACAATCTTGTCCCTCTTACTCTTACCTCATCCCCCTTCCTTTTCTTACGTTGCTCTCCTTTCCTCTTTCCCACTTGTTGTCCCACCCGCTGTCCCCCCTCCCTTCTCTCTCTCCTGCTCCCTATTATGCTGCCCCTACTCTTGGACCTCTTTGGCTCCTGTGTCCCTTCCATTATATAGCCCCTCTACTGTCCCTCTGACTTTTGTAATGATCCGTGGTCCCCCTTAATCCTTTATTATGTGGTCTTACATAATTATGTTTGATGTATTACACTCTGCACCCGTGAGCCCTTAATGGGCTCACACCGCCACTGACGGGCACCGACAGGCCCGTGAAGCGGTCTCCTGCACGCCGCAGCTCCCTCATACGGAGCTTGCAGTGCCTGGACACACGCTGCCTGTCTCATGGTCCGGTGGCAGAGGCGGCGGCTGCGGTCCAATAGGACGACCGGCAGTGACGGGGCTCCCTGGATTTGGAGCAATGACAGGTGCAGGTGAGTAGTAACGGCCCCACTTTATTTATATTATTTAGATTCTAAGTGTATCATACACCCCGCTTCCACCATTCATGACATCTGGGTAGTCTCCAGTAGAGGGCGAACTTCTGCAGAGATTAATGCAAAAAAGAAGCTCCTCCCAGTCCATAAATACCTGGGACCTCCCACTAATCCCCCAGTTCCTTCTCCGCAAGAGCGACGAGCAAGTCAGAAGATGAAGGCTTCTATTCCTTGCAGGTAAGCCGCCTCACGCCCGGCCATTCTTGCCCCTATTTCTGCCTGGACCTTGTCCCGTATGAGCCTCCCAGCCTTGGCTGTAGGTCCTGGTGAGGAGAGGCAACACCTTTTGTAGGTGTTTAAGGAGCATTGCTCCTCCATGAGACCCCATTGCAAGGGGTAGGTGGTGTCCAACCTACCCCTTGCAATGGGGTCTCATGGAGGAGCAATGCTCCTTAAACACCTACAAAGGTGTTGGGCAGGCTTGTCCCTCACATTTCTTTATTGTGTGGGTGCTTACAGCGTGTGTGTGTGTGTGTGTGTGTGTGTGTGTGTGTGTGTGTGTGTGCGCGCATGTTGCGGTGTACTGTCCCTTTGCTGTGGGTCTGCACCATGCTGTGCAGCGTTTAGCAGAGCTTCTCCCTCTCAGGCTGCTTGTTGGGGGGGCGGGGCCAGGCCCTCGGCGCGGCCCGCGCCTTGCTGAGGCTCAGCCCACGGCCTGGATCCGCGTTGCTGGACTTGCAGGAGGGGGGCATGGCCTAACGAGCGCGCGCTCTGCGCTGACCCGCCTCTTCTTCTCTTCACTCCCTCCAGGCAAGGCTGTGCTGGGCTCCGGTGGCCATCTTGTTCCTGTTGCTGCTGCGGACTCCGCTGTTTTGTGAGTGCCCTGTGGGCCCCCTCTCTTCCTGTTATGGCAGCACCCCTCTCCGCAGGGGGCTGCGCTGTCCTTATTGTACATATTGTATATATAGATGTATCTATATAGATATATATTTTATACTATTAGGTAATGTATGAGTGTTGGCTGATGGGTCCCCTTTCATTTGTGCCTTTCAGGAGGACTCCCTGTGTTCTGCATGTTAGGGGGTTCTCCCAGTCCTAGGGTCCCTAGCTTTAAATCACACCTTTTCCAAATCCTCCCACTGGGACTTTAAAGGGGCATCCCAGGGTTGCTTACCAGCTTAATTCCCTAGGGTCATTGCGACTACCCCAAAATATCACCATATGGAGGCTCCGCAGGATACTGGGCTTGGGCTTCCTTTGGGACAATCCCGGCCGTGTGTGGGTTGTGGGGTATCCCTTATGGGGGAGAATGTGCTAATTTGTATTCCATGTGCACAAAAGGCCATTTCGCGGCAGTCTGCTTCCCAGGCTTCTGGGTCAGCACCTCCCTCTTCATCGCCTACCCCTCCCCGTCTTATCTGTACCCCAAGGGACATCGTCACTAGTGGGGAGTCGCACTCTGATGTTTGTGCTCGCCTGGCCAGCATTGAGAGATTTCTTTCCGGCGCAGTGGGCAAAAAGGCCCATGCCAAGAAGAGACATTTATGGCCGGCTTTGGATTTTGATGAGAATGAGTGGTCAGATTATTCCCCGTTAGAGGAGGGGAAGTTGTTTGAGGAATCAGAATCTGACGATGTGCAGTTGTGTGATAGTGGTGTTGGGCAGGCGCTGGGGAATGCCATTGACACTTCTAAAGTTCTGGCCCATCTCCTGGAGGTTTTGGACATTGCCCCACCGGAGACGGCCCCTCTCAAAAAAGGGGCATTTTTCGGGTCCTCTAAGCCCCGCTTGGAGTTTCCTACGCAAAGTCATTTTGATGCATTGATCCTTAGAGAATGGGAGAAACCGAGTCAGCTTCCCGGCGTTCCTCAGGGATGGGATAGGAAGTATCCCTTCCCGGTTGATGCGGTAAAGCGCTGGTCTTCCCCTCCCGAGGTCGACGCGCCTGTTTTGGGGTTGTCCAACACCTCTGTGGTCCACACCCCTGATGCCACTACCCTCAAAGATGGTGAGGATAAGCGCATTGATCAGTTGGCTTGCCATGCCTTTGCCAGTGTGGGTTCAGCCTTACAGCCTGTGTGTGCATCTGCGCTAGTGGCTGTGGCTAATAGATCCCTTGTCAGGGAGTTTTTAAATAGTGCCCATTTTGATCCGGCCAGCGCTGAGTTCGCTGCCTTTAAAAGATGTGAATTGTTTATGGATTTTGTCTTGGCTGCTATGGAAGACACTATTGTTATGTGTAGTAGAACTTCAGCCTTATTGGTGGCCATGCGCCGATCGGTCTGGCTTCGCCAGTGGGCCGCGGACTTTGCAGCCAAGAAATCGCTTACCGCTCTTCCCTTCCTTGGTACGCGGCTGTTTGGAGATAAGTTGGATGCGGTGGCTAAGGGTGGTAAGCTACCCCAGCGTAAGAAGCAGCGTCGCTCCTTTCGGGGGGCGAGCTCCTTCAACCCTTCCTTTCGAGGTGCCAGAGCCGTCAGAGGTTTTGCCTACTCAGGCGTCAGAGGTTCCTCCTGGGGCAGAGGCAGAGGACGGGCCCGTCCAGCATCTGCCTGGGGCTCCTAACCTAAGCCCCCTGCCAAACCAACTCAGCAATTAGGGGGCGCCCTCACCCGTACGGGTGGGGGGGCGGCTGCGGCTCTTCTTCCAGGTCTGGGCCCAGGAGGTCACAGACAAATGGATTCTGGAAGTGGTCTCGTCTGGGTACAAACTGGAGTTTGCGTACTGGCCCCCTCCAAGATTCTTAAGGTCTCGGGTACCCACGGACTCTCAGGCTGCACAGGGGCTCCTGTTGGCAGTCCAAAATCTTCGGGACATGGAAGTCATATGTCCTGTGCCTCCCTCGGAGAGAGGCAGGGGCTACTACTCCAATCTTTTCACGGTCCCCAAAAAGGATGGATCCATAAGACCCATTCTGGATCTAAAAATTCTCAACAGGTTCATCAGAACCAAGAAGTTTCGCATGGAGACTCTGTGCTCTGCCATCGGTTCCCTTCATCAAGGGGATTTTGTGACGTCCATAGACATCAAGGATGCTTACCTGCATGTTCCAATCTTCCCAGCGCACCAGAGATGTTTCAGGTTTGCGGTGGAGGATCTTCATTTTCAGTTTGTGGCCCTCCCGTTCGGGCTGACCTCAGCACCAAGGGTTTTCACCAAGGTTCTGTCGGGCATAATGGCCCTGTTCAGGGCCCAGGGCATTCGCATTGTGCCGTATCTGGACGACCTTCTGATTTCAGCTTCTTCCTTCCGTCAGGCGGAACTGGACACCAAGACTGTGGTGTCGACTCTGGAGAGGTTCGGATGGGTGATTAACCACCCCAAATTCTCTCTTTCTCCTTCCAGGGAGATTTCATTCCTGGGCATGAAACTGGATACCACTCAGGCCAGAGTGTTTCTACCTCGACCCAAAGTGCAGGGGGTTCAGGATCTGATTCGCCTTCTTCTGGCCATCCCCTCTATCCGGATGGGGATGAAACTGGTAGGTTTGATGGTGGCGTCCTTCGAGGCAGTCCCCTTTGCCCAGTTCCACATGAGGTTGCTCCAGCTTCACCTGTTGTTGCATTGGGATAGATGTCCGCAGTCCTTGGATCAGTCCTTCCGGATGTCTCCCAGGGTTCGGCAGTCACTTCAGTGGTGGCTGGAGCCAAGCAATCTGTTGAGGGGGCAGGTCTTTTCTGGCCCCTTGTTGGGAAACGGTGACCACGGATGCCAGCCTTTCGGGCTGGAGAGGTTTCTGGAAGAGTCATCAGTTCAGGGAGTTGTGGGGTCCTCAGGAAGCTCACACCCCCATCAATGTCCTAGAGCTCAGTGCCATCCGGCTTGTTGTGTCAAGGCTGACACCTCACTTACAGGGTTTGCCGGTTCAGGTTCGATCAGACAATAGATTGGCGGTGGCCTACATCAATCACCAAGTAGGGACTCGCAGCAGGAGTGCCCTCAGGGAAGTCTCTCTGATCTTGACTTGGGCGGAGAGCAATGTCCCTTGCATTTCGTCAGTTTACATTCCGGGAGTGGAGAACACGGAGAACACTCGCCGAGGGGAGTGGTCTCTCAATCTTGGGATTTTTTTGGTCCCTGTGTCACAAGTGGGGAACTCCGGAGGTGGATCTCTTTGCCTCACGGCACAATCACAAGCTTACATCCTTTGTGTTTCTATCTCAGGATCCTCTGGCGGTGGATGCCTTGTCTCTTGCCTGGAGGGATCTGGGGTTCCTGTATCTGTTTCCCCCCTTCTCCATGGTGGGCAAGGTAGTTCGCAAGCTGGTTCTGGAAGGGGCGCCAGCAATTATGGTGGCCCCAATGTGGCAAAGACAGGTTTGGTACACAGACTTCGTAAGAGTGGCGGTAGAGCAGAACAGGCTGCCCCTGGTTCCGGACCTGATATCTCAGGGTCAACTACTTTACCCCAATTTACAAACGCTGGCTTTGACGGCTTGGCTGCGGAAACCTTCATTCTGAAGGAGGAAGGTTTGTCTGAGGCTGTCGTTCAGACTTTGATTAGAGCTAGGAAGAGATCTTCCTCTGGTATTTACTATAGGACTTGCGTTCCTATATTGACTGGTGTGAGGCTAGGGCCTTACCTTGCAGGGTGTTTTCGATTCCTAGGATTTTGGAGTTTCTACAACACGGTCTGGATCAGGGTTTCCAGCTCAGTACTTTGAAGGGTCAGGTTTCTGCCCTGGCTGTCTTTTTTCAAAGGTCTTTTGCTTTGCATCATCTGGTCAAGACTTTTTTCCAAGGGGTCACTCATGTTCGGCCCCCTAGAAAGTCTTTGGTTCCCGTTTGGGACCTAAATTTGGTTCTGTCGGCCCTCCAGGGGCCTCCTTTTGAACCGACGCAGCATGTGGCTCTTTCTGTGCTCACTCAAAAGGTTGCCTTTTTGGTGGCTATTACCTCTGTTCGGCGTGTCTCTGAGTTGGCGGCTCTGTCTATTCAGGCCCCTTACTTTGAGAGACACCAGGATAAGGTGGTTTTTCGCTTTAAACCAGATTTCCTTCCTAAGGTGGTTTCTGCTTTCCATCTCAATCAGGATGTAGTTCTCCCTTCCTTGTGTCCTAAGCCTAGCAATGACAAGGAGAGGGTTTTGCACTCTTTGGATGTGGTTCGTTGTGTGAAGTAATATTTGGTTGCTACTTCTCCTTTTCGTAAGACGGACGCCTTGTTTGTGGTGCCTTCTGGGCCCAGAAAAGGTTTGCGCCCGCCAAGTCTACCATTAGTAAATGGATACGCCAGGCCATTGTTGGGGCCTATTCTGCTAAGGGGAGGACTCCCCCTTTTAAGATCACTGCTCATTCTACTCGTGCTGTTGGTGCGTCCTGGGCTTTTCAGCACCAGGCTTCTGTTGAACAAGCTTGTAAGGCTGCTACTTGGTCTTCTGTTCATACTTTTTCCAAGATTTACAATGTTGATGTGCGGGCCTCAGCGGATGCTGTTTTTGGCCACAAGGTTCTGCAAGCTGCAGTGGTTTAAGTTGGTGCATTTTTTTCCTGTTTTTTTGTCGTTTCCCACCCATGACGGACACTGCTATTGGATGTTCCAGATGTCATGAATGTTGGAAGCGGGGTGTATGACACACTTAGAATAAAACCATTTTGTGAGTACTCACCTTTAAAATGGGTATTATGAATGTGTCATACACCCAGCTTCACCCCACCCTTGTATTCCGGATCCTTTATATGGTGAACCTTTTTTATTTTTGTTGTTATATTGGTTCTTCCTGGTCCTCTTACTGCTATCATACACTGGGGGATTAGTGGGAGGTCCCAGGTATTTATGGAGCTTCTTTTTTGCATTCATCTCTGCAGAAGTTCGCCCTCTACTGGAGACTACCCAGATGTCATGAATGGTGGAAGCGGGGTGTATGACACACTCATAATACCCATTTTAAAGGTGAGTACTCACAAAATTGTATTTTTATTTTATTATTCAGTAGCTTATTTACATATGGGCCTTACATACAGAACTCCCCGCTGACGTCATTATGACGTCAGGCGGGAATTTTGAATTTGCAGTCTATATATGTGTGGGACACCATGCACACTTGTTGACAGTCTTCCTTGATAAAGGGGGCTCCTGACCCCCGAAAAACGTTGGTTATAAGGACTGTTGCTTGCCATAATTTGGACTTTACTTTCTGTTCTATGTATGCTAATGGAACAAAAACTGCTTTGTTGGAATATAAGCATTTATACCCACTGATTGGAGTGCCGGTCCTGTTTATTTTCCTGGATCTGTAGCGGCGCCACCGCGGTCCTGGCACCCACCAATAATGGATTTGTAACAGTGCACCAGCAACATTGGATTTTCTTAGAGGAAGGCAGAGGTAAGGTGAGTAGAGATAGGTAGAGGTGTGGTAGGCAAAAGTGACCTGGTAAGAGTCTACACAGGCATCTCCAGGCACACGTAGTTTAAACAACACACCGGTAGCACTTGCGTGTCACCCACCTCTACAGAGACGTTCATTTGTGCCTCACTTTCTGCTTTGGAAGTTGGTCTGGTGGTCATGCGCATAACAAGCTCCTCTCTCCAACTTCTTATGGGTGCTGGGGGCCGCAAATGAGGAGATTGTAGGGTTACACAGGTTGTGCATCCGGGCTTTATAGGCTTACACAGGTAAGCCACATCAGTAAGTTTTTTTAAATGGTTAAAAGCAAAAATACACAAAGGATGGAAGAGATGTTGTCCTTCTTGTCCCTTATGCCGGCAGAGAATGGACATGAGAGTCTGAGGAGGTGCTGCTTCATCTGGGTTCTTAGTGATTCATAATTGATTGAAGTGGGCCCTGTCTTTTCCCTTTCTGTTTCTCTGTAAACAATTTAATACTCCTGAATGGTCCATCCAATTTATGTAAACAATGTACTCTAATATTTTCTTGAAGGGCTCCCCAAATTATGTAATAACTAAAATATTATATATATTTATCCTGCCCGGCTCAACTAAAATAGGCAAACACATATGCAAATATTATCAATCTATAATAATATCTATCTGGCCAATGATAACACTATGGATACACGCAAAGACTGTAGGTTCTTTCGACTTCCGGTATATGTGAAGGACACTGAGGCAAATGGTAAATAAAGAGATATATTGTAGGTAAAATAACAATGCAACCTGACAACAAAATACAACACACAATCAGAGTTGAATGATTGGCATACATATATACAGGGATTAAGGCAACATTAAGAGCATTACCCTCCTGAAACGGGCACCCACAAGCAGACCTTGCAGCTGGCAGCCTTCATTCCTATTTTCTTTCTCTCTCCTGCCTTTGCTCTCTCAGATATATATCCAATATCCCCTTTGATCTCTGCTCTTCTTCTTTGATCTTTTATGACCCTAGTCATAAGTTTTATCTACTCCTAATCTGGCTTTTCTACCTTGTCTCCACCTGCTTTGTTTGGATTTTATTGTCTCAGGATGCTGATACTATCTACTTTGAATACAATTCCTGCCCAGGCCTGCTGGTATCCTAAAGTATTTTGCTGTATATTCCTATATTTATATATGCAATATTATTAACAATATTGATTTTCCATAAAGGCCCATTATTTACACCTCCATATTATCTACACATCTTTAGGTTGCTTTCATCAGGGCAAAAAGGATTTTATCCAATCGTGGAATTCTTTGCCTTCAGGATAGCGGGGTTTCGTCCCGAACCTTTGTGGCTGCAGGCCTCTAATTTTTCCCCTTTTGAAGGGAAGATGGCATGATATAGATTTCTGCTTGCTACCTCTTACTCTTGGGGCTTCCTCCTCCTTGCTGATCACGTGACTGCAAGAAAGAAAACAAGCGTGGCCCTCCCGGCCCATAAGTAGCTGCTGCCCCTAATCAGATCAGTTTTTCTTTCTTGCAGTGGCAAGATGACTGACTGAAGATTCAGGTAGCTCTCAAGGTTTTGGCAGCAAGCGGGGGACTGAACCCTGTCGGCTCTCTGCAGAGCCTTATTCCCACGGATCCCTCAAGACCCAAGTTTATGCCTCCACAGCGTTGGCTGTTTTGGGGTCCGTGAAGGTAAGGTGGAAGCGCCGGGGTCTTGGGGCGCTTACAGAGTGTATATGCTCTGGGCTGCAGGCTTTTTTGAAAAGTAAGTCAGCCGCAGGTTTTTCTTTGGTGTACCTGCTGAGGAATGTTTTTGATTTTTTACCCAACCCTTCCTTCTTCCTGTTAGGTAGGTTTTTTATCATAAAATAAAAAATTTATGTATGCCTTTAAGGGACATGGCTGACGTCACGCAAGGGGCAGAGTTTAACCCGGAAACACAAGCCCGTGTATTCAGTTGTCTCTCTCCCCGGGCGAGGAAATCGCATATTGCTAGGTATATATATATATATATATATATATATTGTAGACATGTCACTGGAGAAGTGATCGAGGGGGTGTACATTTCACCTAGGTTACTACGCTGGGTGAGATGGTAAGTCCAGGATTGATTTGTTTCCCAGCAGTGATATGCTGCTGAGGTGTTGTTTAATTTTGCCGGGCCTGGATTTATATGGAATGGCAGGTAGGTTTGGTAGAGGGACCTGTCATTCCACACCTCCCCGATCCAGTTTGGGTTTTGAATCAGGTGAGCCCTGATCCTAATTAGCCTGGGAGGTAAAAGCTCTGCAGAGACTGCAGGCTATTGCTCTCTCAGCCTGAAACGAACAGCCTGTGTGTGTGTGTGTGTGTGTGAAGGAAGCTGCGAACGCAGCCACTGCTGGAGCTAAAAACTCACCCTGCGATGTCCAGGCGAACGCTGTGTTTTAAAAGTGTCAGCTAGGTGAGAAGAACCTGCTAGTAAGCGCCCAGACGGGCTAGGTCTTTATTTTGTTTTGTACACTAAAGAAGCACGCTGCTGCTGTATGTTTTGTTTACTGGACTGTTTATGCCATGAATAAACGCCAAGACCTGCTTTATAACACCTAAGTCTGTCGTGAACTGTGTCCAAACACACCATCCCCCGGGAAGATCCCTACAATTGGTGCTGCGGAGCGGGCAAAACGGTTGCTAGGGGCAACGTTGTGGACAGACTTGGCTACAGCTGCTTATGTCTTGGGTGAAAGCTGCAACTACACTCCAAGAACAGTCGGGCAACATGGAGGAGATGCTGAAGCAGTTTATGCAAGTAAGTTTGCAACAACAACAAGCTCAGATAGAGGCCAACAGACGACATGAACAGACCATGGCTGCCCAACAACAACTTATTGAACACCTGATAGCAAAACAAGAGGCGCCTGTGGTTGCCAACCCCCAGTCAGTGGTGCGAGCCGCTCCAGAGACTTTTGATGTGAAAAGAGCTGTGCAGCGAGCGCTGCAAAAGATGACTGCTGAGGACGATGTTGAGGCCTACCTAACTGTGTTTGAGCGTGTGGCTGAGCGAGAGAAGTTACCAGTCGCTGAGTGGGCAGAGGTAATTGCGCCCTATTTAACAGGGGAACCTCAAAAGGCCTACTATGACCTCAGTGAGCAAGAGGTTAAGGACTATACTCGGCTAAAAGCGGAGATACTTGCCCGACTAGGCGTTACTACTGCGGTCCGTGCCAGAAGGGTACGCAACTGGAGCTACAGTTTGGACAAATCGGCGAGGTCCCAGATGTATGACCTGATCCATTTGGCGAGGAAGTGGTTGGAGCCAGACACTTCTATTCCTGCACAGATCCTAGAGAGGGTTGTGATGGACCGCTACCTCCGAGCACTTCCTGCTGACCTGCAATGCTGGGTGGGACAAGGTGACCCTAAGAATGCAAACGAACTTGTCAACCTTGTGGAGAGATTCCAGGCGACTGAGGACTACCTCCGTGATGTTTCTGCAGCATCCTCCCCGGAGTGCCAGATCTGTGCCTTCAGCTGGTAAGAGACTTCCATCTATTGGGGGAGTGTGGAGGGGTGCTGAGGGAGGAAGAAGGGCTCAAGTGGTGTCTCAGGGGCAAAAGACTGGAGATGGTCCCGGGTGGCTAAGTAGCCCTAAAAAGGACTCCTTGCCAAGGAGAACAGGCTCTATCCAGTGCTGGAGATGCCATGAGACGGGACACGTGTCTGCCCATTGCCCTCTTACCACTGAGCCCATGGACTGTGAGGTTAGTCGGCGTCAGTCGCTATTTGCGGAACCATCTTGCGTTGCAGTTCCTGGACTAGAGACTGAACCGCAAATCTGCGACATTACAATTAATGACTTTCCTGTTAAGGCGTTGCTGGACTCAGGAAGCCTCGTAACCTTGGTGCATGCCAGCCTGGTGGCTGGGGACTTTGAGTGTAAAAAGCATATGAGTGTCGTTTGTATACATGGGGATACAAAAGTGTACCCTATAGTGCTGGCCGGCGATATATGGTGATATTAAAAAGTACTGCGAGTCGTGCCCCACATGTCAGCTTAGTGCCCCAGTGTCACATTTTCGCAGTCCTTTGGTTTCGCTCCCTATTATAGAGGTGCCTTTTGAGCGTATAGCCATGGATTTAGTGGGTCCCATTGTAAAATCCGCTAGAGGACACCAATATATTCTGGTGGTCATGGATTATGCGACCCGCTATCCTGAAGCTGTGCCCTTAAGAAACACCGCATCTAAAACAATTGCACGTGAGTTGTTTTATATGTTCTCTAGGACTGGAATCCCCAAAGAAATCCTAACTGACCAAGGTACACCCTTTATGTCAAAGGTGATGAAGGAGTTATGCAAACTATTTAAAATCTCACCCATCCGTACCTCTGTATACCACCCCCAGACGGACGGATTGGTGGAGAGATTTAACAAAACTTTGAAACATATGCTGAAAAAAGTGGTGGAAAAAGATGGCCGTGACTGGGATCATTTGTTACCCTACCTCATGTTTGCTATTAGGGAAGTGCCCCAAGCGTCCACAGGGTTCTCACCATTCGAGTTGGTCTATGGTCGTCACCCTAGGGGTCTACTGGACATTGCAAAAGAGACATGGGAGAGCGAGTCCACCCCATACAAGAGCGTTATTGAGCATGTAGCACAAATGCAGGACCGTATAGCCGCTGTAATGCCCCTAGTAAGGGAACACCTCCAGAGGGCGCAAGAGGCCCAAAGTAGAATTTATAACCGGTCTGCAAGAATCAGGACATTTAACCCAGGCGATAGGGTCCTTATACTAGTTCCCACTGTTGAGAGTAAATTCCTGGCGAAGTGGCAAGGTCCCTATGAAATTGTGGAAAAGGTCAGTGAGGTGAACTACAAGGTGCACCAACCAGGTAGAAGGAAGCCTTTCCAAGTTTACCACGTAAACTTGATTAAGCCCTGGAAAGACAGGGAATCCTTGGGGGCGACAAATACTGTTAGTAATTTGTCACAACCAATCCCTCCAGTCAAGGTTGGTGATACCCTATCAGTGTCACAGAAACAGGAGGCTCAGGAATTTTTACAGAAAAACAAAGACAAGTTTTCTGACCTCCCAGGGCGTACACACCTCATCTATCATCACATTGAAACTGAGCCTAGAAGCAGAGTAAACCTCAAGCCCTATAGGATCCCGGAAGCCCGTAGGGAAGCCGTATCTGCCGAGGTAAAGCGTATGCTTGATCTGGGAGTAATTGAGGTGTCACAGAGTGAATGGTCCAGCCCGATTGTATTAATCCCAAAGCCTAATGGAACTTGGAGGTTCTGTAACGATTTCAGAAAGTTGAATGAGATCTCAAAATTCGATGCCTATCCTATGCCCAGGGTAGATGAGTTGATTGAGAAGTTGGGTAATGCCAGATACATAACCACCCTCGATCTCACAAAGGGCTATTGGCAGATTCCACTTACTAATGAGGCTAAAGAGAAAACTGCATTCTCCACCCCTGATGGGCTATTCCAGTATGTAGTGATGCCGTTCGGGTTACATGGAGCACCTGCGACTTTCCAGAGGTTGATGGACTTGATTTTGCGACCACATCGTGATTACTCAGCTGCCTACCTCGATGATGTGGTCATTTTTAGCCCTGATTGGGAAAGTCACCTCTGTAAGGTACAGGCTGTATTGGATACCATAAGTGATGCGGGGTTGACCATAAATGCCGAGAAGTGTGCAATAGCCCTAGAAGAGGCCAAGTATCTGGGCTACATTATTGGAAGAGGGTTGATTAAGCCACAGCTTAATAAAGTGGAGGCAATACAGAATTGGCCTAGACCCCTGACAAAGAAACAGGTCAGAGCTTTCCTTGGTATTACGGGCTATTACCGTAGATTTGTGCCGAACTTCGCCTCAGTTGCTGCTCCCCTAACTGACTTGACCAAGGGCGGAAAGAGAGCCATGATCACGTGGACTCCAGAGGCCGAGAAGGCTTTCCAAAGCCTTAAGTCTGCCTTGTGCCAACAACCTGTGTTAGTTACCCCCGATTTCAGGCGAGAATTTCTGGTCCAGACAGATGCTTCTAACACAGGCTTAGGTGCAGTACTCTCACAAGTAGTAAATGGTGAGGAGCATCCGGTGATGTACTTGAGTAGAAAGCTAACCCCGGCCGAAAAAACTTATGCCATTGTGGAGCGAGAATGTTTGGCAGTGAAGTGGGCCCTCGAATCCCTAAAATATTACTTGCTAGGCAGGAAATTCAAGTTAGTGACAGACCATGCCCCCCTAACATGGATGAAGTTAAATAAGGAGAGAAACGCAAGAGTGACTAGATGGTTTCTGTCCCTACAAAACTTTAATTTCACTGTGGAACACAGGCCAGGGAAATTACAGGCAAATGCTGACGCATTGTCGAGGGTACATTGTCTGTGGGGACAAAATGCTCAGCCCTCCGGTCTGAAGAAGAGGGGGGGGATATGTAGACATGTCACTGGAGAAGTGATCGAGGGGGTGTACATTTCACCCAGGTTACTACGCTGGGTGAGATGGTAAGTCCAGGATTGATTTGTTTCCCAGCAGTGATATGCTGCTGAGGTGTTGTTTAATTTTGCCGGGCCTGGATTTATATGGAATGGCAGGTAGGTTTGGTAGAGGGACCTGTCATTCCACACCTCCCCGATCCAGTTTGGGTTTTGAATCAGGTGAGCCCTGATCCTAATTAGCCTGGGAGGTAAAAGCTCTGCAGAGACTGCAGGCTATTGCTCTCTCAGCCTGAAATGAACAGCCTGTGTGTGTGTGTGTGTGTGTGTGAAGGAAGCTGCGAACGCAGCCACTGCTGGAGCTAAAAACTCACCCTGCGATGTCCAGGCGAACGCTGTGTTTTAAAAGTGTCAGCTAGGTGAGAAGAACCTGCTAGTAAGCGCCCAGACGGGCTAGGTCTTTATTTTGTTTTGTACACTAAAGAAGCACGCTGCTGCTGTATGTTTTGTTTACTGGACTGTTTATGCCATGAATAAACGCCAAGACCTGCTTTATAACACCTAAGTCTGTCGTGAACTGTGTCCAAACACACCATCCCCCGGGAAGATCCCTACAATATATATACATATATTGCAGCCAGATAGCAGTGCGATTGCGGTGGCGGCCAGTTGGGCCAAGGTGCTGGCCTAGAAATGCCTTGTGATTAGAATGGCTTTTGGGGGTTCCGCTGGTTTATTCATATTGCTGCCTCAGGGCAAGCTGATTTTGCCGATGTTTGCACTAAGCTATGATATATATATTATGTGTTTGATCATTTCTCTGGTATAGCGGTAAAGAGAAGAGCGGTGGTGGTGAGTGGACATCGCCATTATCAATTTTTATATCAATTTTTTTTGATTAATTGCATTATCAATTTCATATTTCAGTTAGTTATATTATTTATATTGGTAATATATATATATATATATATATATATATATATATATATATAATTTTTTTTTTTTTTTTTTTAATATTTTACTATCGGTATGAATATATTTTATTATTATAATGATTGTCAGTTTTATCTTTTTATCAGTTAAAAAAAAAGGGAGATTATTAATGCTCTTTTTTTTCTCCTGTTTTATTTTTTAGAATTTGGAAGAAGGATAGAAAAGGGTTGTGGTTCCTCCCGGTCCCTTTTAGGATTGGTTTTAGGCTTATTGCCAAATTAAAAAAAAAAAAAACACCATGAGGGAGGCATCAGGGGATAGTGATTTGGGCATCCCATTTGAGCAGGGTGGGCTCTGCCCCTTATGTAAGCAGGATCCCCTGGGTAGTTTCAGCACGGTTTGTTCCGCTTGCGCCATGAGAATTGGTTAGACCATAATAGAGTGGTGGCTCAGGTCTTTAGTCCAGTTATTACTGGTGTGAGCACAACGGCTCACCCATCCCTTCCTTCCCCTGGAGAGGGGGAGGGCAGCGAGGCGCAGTCAGATGTGGTGCACAGGTTGGATAACCTGGAGAGACAGTTATCCTTGTTTATGCCAAAGAAGGCCACCTATAAGAGGAGGCATTGGAACCTGTTGCGGAGGAAAGAGATTTATTTGCCTCTTTTGGAGAGTGGGAGGAAGAAGAGTATATAGATGAGCAGCTCTCAGAAGGCGAGTTACGCTCTGGTGAGGAAGATAGTAACTCTATTTTTTTTTCTCTTCTGATGAGGACCCCCTCCTCGCAGGCGAAACACAGTGTCTGCTCTTTTCGGTTTTGAAACTTTGAATATCACTCTCTCCCATATTGTATCTTGTACTCAGAATATCCACTGTCAAATCTGTAAAACTGCGTTTGAAATAGTATATGTGCTGTATGTTCTACCCTGTCTGTAGTTACTGCTTTGTGGAGTGCTACGGAGGATGATGGCGCTATATAAATGAATAATAATAATATCACCCCTCCTGAGGTGGCAAGAAGAGGGAAGGATGATCTGTTTAAGCCAGTAAGGCAAAGGCAGGTGTTCCCGGAGCAGCCGCACTTTTCTAAAATGGCGTTAAAGGAATGGGAAAATCCTAACAAATTACCGGCTGTTCCTAGGATACTAGGCTCTAGGTATCCCTTTCCGGCGGACATGATTAAGCTTTGGTCTTACCCACCTGAGGTGGATTCTCCAGTAGCAGGCTTGTCTAATACTTCCATCATGCCGTCTGCTACTATGGGATCTTTAAGAGATCCCACGAAGAGACGAATGGATCAATTGGCCCGCCATGCTTTTGCTATGAAAGGATCCTTTCTACGTCCTGTTTGTGCCATGGCCATTGTGCCCCTGGCTTCAAGCTGAAGAAGAAGAAGAAGAAAAAGTTTAGCCAGGGCTAAGTCTCGCAGGCTTATTCAAGAGTCCAAAGGATTGTTTGGACTTTAACTCGTTCGCTATCACTGCGATGGATGATGCAGTCAGGCTAGCTGCTAGAACTTCTGCTCTGCTTGTGGCCTTGCGCCGTTCCTTATGGCTAAGACAATGGTTGGCGGTTGCCGCCACTAAGAAAGCTCTTATAGGTCTACCTTTTTTAGGGAGCAGATTTTTTTGGAGAAAAACTGGACGGTATGGTGAAGGATGGCAAACTGCCTCAGAGGAAGAGGACGACTCGGCCTTTTCAGAGGACTTCATCATATCGACTCTTTCGGACTGGCAGAGGGGCCTTTCGTCCTTGCTCCCGTAGAGTTTTTTGAGGTAGAGGCAGAGCGCGTAATAGGGCAGGAGGGGCCTGGAGAAGTGGGCCTAATCCTCCAGCCAAGCCCACTCCAGCATGAGGGGCGCCCTCACCCGAGCGGGTGGGGGGACGGCTTTTTGCTCATATCTGGAGGCGCCGCATAAGGGATCTGTGGATCCAAGAGGTAGTGTCCTCAGGTTAAAAAATTGAGTTGCAGCCAGACCGCCCGCAAGGTTCCTTCGGTCAGGGGCATCCCGGAACCAGTCAAAGTTAGATGCCCTGAAGTCCGCTGTTCGGCACCTCCTTCAAAAAGGGGTGATTTGTCGAGTACCCCTTCAGGAAGAAGGTCGGGTTTTATTCCAACCTTTTTACAATCCCCAAAAAGGACGGGTCGATTCGTCCCATTTTAGATCTGAAGGATCTCAACAGATATATCCGTGTGAAGCATTTCCGCATGGAGACGTTGAGGTCAGCTTTAACAGTAGTTCGACCCGGGGATCTTATGACTACCATAGACATAAGGGACGCGTACCTGCATGTGCCAATTTTTTTGGGACATCAAAGATTCCTGAGGTTTGCCCTGGAAGACAAGCATTTCCAGTTTGTGGCACTCCCATTCGGGATATCCTCGACTCCAAGAGTATTCACCAAGGTTTTGGCAGGTCTCATGGCAATTTTCAGGAGCCAGGGGATTTGTATTGTCCCCTATTTGGACGATCTTCTAATATCAGCCGGATTGCAGCAGCAGATTCTGAAGGACATGCAGACGGTCCAATCGACTCTGGAGGAATTCGGCTGGGTGATCAATTACCCGAAGTCTCATATCACTCCGGCGCCAGTAAGGAACTTCTTAGGTATGATTCTGGGCACTGTCCAAGTCAAAGTGTATCTACCAGGACAGAAGGCGCGACTAATCCAAGATCAGATAGAGTGCTTCCTGGCTTGCCGGCAGCCGACCATTCGGCTGGGTATGAGGTTGTTAGGCCTGATGGTAGCCTGCTTCGAGGCGGTAGCTTTTGCCCAGTTTCACATGAGGCCCCTTCAATGGAATCTGGTGGCAAGCTGGGATCGAGCCCCACAGTCGCTGGATCAAGTCTTTGTACTAACGCCCTCGGCAAGACATTCTCTTCTGTGGTGGATGGACCCTCTTCACCTGTCTGTAGGCAGATCCTTCTTGACCCCACAGTGGCAGATCGTTGCCACGGATGCCAGTCTCACAGGATGGGGCGGCGTTTGGCAATCTCAGAAAGTCCAGGGTCAGTGGGGGCCGAAAGAGAATCCGCTTCCCATAAATGTATTGGAATTAAGAGCCATCGGGTTAGTGCTTCAGTATCTGACCCCCTGCTTGAAGGGGCAGGCAGTCCAGGTCCAGTCGGACAACCGGATGGAGGTAGCCTATATCAATCATCAGGGGGGTACCCGGAGCAAGGGTGCTCTACTGGAGGTAAGCCGGATTCTGATCTGGGCAGAGGAAAGTGTTGACTGCACCTCGGCAGTTTACATCCCGGGGATAGAAAACCAGGAGGCCGACGCTCTGAGCAGGAAGGTCCTGCGGCGGGGGGAATGGTCCCTCAGTCGGAAGGTTTTCCAAGCCCTTTGTCGGCGCTGGGGGCGCCCGGAAGTGGATCTCTTTGCGTCCAGACACAATCACAAGCGGCCAAAATTCATGTTCCTGTCAAGGGACCCTCTGGCCATAGCCACGGACGCCCTCTCAGTCCCTTGGATAAGGTTCAAGCTTCTGTAAATTTTTCCCCCGTTTCCAAGTGCTAAGAAGGATAATTCAGAAAGGAGTACCCACCATTCTAGTAGCTCCTCATTGGCCAAGAAGAAGTTGGTTCTCGGACATAACAAGGATGGCGGTAGACCAATGGCGTCTACCGGTCGAGCCAGATCTTCTCACTCAGGGGGCGCTTCGGCACCCGAATTTACAGATGCTGGCTTTGACGGCTTGGCTATTGAGACCGCGGTCCTAGCAGAGAGAGGATTATCAGCGAAGGTCATTCATACCATGATCCAGGCCCAGAAGAAGTAGTCTTCCATGATTTATTACAGGGTCTGGCGGTCATTCATATCCTGGTGTGAGGCTAGGAAATTTCCAGAGTTCTAGAATTTCTTCAGGATGGATTAGAAATGGGCCTACGATTAAGTACCCTAAAAGGGCAGGTATCGGCCTTATCTATTTTTTTCCAGAGGTCTATCGCTTGTAATAGACTCATTAAAACTTTTTTTCAGGGAGTCACTCATGTCCGTCTACCGCGCAAGGCTGTATTACCGGTGTGGGACTTGAATTTGGTGTTGACGGCTCTACAGGGCGCTCCCTTTGAACCTATGATTGACACTCCAATGAGCATTTTGACACTTAAAATAATTTTTTTAGTGGCAATTACTTCTGTGCGGCGTATTTCGGAGTTAGCCGCCTTATGTATGAAGTCTCCTTATTTGAGTTACATAGAGACAAGGTAGTTTTTCGTTTTAAGCCTGATTTTTTACCTAAGGTTGTCTCTCCCTTTCACCTTAATCAGGAGGTAATTCTACCCTCCTTATGCCCAGTTCCGGCTAATACTAAGGAAAGGGCACTTCATTCTCTAGACGTGGCTAGAGCCATCAGGTATTATTTGGCAGCTACAGATGCCTTCCGCAAGACGGATTTTCTCTTTGTTATTTCAGAAGGACCAAAAAAGGAAGGAAAAAAAAAGGGGGGGTTTCCGCCAGCTATAGCCACTGTCAGTAAGTGGATTAGGCAGGCAGTAGCTAGAGCTTATTCGGCCAAGGGGAAGGAACCCCCTTTTCAGGTCACGGCCCATTCCACTAGGGCCATTGGTGCTTCTTGGGCTTTTCAACATCAGGCTTCGGTGGAACAGGTTTGCAAAGCTGCCACCTGGTCTTCGGTGCATACATTCACCAAGTTTTACAAGGTAGATGTTAGAGCCTCAGCTGATGCTGTTGTGGGTCGGAAGATTCTACAGGCAGTAGTGAAGTGAACTTCCTGCCGTTCTGCGTTAGAGGATCCCGCCCATAGATGGCACTGCTTTTGAAGATCCCAAGAGTAAGGAGTGTATGGAATGGATTGGAAGAAAAAACGCAATTCTGTGAGGTACTCACCTGTAGAATTGTTTTTTCTGGGAATCCATTCCATACACTCCGGCCCACCCGTTCAGGGTCATGGTATCTTCCGATGTTTTTCTGAGGTGTTAATCCATTTTTTGATTATTAATTCATAGTATTGAAAAACAAAAAGTAATAGGACTTAATTTTGAGAGCATTTTTTGGTTGAGTTTGATGTGTAGTAACATGGACTCTTTTTAGGGCCTTCTGGCCTGTCTCTAAATTATTTTACTGCTTTTTAAGTAAACTGATCTGATTAGGGGCACCTGCTACTTATGGGCCGGGAGGGCCACGCCTGTTTTCTTTCTTGCAGTCACGTGATCAGCAAGGAGGAGGAAGCCCCAAGAGTAAGGAGTGTATGGAATGGATTCCCAGAAAAAACAATTCTACGGGTGAGTACCTCACAGAATTGCGTTTTTGAAGGCCTCTATCTTTTAGTGAGGGATCTCCAACCCTTTAAACTAAGAGAGAGACTTTTAGCAGTGAGAGATGATCGGCAGCCACTTCTAACGTTAACAGATCATAAGCGTCATATAGATCTTCTCTGCCTCATTTAATTAAAAGCCCAAACCCTTAAAAAACTATTGCCCTGCATCTAAAATTATTATATTTAACGTTTTTAATCACTTACTCTTTATCCTTTCCCCAGTGGGCTGCAACTCTGTTCAGGACTTTAGGATACAGGTGCCACCATCTTGGCTCAGTAGCATCACATACTGAGAAGAGGAGAGGGGGCAAAAGTGTGGCTGGCGGGTTATATCTGTGCTTTGCACAGACAGAGCAGAGCTGGGGTCAGGAAAAGGTCAGAAATCCCAGAATGCAGAGCGGCACAGTGAGAAGACAGGCAGCCTGAGTCTACATGGGCCGCCATCTTGGATGTTTAAAGGCTCAGAAAATGCAGTAGATGCAGGTGGGATGATTTTTAATGTGGGCAATCTGTATGTACAGGGTGGGGGAAACATATAAGATATGCTCTGGTTATGGTTTAAGTACCCACTCCACAGAAGTGGATTCCCCAGCCAAGATATGGGCAGAAAAGGCATGCTGGCTATTGCACTCTCCAGCTACCATCCTCTTCTATTACTAGGGAGGTAGGGAAAGGAGAATGACACTGGATGCTGGAAGAATAGGTAACATTGGCATATTTCCCCACCTGTTGAATTTGCATTAACCCCTGTATGGTACCGAAATGCCGAAACCAGAAGGCCACGTACTTTCCCCTCCACAAGTGTTTTGGTCCAGCATACAGTCTGTGAGCCACACAGCAAAGGCCGGAGAGCCACTTGTGGCTTCTGAGCTATAGGTTGAGGACCCCTGCTTTAGTGACATTTGCCTAAAGCCACAACTGTAATAGATAGAAAGTAGCTTGACCTCCTACTATCCCAAAGGATTGCATGGTGAGCACTAATATCAGTTTTATTTTTAGTATACAGTACGTCCTGCTCCAGATAGATTACTTACACGTGGGTATTACTCCGCCAGATGGGGCTGGACTGCAGAGACATCGAAAATAGGCTCCTCCCAGCCCCTCAAATACCCAGGGACCTCCCACAAATCCCCAGATTTTCTCTGCAGTCTGGACTGCTAAGGATGAGAGATTGCTCTCTACTCGCAGGTGAGCGGGGCTATTAGCCTGCGGCCCTGTAGGACTATTCCCACCTGTTCCATTAGTATTATGCCTCCCAACCTTGGCTGCGCTGGTCGGGTGCAGGTAGGCAGCACCGCTGTTAGGTGCTTAGGAGCGCTGCTCCACCGCAATCCCCCACCAAAGGGTAGGCGGTTCAGGCTTATGGTGCGCCTCTATGGGATGCCCCTCCCGCAATATTACCCCTTGCCCCTGCCTATTGGTGGGCTCTATTTGAGTGGCCGCTGTCCTCCCTCATTCTCCTTGTAGCCTTCGGGGGAAAAGAGGGGGGGTGTGTATGCTTAGCATTGTGATTTAAGCTTATACTTTATTCATTCTGCCTTGTGTCAGCCGCCGCGCTGGCTTGCCTTCCTTTTACTGTGTTTAAAATTGCCTTTTCTGTCACTATGTTCCGCGCTTGGCGGCGGCGTTACCTCAGGCGCTGGTGTGTCGTCATTGGCTGCTTGTCACGTCCTGGCTTCGCACTCTTCAGGGGGGGGGGGGGGCGGGACCCATCTATGGCGTGCTCCGCGTCATTGCTGATACCGGCCTGCCCATCGAGGTATACCGACGCCGTCTTTGACCTGCTTGGTTGGCCTATGAGCGACGGACCCCTACCTACCGCGGCCCGTAAGTGCCCTCGTGGGCGGCTTTATTTTCTACCTTTTATTACAGTGTGCTTACTGCCTCCTTCTTTTATGTCTTTCAGGCTGGGCGAATCTTTTGGCTTCTCCCGGCCCTCTATTAGTTTGATAACTAGTTAGGCCTTGTGTAATACTCCCACTTCCCTACCGGGTTATTGGAGCATCCAGGGTTGCTGTATAGCGTTAATCCCTATCGGCCTGTAGTGCTGCTATAATCACCATATGGAGGCATCCCAGGATAATGTGACCGGGGTTCCTTCGGGACAAGCCCGGCTGTGTGTAGCATGTGGGCAGCCTCATGCTGACGCTGACAAGGCGCGGGTCTGTGTACCCTATGCTGAGCAGGTGCTTGCACTACAATCTGGCCTTCCAGTGGCTGCACCTCCTTTCACTTCCTTTACCCCCCCAAGCTTAAATCTCACTCCTACTGAGTTGCATACTAGTGGGAATTCTCAGCCTGATATGTCTTCTAGATTGGCTAGTGTTGAGAAGTTAATTGCTAATACCTTGACGCGTAAGGCCCCTGCGAAAAAGCGGCACTTAACGCCTAATGTCACTATTTTCCCTATGGAAACTGAGGAGTTTTGGAATCTTTGTGGCTATACCCCGTCTGATGAAGGGGAGCTTTTCTCTGACTCGGGCTCATCTGATGAGAGGCCAAGGGGTCATGACGATTCTGGCTCTGATCCCTGGGCCCCGGATGACACTGAAAGATTGCTGACCCAGATTTTTGAGGTCCTGTCCATCTCTCCCCCTGTTGCGGCTCCCAGGCAAAGGGGGGAGCTTTTCCATACAGCAAAATCATGTTAGGAATTTCCTGAGCAAGCACATTTCCATAACCTTGTGCTCAAGGAATGGAAGCGCCCCAGTAAACTTCCCAGGGTACCTAAAAGTTGGGATAGGAAGTATCCCTTTCCTGTTGATGTTGTAAAGTGTTGGTCATCCCCTCCCGAGGTGGATGCCCCGGTCCTAGTGCTAACACCTGTGTCATGCATTCCCCTGACTCTACTACCCTGCGGGATGCTGAGGACCGGCGTATTGACTAGTTGGCATCCCACGCCTTTGCATGTGCGGGGGCGGCGCTGCGCCCGGTCTGTGCCTCTGCCATTACTGCTGTGGCCACTAGAACCCTTATCAGAAATATACTTGATAGTGCCCCTGATGATTTGCCATGGGAGGTGTTCAATGCACACTCCAGTTGTGATGTTTTTGTAAATTTTGTCCTCTCTGCCATGGATGACACCATCAGAATGTGTGCCAGAACATCTGCCCTTGTGGTGGCTATACGGCGCTCGGTTTGGCTGTGCCAGTGGGCTGCTGACAACGCTGGCAAGAAGGCCCTCACTGGGTTTCCCTTCAAAGGACTCCGCCTGTTTGGGGACCGCCTGGACCTTTTTGCTAAGGGAGGTAGGTTACCCCAGCGCAGGCGGCATTCTCGGCCCTTTCGGGGTCAGGGTTCCTTCTCCCCTTACCGTGGTGCCAGACAGGGGAGGGGGGTTTCCTTTACTGGGGCCCGGGGAGATTTCTGGGGTAGGGGCAGAGGACGTGGACATCCTGGCCCCTCCTGGGGTCCAAAGCAAAATCCTCCCCCAAGCCCCCTCAGGCATGATGGGGCGCCCTCACCCATCCGGGTAGGGGGATGGCTGCAGCACTTTGCTCACGTCTGGAGGCTTCATGTCTCAGACCGGTGGATTCAGGAGGTAGTGTCCTCCGGTTACAAGATAGAGTTTGCTGCCTGCACCCCCCAAGATTCATCAGATCCCGGATTCCTCAGGACCCTGTGTCAGCTCAGGAGCTAGTGCAAGCAGTGCAAGGCCTCCTGGAGCTGGGGGTCATCTGCCAGGTCCCCTTAAGAGAAAAAGGCAAGGGCTTTTATTCCAACCTATTCACAGTACCCAAAAATGATGGTTCAGTCAGGCCCATTCTGGACTTAAAGATCCTCAACAAGTTTGTCTGGGGCAGGCGCTTTCGCATGGAAACTGCGCTCTGCCATCAGGTCCCTGCGCCAAGGGGACTTCATGACTTCTGTGGACATCAAAGATGCTTACCTTCATATTCCTGTATTTCCAGGTCATCAAAGGTTCCTCAGGTTCGCTCTGATGGATCAACACTACCAGTTTGTGGCGTTGCCTTTGGTCTCACTTCAGCTCCCAGGGTGTTCACCAAGGTGCTGGCTGGCATGATGTCTCTGCTCAGGTATCAGGGCGTCTGTGTGCTTCCCTATCTGGATGACATTCTCATCACCTCCCAATCTCTACATCAGGCAGAATTGGATACTCAGCTGGTGGTGTCCACTCTGGAGTCATTTGGATGGGTGATCAACCACCCCAAGTCCTCACTGTCCCCTTTCTTGGTAACTCCATTCCTAGGAATGAATCTGGATACAGTTCAGGCAAGGATTTTCCTTCCTCAACAGAAGTTGGACAGTCTGATTGCACAGGCTCAGTTCCTGCTATCTTGTCCTCATCCCTCCATCAGGCAGGGGATGCAGCTGGTGGGCCTGATGGTGGCATGCTTCGAGGCGGTCCCTTATGCTCAGTTCCACTTGAGGACTCTGCAACTTCACCTATTGTCAATGTGGTGGATGGATGGACTCAAGGAACCTGTTGGGGGGCAGATCCTTTCCTACCCCTTCCTGGGAGACGGTCACCACGGATGCCAGTCTGTCAGGTTGGGGGGGGTTCTGGAAGTCCCTGCAGTTCCAGGGGAGGTGGGGCACTCAGGAGGCTCACACACCTATCAATGTCTTGGAACTGCGGGCGATCAGGCTAGTTCTGGCTCACTTGACTACTCACCTTCGGGGCCTGCCTGTTCAGGTGCGCTCGGACAACCAGACGGCAGTTGCCTACATCAATCATCAGGGAGGGACCCGGAGCAAGGGGGCCCTCCAGCAAGCGTCTCTGATCCTGACTTGGGCGGAGGCCAATGTTCCCTGCATATCAGCTGTGTACATCCCGGGAGTGGAAAATCTCCTGGCAGACTCTCTGAGCAGGGGGACCTCTTGCCAGGGAGAATGGTCCCTATGCAATCACAAGCTACCAGCCTTCGTCTCCCTGTCCCAGGATCCTCTGGCCTTGGCCACGGATGCTCTAGCAATGTCATGGCAGGACTTTCAGTTTCTGTATGTCTTCCCTCCATTCCCCCTGCTGGGCAGGGTTCTGCGCAAGATTGCTCTGGAAGGGGTGCCAGCAATTCTGGTGGCCCCCAGGTGGCCAAGAAGAGTGTGGTTCACAGACATGGTGCAGCTGGCAGTAGATCAGTACGCTCTGCCCTTGGTGCCAGATCTGCTCAGGGCTCACTACGCCATCCCAATTTACAAACTCTGGCTTTGACGCATGCCTGCTGAAACCTCTATCTTGATGGAGAATGGGCTGTCTTCCTCAGTTGTGGATACTTTGATAAAGGCTAGGAAGAAGTCTTCTTCTTCCATTTATTACAGTGTTTGGCGTGCCTACATTGACTGGTGTGAGTCTAAGTCTCTTCCCTGTCGTGTGTTCTCTATTCCCAGGATTTTGGAGTTCCTGCAGCATGGGTTGGAGATGGGGCTCCAACTCAGTACTCTGAAGGGTCAGGTCTCTGTCCTGGCTGTTTTCTTCCAGAAGTCCTTTGCTCAGCACCCTCTGATCAGGACTTTTTTCCAGGGGGGTCACTCATGTGCGCCCCCCACTTAAGCCTATGGTGCCTGTTTGGGATTTGAACTTGGTTTTGTCAGCCTTGCAGGGTGCTCCCTTTGAACCTGTGCAGGATGCTGCCCTGGCCATTCTTACGCTCAAGGTTGTGTTTCTGGTGGCTATCACCTCTGTTAGGCGTGTGTCTGAGTTGGCGGCGCTTTCTATTCAACCCCCCTACTATGAGAGACACCAGGACAAGGTGGTGTTTCGTTTTCAAGCCAGACTTTCTGCCTAAGGTAGTGTCTGCTTTTCATCTGAATCAGGACATTGTTCTCCCTTCTTTGTGCCCTAATCCTAGTAATGCTAAGGAGAGGGTCTTGCACTCTTTGGATGTGGTTAGGTGTCTGAAGTACTATCTGGTGGCTACTGCACCTTTCAGGAAAACTGATGCTCTTTTTGTGGTCCATTCTGGTCCTAGGAAGGGTTTGGCTCCTGCCAAGTCTTCTATCGGCAAATGGATCCGTCAGGCTGTGATTCAGGCCTACTCTGCTAAGGGAAGAATCCTCCCTTCCGCCTTACTGCTCATTCCACTCGTGCTATTGGTGCTTCTTGGGCTTTTCAGCACCAGGCTTCTGTTGAACAAGTTTGCAAGGCTGCTACTTGGTCTTCTGTTCATACCTTTTCAAACAAGGTTGATGTTAGGGCCTCAGCTGATGCTGCTTTTGGCCGAAAGGTTCTGCAGGCGGCAGTGGTTTAAACTGTCTGCTGTTACTTTTTCTTGGGGATCCCACCCTACTTTATGGACACTGCTATTGGATGTCCCACGTGTAAGTAATCTATCTGGAGCAGGACGTACTGTATACTAAGAATAATACAATTCTGTGATTACTCACCTGTAGAATTGATATTATGAGTATACAGTACGTCCTGCTCCACCCCACCCTTGGTTTTGCATTATCTTGGATCCGCTGTATGGTGATTGTTATAATTGTTATAGTTAATAGTTTGGGTTGTTTAATTCTACCGGCTTCTCGTTAACTGCTTTTCAATGCTGGGGATTTGTGGGAGGTCCCTGGGTATTTGAGGGGCCGGGAGGAGCCTATTTTCAATGTCTCTGCAGTCCAGCGCCATCTGGCGGAGTAATACTCACGTGTAAGTATCTGGAGCAGGACGTACTGTATACTCATAATATCAATTCTACAGAATTCTACAGTAATATCAATTCTACAGTAATCACAGAATTGTATTACTATGATGGCAAGAGAGGGATGTGCTTTGGCTATTTGTGCAGACGGTCCGATAGACTAGGCACAGTTTGTTCCTAGTTTAGCTTTGTCATTGACCAGAGTGTTTTGCCTAAGCACGCAAAGCCTGGGGCACAGCTCTACCATGTATTTAGGAAATACTGGCACATCCTGAGACATCTGAATGTTGTTACAGGGCAGCAACAGCCGCACTGTACTTTTATCATTAATATTTGGTGGCTGGGCCATGTTTACACATTTGACTATTATGAGGCTCTCACTTAACCCCCCCCCCCAACTGTGCACCACAGCTGCCTTCCCAGATGCTCTGTATACACACTTGCAGGTTTAGATTGACTTCTGCTGTAAATAAGTCATTTGGATATGACCACCCACACATAGGGAGGACTTGAGGCTGGGTAGACCTAAGGATAGGGTCAGAGCCGTACCACATCAGCATTAAATTAGATTACAATGCCTGCTACCCTCTCTCTAATGTTAAAGTGGACCAAAACACAGGATTTTAACTGTGTGAAACCCCCCAGATTGCTGATGCCAACTCGCCTCTCCCCTGTCCCACGGCGCTCGTCCAATCAGCATGCCCAGAGTCCGCTGGCGGCCGCTTTCCTCTAATGGGGAGCATGCCCGTGCCGGCCATTCACAAATGCCTGGCGTGCCCTGCTAGAGGAATAGCAGGGATGCGGCCATGGCTCGCACATGCGCAGTTGGAATGTGAAACAAGGTAAGTGTATGGGGCAACCTGGGGGGTTTCACACATCCTGATTTTTAATGCCCCCGGGGGGAGGGAACCGATATCTTAATAGATCTTAATCTTATAGATTTCCCGGGCCGATTGGCGTGGGTTGTGGTCCACTTTTAAAGAGATACCGAAGGCAACTGCAATTGTCAGACCATTGTGTCGGGCTACGTTTGGCACTGTCCTAAACTGTTTTCCGTTTTTAAACTAAAAAAAGAAATGGCCAAGATATTGAGGTTTACAATTTCACCTCATGATTTCTCTTCTGAAGCTTGTGGGCGTGTCCCTTGGAACTGTTATGCTGCCTAATAATCAGCGTAATGGGTGGGGTCTGTAAGACAGGCATTCTCATCTCCCTGGCTATTCTCCCTTTCTCCCAGTGTCCACAGTCTGATAATGTGGAGCTTTAGACCACCAGCTTAGCCCCTTTGCCTTGATTCCACTTACAGGAGCAGCTGTGTTCTGATAGGAAGTGAAAGCGTAATCATGATGAGGTGCTGAATGACACTTTATGCACTTTGCCTACAGAGTCCCTTCAAAGCTGAACTCCGGACAGGGACATGGCAATGTGAGTGGACGTTGGAGCTCTGCACCAACACAGTTAGCGGAGGCTGATATCCTGAAGCCCACTGCCAGGGACCTTAATGAGGGACATGGCACAGAGGAAAAAACAGGAGCAACAAATCTCCGTACCAGAGAAGTTTACCCGGTAGGCTGAAGATGGAGTTGGAGACCACACACAAGGCCTTAGCTGGGGTAGACCCAGAACATCAGGTGGCAAGGAGGCGGAGGAGGAGATTACTCTAGGCCACATATGTTCAACCTGTGGCCCTCTGAGCCATCTGATGTGACCCCTGACCTTCTGTGGGGAAAGTGGGAGGGTTAATTAGAATAGAGGT
Organism: Gastrophryne carolinensis; assembly: GCA_027917425.1. Lineage (NCBI taxonomy): Eukaryota > Metazoa > Chordata > Amphibia > Anura > Microhylidae > Gastrophryne > Gastrophryne carolinensis. Next base: position 44,155,413 of record CM051244.1, on the reverse strand, counting down.
TGCAAGGAGAGTGATATAGGAGTGGCCCATTGCCAAATAGAAGTGGTAGCGGTGGCTTGGAGGAACGTGACATAGATTATGCAACAAAACCCCCTGGTGACATCTAAGGCACCATAACAAGATAAGAGTTGGGACTACGATTACATTTTGGGACTGATGGAGGGATGAGCTATAAACATGGGACCCATATATTTGGAGAGGTAAAGCAATCAGCATGTGGGCATTGTTGGATATAAATATGCACAGCGCTGGAGGAATGCTTGGCAAAGTAAGACGCCATTTATTGTTTTTAACCTTTTGCATAACACATTCCTTCAATAATAAGCTATTTCACGATACACCCAGAAAGGATAAAAGAAGTAATCTCCTTCCATGCCCAGCCCAGTGCCCCAACACAGCAGCCTGTGTTTTTTTTTTGACAAAAGCGTTTGCCCAGTGTTCACAACAAAAGGAACTAAATGCAGTCTGCTGTTCGAATAGTGGCTGTATAGCTCCCTAGTGCTTTCCAGCATTGATACTTTCATTTAAAATAGATCTACAGTCAAAAATGACTGTAGTTCTGCAGTGCTACTTACCAGCGGGTCAGCACAACCCGGGCAGCCGCGCTGCATATCGGGGCCACTGCGTGATGCTCCCAGAGCAGCCTATCAGCACTGGCCACGAGGCTGATTGGCTGCGCTGCGGCTGCTGCAGAAGAGGCCCGTAAGTGGTGAGTATCCCGGCACCTGGTGGCAGCGATAGGTAGCGGGGCAGCCTGGGGCGCCCTGACCTGCTGACTAGTAGTACTACGTAACTAGTTCTGCTTCAAACACAGCACAGCATTGAGGGTCGACCTTATCAGTTGTAATAACTGCAAATAAATATAAAAAGCCTTACAACTGCCATTATGTGACAGTTTGCCTTGGAACTGAATGAATTAGCATATGGTTGCCCTTCAACATCATTATGCATCCTGTTAGTGTTTTTATGAATATTGGGCAAAGGCTTTAATAAAAAAAATAAAAAGAAACACAGGCTATTTTGGATCACTGGGATGGGGATAGAAGGTGATGACATAATCTTCCTTTCTAGGTATTTATGCACTTTAACTTGTCAGATACCCTGGCAAGCTTTCCCACATAATGGTCTGCGCTTGCCATATTTAAAGTGGACGAACAGTCAAAAATGACTTAAACTAGCCCAACTCTGCTGGATTTAAAATGGACCAACAGTAAAAATTAGATAAACCGGACTAACACAACAAACAGTGCTCATATGCATCCCCTCCCCAGAGCAATTTAGCTGCACACAAAAAAATTCATTTACATTTTTCTAACTCCTGCTGTGTTAAATCTTAATAACAAAATGGCGGCTTTTGGATCTGCAAGCCGCCTGCAAACAGGAAGTGTTCTCCTGTTATTCCAGGCAGCAGCATGGCTGAGATACTGGGAGTGGAAGCTCCAAAATGGCCGCTACCACTAGAAAATCAGTGAGGAGGCAGTTCAACTTTAAGTGAATGCAGGAGCAAATGTAAGTGCTGACAATGCTTCAGTATCATGCATGCAGATGGGGCAAGGAAGTTTTGGAAAGTTTGCTTTTCCATTTGTGCCAGGCTGTTGGTCTGATTTAAGTGCATTACCCCCAACCCCTAGGAGACCACCTGTGCCAAGCAAGAGGGAGGTCCGGATACAGTTAACTATATCTATCCATAGTACTCTATCTTTTATATTTTTTTTTTTTTTTTTTAGGGATATTCATTCGTCGCACCATCCATCTTGTTCAAGCCCAATGCTGCCATTGCGGATCCTATCCAGCTTCATTTGGGGATAGAGCGACCAGGAGTTACAAATATAGCAAGAAGCGCCATGATGAAGGTATTCTGTGTACTGTCAGCCAATGAATAAAACGCTTCTATTAAAGTGGACCAAAACCCACATTTTTAACTTTCTTCCCCTGAATTACTCCCCCCATGAGGAGCACCTTTCGACAATTTTCACTGTTCCTGCATCACTCTAATCCCAGATAATGGTTTTTGTTTTTACTGTAAAGCCCCACCTCCCTTATTCATTGCCACTCTTGTGTGTGGCAATGATGTCATTGTCACACCTTTGCAGTGACTGATCACCTGCCATCTTACAGAGATGGACAGCCAAAAAAACAGTGTTCCAGCACTTTTCGAAGAGCGAACATATCTATTTCTAGTTCTTCACCCTAAGAGGGAAGTATCGTCAGGGGCTTTGCCCAAATATATTCCACAAGTTCAGTGGGTTTTGGGTTGCTTTAAAGCAGACTAAAAGTCTAACAATAAAAAAAAAAGGCCCAGGGACTTACCTTCCCAGCACAAGTTCGGATGTTCCCACAGCACACAGTTAACTACTGTCGGCTGTGCTGCTTCTCTTCTTAGTGGCTTCCGTGTTCATGTAGCTCAGAAATCCGGGCTCCACTAACCAATTGGAAGCTGTGGACATTTGGCAAGTGACTGACGACAATGGCCAGAGTCCGCAGCTTTCGAATCCAGAATGCTGTGTACTGACCTGTATGAAATATGAAATATAATTGGCCAGGGCACAGGCCAAAATGGAGACGAATACCCGGAGTTGGTGAATAGGAAATCATTTATAAGCTTGCGGTGGTTTGCAAACTTATTAATGATACATTTATATGATCATTTTTTTATTGTCTTTTTCCGGCTCACTTGTGCTTTCGGCCATCTTTAAAGCGGAGCAGAATTCTCTGGGCTCAGCCCTGGAATCTTTAAAGTGGACCAAAACCCAGGATTTTGACTATCCTGGGTTTTGGTCCTTTCCCCGGGGGCATCCTGATCAGGGGTGCCCCGCTATGTGAAACCCCCCGGGTGCCGCTATCCTCTAGCTGTGTGTGCCCTCACACCCAGCCTAACTGAATGGCTGAGATCGGGTGAGCCCTGCTTGAAAGCTGGGGATACAGCCTGCTGACGTTTGCGCATCACTTGGCACCTTCTAGATCAGCTGATTGGCGATCTCAAAAGGGGAGTTTTGGCGTGGTCTTAGCAGTGAAAACCCCCTTTTAAAAAAAAAAAAAAAAACCTGGCCAGTGGCATCACCCGGCTGCTCAAGTGGAAGGGGTGGAGCATGATCCAGAAAAGGGTTTTGCTCCGCTTTAAAGTCCACTTTCGTTGGGATATTCCAAGTATACAGCACGTCCTGCTCTAGAAGATTCCTTACACATGGGTAATACATCCACAAGATGGCGCTGGACTGCAGAAAACAGCTTGTGGCTCCTCCCGGCCCTATATAAGTCGGGGACCTCCCACAAATTCCCCAGTTATTCTTGGTGTGCCACACACCCCGCTTCACTTTTAAATATTCATCCATTATTGGGTTAATCCACCGCAGGTGACGTAGTGCAGAGAGGAAGTCTTGTAACGAGCCCCCTTCCGGCCTATATATACCTGGTACCTCCCTTCAATCACCAGTATTTTTCTCTCTGCTTGCTGACAAGTCAGAAGATGGAAGTCTCCTGCTTACAGGTAGGCCGGGGTATTCTTACCCCGCCACCCCCCTTTTGGTCTATTTCTGCCCGATTTGAGTTTGTATACCTTTATGGTGGATTGGAAGCCTCCCAGCCTAGGCTGCTCACTGGGCAATTGGTAGACGGCACCATAGGTGCCTAGGAGCTTATCTCCTCCGCTCGACCCCCTCTTTTGGGGGCAATGCGGCTATCCGGCATGGTGATCCGGAAATGGGATGCCCCTGTCCCGAGGGTCCCCTTAGCCCCTTACTCTCCCGTTACGGTCCCTTCTCCCTTCACTATGGGGGGGGGGGATAGAGGGTTGTGTATTATGTATAGTGTTTTCACTGTATTGCTGTCTTCTACATATGTGTGTTCACTTTGTGCACATAAACAGACTGCGCAGCATGGTGCGCTTAGTCTGTTATGCTGGAGCTTCGGGCAGATCCTCTAAGAGATTCAACAGTGGCCAGTGTGTTGGTCAGCTTTATGGGGGCGGGTGCAGCGGACCGCGCTCAGCAGTTGGGCTTGCCGCCTCAGTCTGCGGCCCCTCCCGCCTCCCCCCTTCCCCGCTGTCTCCGTGCGGCAGCCTGTGTGGCTGCGCTTATGCTTCTCCTCCCCCTCCTCCGCCGCCTGGCTGTGCGTGAACCAGCGCAGCTGGTGGCAATCCCTTAATGAATGGGCGCACACGAGGACGCTTCTGACCGGGTTGTAGGGGGCGGCTCCCTGTGACGCGGGGGGGGGCGTGGCGCCGGCGGTAGCGTCGCTCGGCGGCCCCGGCCTCACTTCCTTCCTGTCTCTGTTAAAAGAGGTCACGTGGGGGGGGGGGGGCGCGCGCTGCAGCACATGTGTATTCTAAGTATGTCACACACCCCACTTCAATCATTAATTATTACAATAGGGTAATACCTACCGCTAGGTGGCAGCGTTGCAGAGAATCTCCAAAAAAGCAACAGGCCCCTCCCGGTCTATACATACCTGGTACCTCCCAATAATCTCCCAGTGTTGTTCTCTGCAAGGTGGCGACAAGACAGAAGAAAGAAGTCTCCTGCTTGCAGGTAGCCGGGGTATTACCCCGCCCCCCCCCCCCCCCCCCCCATGGTCTATTTCTGCCCGGCTCTGTTTTGTAATCCTCCCTGTTAACTGGCAGCCTCCCAGCTTTGGCTGTAGGTCGGGCAAAGGTAGCCGGCACTTTAGGTGCCTAGGAGATTAGCTCCTCCGCTCGACTCCATATTGTGGGGCATAGCGGGATTCCCGGAGTGGTGATCCGGATGTGGGATGCCCCTATTACCTAGCAATATAGATAGCCCGTTACTGTGTTCTGGGCATGGGACTGTGGTTTATTCTCTGGCACCGGGCGTCATGGGTGACCGTGTGTGTGTTTGCATTAACTGGCTTTGCGGTTCCTGCGTTTTTATTTTGGGGCGCTTTCCGGCGGGCGTTTGATGTGTGTGTGTGTGTGTGTCCTGCGTTCTGGCCCGCTGTGGGTGATTTTTTTGTACTTGTATAGCATGGTGGCGCCGTTTTTCGCGGGATTCCTCTCAGGGAGCTGAGGGCGGGGTCACGCGGCGCGCTGCGTCGCGGGCCCGCCTGGTTGGGAAGCGCCGAGTTCGGCGCTTGTGGCTCTGCATGTTTGTCAGCGAAGGAGAGAGAGTTTTTTTGTGTGTGTGTACACTGGGGGACCGGCCGGTAGCTCCGCCGGTCCTGTTATTATGCGAGCGCTGTCCTCGCAGGGTCAGACGCTCGGCGCGCTGGAGAGGGGCGGGACCGCGTCGTGCGCGGTCCGCGCGGTGATTGGTGCTTCAGGGAGGGGCGAGGCTACTGCGGCTCCCGCGCTTCCAGGTGGCACACCTTCTTCCTTCCCTCCTGAGCGGCGCTGTTGTCTGACCGCCATCTCACGCGCTGAGGCAGTGCTCCCTCCGGTAGGCTCTTTTATTTCCTTGTTAGGACGGGGGTAGCCTACGGCTTTTGTTTAGTAGATATGTTTCTCCTTTTCCCCCGCTGTTATTATCCCCCTTACCTCCTCCCCCTCGCTCCCACCCTTGGAGGTGATGGCATGTCTGGTTAACCATCTGCTTAGATCGTGGTTAAAGGGGGGGGGGGGGGGAGACCTTTTCAGTATATATATATATATATATATATATATATATATATATATATATATATATTTGGATGTTACTGTATACACATGTGTATTGTGTGCCCGGAATGATTGTTGTCCCTGTTTTTTTGTGTTTTTCAGATCCTGGGACCCCATCTTGCAGGGCTCTCCCGGTCTTATATACCTGGCTAGTTTTGGGAAATTTGGGATATTTGTCTGTTTAATCCCCATGGTCAGGGGGGGTATAACATTTTTAGCTAGACAGTATCTAAAGGGGCATCCCGGGTCGCTTACTGCGTAAATCCCTGGGTTCTGCGAATACCATAATTTCACCATATGGAGGCTGTCAAAGATACCGGAAACGGTCCTTCGGGACAATCCAAGGTGTGTGGGGGTTGTGGGGCTCCGCTCCAGGGGGATGATGTCATTTTATGTATTCCATGTGCACAGCGGAACATTGAGCGGCAGTCCAGCACTCCGGTGCCTAGCACTTCATCGGCCGCGCCATCTCCCTCTCCCCCTTGCTTGTTCCGGACCCCGTGTGACCTTGTCATGGGTGGGGATTCACAATCTGAGGTATGCGCCCGTTTGGCCAGCCTCGAGAAAATGTTTTCCGCAGTGGTCACTCAGAAGGCTCCAGCTAAGCGGAAGCATCTGTCTCCGCCTCCGCCGGATTCAGATGAGGAAGTTATTGGGGACCTGGATTGGTCAGATCGTCCCCTTGAAGAGGGTGAGCTCGTTGAGGAAGAGGATTCCGAGGTTCAGCAGTTGCTGGGTGCTGAGGGGGACCAGGCTGAGGGCCCCCCTCCCGATTCGTCTACTATTCTGGCTCAAATGTTTGAGGTTTTGGATTTGGATCCTCCGGCAGTTGCTCCTAGGCCTAAAGGTCAGCTTTTTGGGGTGTCCAAGCAGCGCTTGGAGTTTCCTAGTCAACAGCATTTTGAAGAGGTTGTACTTAAGCAATGGGAGCAACCTACGCGTCTCGTCGGTGTTCCGCCTAGCTGGGATAGAAAGTATCCTTTTCCGGCGGACTTGATGAAGCGTTGGTCTGTCCCTCCTGAGGTAGATACTCCGGTCTTGGGACTGTCCAACACGGCGGTTGTTCATTCTCCTGACACGACTTCGCTCAGGGACGGCGAGGATTGCCGGATTGATCAGCTGGCCCGCCATGGTTTTGTATGTGCGGGTTCGGTGCTAAGGCCTGTCTGTGCTTCGGCTCTTTTGACTTTGGCGGTCAGGTCTATTGTCAGGGACTTAGGTGTGGATCTTGAGCCTACTAGTGATGAGTCTCTCGCGCTTAAGCGCTGTGATTCCTTCTTGTCGTTTATTCTGGCCGCTCAGGAGGATGCAATGTTGATGTGTGGCAGGGCTACTGCCCTGCTGGTAGCTATCCGTCGTTGTGTGTGGTTGAGACAGTGGACGGCTGATTTTAATTCTAAAAGATCGCTCACGGCTCTTCCCTTTTTGGGTTTGAGGCTTTTTGGTGAGAGGCTGGATTCTGTTGCCAAGGGAGGTAAGTTACCTCAGCGCAAGAAATTTCGCCGTTCCTTTCGGGGGACGGCCCCCTTCAATCCGTCCTTTCGGGGAGCCAGAGCCGGCAGGGGTGCGGGCTTCTCGGCCTCCAGGGGCGCCAGTTGGAATAGGGGTAAAGGCCGTGGCCGCCCCGTTCACGTCTGGGGCGCCAAGCCCAAGCCAGCTGCCAAGCCCGCTCAGCAATGAGGGGGCGCCCTCACCCGTACGGGTGGGGGGACGGTTGCGACTCTTCTCCCGGGTATGGGACCAGGAGGTCTCGGACAGGTGGATCCGGGAGGTGGTGTCGGCCGGTTACAAGTTGGAGTTCGAGTCCCGCCCTCCTCCAAGGTTCTTCAGGTCTCGGGTATCTTCGGATCCTTTGGCCGCACAGGGGCTCCTGGCGGCGGTAAGAAATCTTCTGGAATTAGCAGTCGTCTGCCCGGTTCCTCCTTCGGAGGTAGGGCGCGGGTTTTATTCCAATCTCTTCACTGTTCCCAAAAAGGACGGGTCGTTCCGTCCGATTCTGGATTTGAAGTTTCTCAACAGATTTATTCGTCCCCGGAAGTTCCGCATGGAAACCCTGCGGTCTGCGATCGGTTCGCTTCGGCAGGGGGACTTTATGACGTCCATAGACATCAAGGATGCGTACCTTCACATTCCGATTTTTCCAGCTCATCAGAGGTTCCTTCGTTTTGTGGTGGAGGATCGGCATTTTCAGTTTGTGGCTCTTCCATTCGGCCTCACCTCTGCTCCGAGAGTGTTCACCAAGGTGTTGGCGGGGGTGATGGCCCTGCTCAGAGCTCAGGGGATTCGCTTTGTGCCTTACCTGGACGATCTTCTCATCATGGCGCCTTCCTTCAGTCAAGCGGAGGGGGACACCAGCATGGTGGTGTCTATGCTGGAGAGGTTCGGCTGGGTGATCAATTACCCCAAGTCCTCTCTGGTTCCGGCCAGGGTGGTGACCTTTCTGGGGATGTCGTTGAACTCTTGCCAGCACAGAGTGTTTCTCCCTCAGGCCAAGGTTCTGTTGATTCAGGAATTGGCTCAGCTTCTTCTCTCCCATCCTCGCCCGTCCATTCAGCTAGGGATGAGACTGGTGGGGTTGATGTTGGCCTCGTTCGAGGCAGTTCCCTTTGCGCAGTTTCATACGAGGACGCTTCAGCTTCATCTTTTGGCGTCTTGGGACCGGCGTCTGAGGTCGTTGGATCGGTCCTTCCGGATGTCCCCTCGGGTTCGGCAGTCCCTTCTGTGGTGGTTGGTCTCGGACAACCTTCTGAAGGGCAGGTCGTTTCTGACCCCGCTTTGGGAAACTGTCACCACGGATGCCAGTTTGTCAGGATGGGGAGGTTTTCTATAAGGATCTGCAGTTTCAGGGGCAGTGGGACCCTCAGGAAGCCCACTTGCCCATCAATGTTCTGGAGTTGCGCGCTATCAGGTTGGTTCTGTCTCGCTTGACGCATCATTTACAGGGCCTGCCGGTTCAGGTTCGATCGGACAATCAGACGGCGGTTGCTTACATCAATCACCAAGGAGGGACTCGCAGTCTGGGTGTTCACAGAGGGGTGTCTCTGATTCTAGTTTGGGCAGAGACTCATGTCCCTTGCATCTCGGCAGTTTACATTCCAGGAGTGGAAAACACAGAGGCGGACTTTCTGAGCCGGTGTTCGTCCCGCCGGGGGGAATGGTCTCTCCATCCCCAGGTGTTTCGGTCGCTTTGTCTCCGATGGGGGACGCCGGAGGTGGATCTGTTTGCCTCTCGTCACAATCACAAGCTTCCGACATTCGTGTCACTGTCCCAGGATCCTCTGGCTCTGGCGGTGGATGCCATGGCCCTGAGCTGGAGGGACCTGGGGTTTCTTTATCTGTTTCCTCCGATTCCCATGCTAGGCAGGGTGCTGCGAAAGTTGGTTCTGGAAGGAGTTCCCGCCATTCTTGTGGCTCCAAGGTGGCCAAGGCGGGTGTGGTTCGCAGACATCGTTCGTCTGGCAGTGGATCAGTTCGATCTGCCTCTTCGGCCGGATCTTCTCACTCAGGGCCAACTGTGTTACCCCAGTTTACAAACGCTGGCTTTGACGGCTTGGCTGCTGAAACCTCCATCTTAAAGGAGGAGGGTCTTTCGGATTCGGTCATTCGGACTCTTATTAGTGCCAGGAAGAGATCTTCTTCTTCCATCTATTATTGGTCTTGGAGATCTTATATTGATTGGTGTGAGGCTAGGTCTTTGCCTTGCCGGGTCTTTTCTATTTCTAGGATTTTGGAATTTCTTCAATCAGGGCTGGACTCCGGTCTTCAGCTGAGTACTTTGAAGGGGCAGGTTTCTGCTTTGTCTATCTTTTTTCAGAGGTCTTTTGCTAGCCATTCTTTGGTCAAGACTTTTTTCCAGGGGGTTTCGCATCTGCGGCCTCCTAGGAAGCCGTTGCTCCCTGTTTGGGATTTGAATTTGGTTCTCTCTGCTCTTCAGGCTCCTCCTTTTGAGCCTTTGCGGGATATTGCTCTGTCCACTCTGACTCAGAAGGTTGCCTTTCTGGTGGCCATCACTTCGGTTCGGCGTGTTTCGGAGTTGGCAGCTTTGTCTATTCAGGCTCCTTATTTTGAGGAACATCAGGACAAAGTGGTTTTTCGCTTCAAGTCAGACTTTCTCCCTAAAGTGGTCTCTGCTTTTCATCTTAACCAGGACATTGTTCTTCCTTCTTTGTGTCCTAAGCCTAAGAATGTCAAGGAGAGTGCGTTGCACTGCTTGGATGTGGTACGTTGTGTCAGGTACTATCTACGTACTACGTCTTCTTTTCGTAAGACTTATGCCTTTTTCGTTGTGCCCTGTGGGCCTAGGAAGGGTTTGGCTCCGGCTAAGTCTTCCATTAGCAAATGGATTCGTCAGGTGATTGTTGGAGCCTATTCTGCCAAGGGGAAGGATCCCCCTTTTCGTGTTACTGCTCATTCTACTCGCGCGGTTGGAGCGTCCTGGGCTTTTCAGCACCAGGCTTCTGTTGAACAAGTTTGTAAGGCTGCGACTTGGTCTTCGGTTCATACCTTTTCTAAGTTTTATAAGGTTGATGTGCGGGCTTCAGCGGATGCTGTTTTTGGCCGCAAGGTTCTGCAGGCTGCAGTGGTTTGAGTTTTCTGCATTATTGCCTGGTTGGATACCCGCCCCTTTCTGGACACTGCTGTTGGATGTCCCTATTGTAATAATTAATGATTGAAGTGGGGTGTGTGACATACTTAGAATAATACCATTTTGTGAATACTCACCTGTAAAATGGGTATTATAAGTATGTCACACACCCCACTTCACCCGCCCTTTTTGGTATCCTGGCTCTTTATATGGTGAAGTTTTGTTCCTTACGTTTGAGGGTTACATTTGTTTGTTCCTGGTACCTTGTCTTACTGCTGTTCTAATACTGGGAGATTATTGGGAGGTACCAGGTATGTATAGACCGGGAGGGGCCTGTTGCTTTTTTGGAGATTCTCTGCAACGCTGCCACCTAGCGCTAGGTATTACCCTATTGTAATAATTAATGATTGAAGTGGGGTGTGTGACATAATTATAATACCCATTTTACAGGTGAGTATTCACAAAATGGTATTTTTGTTTATCTTGCTGCTGCTGCTGCTACATTGTCCCTCCGATCCTGCGTTTGGCCTGTCAGGTAAGCGGCCCCGCTTTGGTGGGGTCGAGAGTGGGATTTCTTTTTGTCCTTATTCTCTTATTATGGGGGCAAGCTTTTAAGGAGGCACTCTTATCATTTATTATTGTTTTATATTATGATTGTGCATAAGACATGCTGCATGTGTTACACTCATATGGGGATCTGATGTTTTGTTTCTTTCCTTTCAGATCCTAGGATCCCTGATTATAGCGGCCCTCCGGCTCTATGTTGCCTGGCTAGTCTTTCTTTTTTAGAGAAAAGAAAAAGGGGGATATTTTTTATATATAAAGTTTACACATTTAATATATATATATATATATATATATATATATAAGGGGGACCTTTTTCTTAAAAAAAAAAAAAAAAAAAAGTATATAACAAAAACCCTCCCTTCCGGGACATTTTCTATAAGGGGGCATCCCGGGTTGGCTTATGCCTTAAAAATCCCAGTAATTGCGATACCATAAATCACCAATATGGAGGCTTCCGTTACTGCCGGAAACGACTCGTCAGAGCCGTCCAGGGGGTGTGTAAAATGTGGGGCTGCGCTCCCGGCTGATGATGTCTTTATTTGCATTCCTTGTGCAAAGCAGAGTATTGCGCGTCAGTCTGTTGATCCGGCTGCTGGCCCGTCGCAACTTCCATCATCTCCTGCCTCTCCCTCCCTGTTCCGGACCCCGCATGACACTGTCAAAAGTGGGGATTCGCAATCTGAGGTGGCGGCAAGGTTGGCCAGCCTTCGGAAAGTATTGCCCGTTAAAGCAGGGTTGAAGGCCCCTGCAAAACGGAAGCGCCTGACTCCGGTATCTTAGGCTCCACAGGACGAATTATGTGAGCCTGTGGAATGGTCCGATGGCTCCCCGGATGAGGAGGAATTCCTCTTGGAGTCAGATGAGCCGGCAGATCAGCTTGAGGCTGATGCGATTGGTCGGCGGGGGTTGCCCTTGACACCCCCTCCATTCTGGCTCAAATGTTTGAAATTTTGAATTTAGATCCGCCTGAGGCTGTCACCCTGCCAAGGGGCCAGTTTAAAGAGCCTCAGCCGCGTTGGGTTTTTCCCAGACAGCACCACTTTGAGAGGGTGGTCCTTAAGGAATGGGAACATCCCACGCGGTTATCTGGAATCCCTTCCAGTTGGGAAAGGCGTTATCCCTTTCCGCCAGAATTGGTGAAGCTTTGGTCCATTCCTCCTGAAGTCGATACCCCTGTGCTAGGGCTCTCTAGCACCGCTATGGTACAGTCTGCTGAGACCACTGTCCCTAAAGATGGGGAGGATCGTCGGATTGACCAGTATGCTCGCCATGGTTTTATTTATGCTGGGTCAACAATGCGCCCGGTGTGCGCTTCGGCCCTTCTTCTATTGGCGGTCAGATCTGTAATCCAGGGGCTATACGAGGATCTCAATCCCGCTTGTAATGAGTTCGCTGCACTTAAGCAGTGTGAATCTTTTGTGTCCTACGTTCTATCCCCTCAGGACGATGCGCTGGCTATGAGTAGCAAGACAGCGGCAATGCTGGTGGCCATTCATCGGTCTGTATGGCTGCGACAGTGGTCGGCGGATTCAGCTTCTAAAAAGGTGCTCACAGCTCTCCCCTTTTTGGGGCTGCGTCTGTTTGGGGAGAGAATTGATTCTGTCGCGAAAGGTGGTAAGATGCCACAACGCAGGAGGCCTCGACGCCCCTTTAGGGGGGCAGGTTCTGGTAGGCCTTCCTTTTGAGGATACAGAGCGGGTAGAGGGGCTTCCCTTCCCTCTACCAGTCGTACAGGTTGGACTTGGGGGAGGGGCCGTGGCCGTCCCGCCCAGTCCTGGGGCTCCAAGCCCAAACCTGCCGGTAAGCCCGCTCAGCAATGAGGGGCTGCCCTCACCCGTGCGGGTGGGGGGACGATTACGACACTTCTCTCAGGTTTGGAACCGGGAAGTTCCGGACAGATGGATTCAGGAGATAGTGTCATCCGGTTACAAGCTGGAATTCGAGTCTCGCCCTCCTTCACGGTTCTTTCGGTCTCGGGTGCCCATCGATCCTTTGGCCGCACAGGGGCTCCTGGCGTCGGTAAAGAATCTACTAGAGATGGCGGTCATCCGGCCGGTACCGTGCTTAGAGATGGGCCTCGGTTTCTACTCCAATCTGTTCGCAGTCCCCAAGAAAGATGGGTCAGTTCGTCCCATCTTGGACCTGAAGTTACTCAACAGGTTCATCCGGTTTCGGAAGTTTCGCATGGAAACCTTGCGTACTGCCGTCGGCTCTCTTCGGCAAGGGGACTTCATGACGTCCATAGACATCAAGGATGCTTACCTTCATGTTCCCATCTGCCACGCTCATCAACGTTTTCTTCGATTCGTGATGAAGGATCAGCATTATCAATTCGTGGCACTTCCGTTTGGCCTTACTTCAGCTCCAAGAGTGTTCACCAAGGTGCTGGCAGGGGTCATGGCCATTTTCAGATCTCGGGGCATTCGTGTCGTGCTTTATTTGGACGACCTTCTCATCATGGCTCCGTCGCTCAATCAATCAGAGACAGACACCAGCATGGTGGTCTCCACGCTGGAAAGCTTTGGTTGGGTGATCAACTTCCCCAAGTCCTCCCTCGCTCCGGCCAGGGTAGTGTCCTTCCTGGGGATGCAGTTGGACTCTCATCAGCACAGAGTGTTTCTTCCCCAGTCCAAAATTCATCTGATTCAGGAATTGGCTCGGGTCCTACTCTCCAATCCTCGGCCGTCCATCCGTCTGGGGATGAGGCTGGTAGGGTTGATGGTTGCCTCCTTCGAGGCAGTTCCTTTTGCTCAATTCCACACGAGGACGCTTCAGCTTTATCTGTTGGCGTCTTGGGACCGACGGCCTCGGTCGCTGGATCAGCCCTTCCAGTTGTCCTCCCGGGTCCGGCAGTCCCTCCAGTGGTGGTTGGTCTCGACCAATCTCGTAAAGGGCAGGTCTTTCCTGACCCCTCTTTGGGAAATTGTCACCACGGACGCCAGTCTGACGGGATGGGGCAGATTCTGGAAGGAGCTGCAGTTCCAGGGGCAATGGGGACCTCAGGAGGCCCACTTACCCATCAATATTCTGGAACTGAGAGCCATCCGTCAGGTGCTTGCTCTCCTGACTCAGCACGTCCTGGGCCTTCCGGTCCAGGTGCGTTCAGACAATCGAACAGCGGTTGCTTACATCAATCTTCAGGGAGGGACTCGCAGCCTGAGTGCTCTCAGGGAGGTGTCCCTGATCCTGATCTGAGCAGAGGCCCATGTTCCTTGTCACTCGGCGGTATACATTCCAGGAGTGGAGAACCAGGAAGCGGATAGGTTGAGCAGGGGCTCTCCCCGTCTGGGAGAATGGGCTCTCCATCCTCGGGTGTTTCGTTCACTATGTCTCCGATGGGGGACACCGGAGGTGGACCTGTTTGCCTCTCGTCACAATCGCAGGCTCCCGAACTTCGTGTCGCTCTCCCAGGATCCTCTGGCTCTGGCAGTGGACGCCATGTCCCTGAGCTGGGGGGATCTGGGATTTCTATACCTGTTTCCTCCGATACCCATGCTAGGCAGGGTGCTTCGGAAGTTGGCTCTGGAAAGGGTGTCCGCCGTTCTCGTGGCCCCAAGGTGGCCAAGGCGAGTGTGGTTCGCAGACATCGTTCGGCTGGCAGTGGACCAAGTCGTTCTGCCTCTTCGGCCCGATCTGCTCACTCAGGGTCGATTGTGTTACCCCAATTTACCAGCGCTAGGTTTGTCGGCCTGGCTGCTGAGACCTCCATCCTGAAGGAGGAGGGTGTTTCTGATTCAGTCGTTAAGACTCTGATCAGTGCTCGGAAGAGGTCTTCTTCTATCATCTACTATAGGACTTGGAAAGCCTATATCGCTTGGTGCGAGTTAAGATCTTTTCCTTGTAGGGTCTTTTCAGTCTCCAGGATTCTGGAGTTTTTACAATCAGGGCTGGACTCTGGTCTCCAGCTTAGTACGTTGAAAGGGCAGGTCTCTGCCTTATCTATCTTTTTTCAGAAACGTGTTGCGCTTAAACCTTTGGTTAAAACCTTTTTCCAGGCGGTTACGCATGTGCGGCCTCCCAGGAAATCCCGGTTTGGGATTTGAATTTGGTTCTTTCTGCTCTTCAGGCTCCTCCTTTTGAGCCTCTGCAAGATATTGCTTTGTCTACCCTGACTCAGAAGATTGTCTTCTTGGTAGCTATCACTTCGGTCCGGCGTGTCTCAGAGTTGGCGGCCTTAACTATCCAGGCGCCTTACTTTGAGAGGCATCAGGATAAAGTGGTCTTTCGGTTCAAGCCAGACTTTCTTCCCAAGGTTGTTTCTGCTTTTCATTTGAACCAAGACATTGTTCTTCCCTCCTTATGTCCTAATCCTAAGAATGACAAAGAGAGGGTGTTGCATTGCTTGGATGTAGTACGCTGTGTTAAGTACTACTTGATTATCTTGTCTCCTTTTCGTAGGACGGATTCCTTTTTTGTTGTGCCCCATGGGCCTAAGAAGGGTTTGGCACCAGCCAAATCTGCCATTAGCAAGTGGATACGTCAGGCCATTTCTGCGGCCTATTCTGCGAAGGGGAAAGTTCCCCCTTTTCGTATCACTTCTCATTCTACTCGCGCCATTGGGGCGTCTTGGGCTTTTCAGCACCAAGCTTCTGTTGAACAGGTTTGTAAGGCCGCCACTTGGTCTTCTGTTCATACTTTTTCTAAGTTTTACAAAGTTGATGTGCGAGCCTCAGCGGATGCTGTTTTTGGCCGCAAGGTTCTGCAGACTGCAGTCATTTAAGTTATGCTTCACCTGGCCTTTAGTTGCCCAGCCCTTGTGGACACTGCTTTTGGATGTCCCAATAATGGATGAATATTTAAAAGTGAAGCGGGGTGTGTGGCACACCAAGAATAATACCATTTTGTGAGTACTCACCTAAAAAATGGGTATTGTTGGTGTGCCACACACCCCGCTTCACTCCCACCCTTTTTTCGGTAGTTCCGAAGCCTTTATATGGTGAAGCTTTTTGTTTATATCAAATTTGATTTTGAGGTTACTGGTGGAATACTGGTACCTTGTATTACTGCTTTTTAAATATACTGGTGATTGAAGGGAGGTACCAGGTATATATAGGCCGGAAGGGGGCTGGTTACAAGACTTCCTCTCTGCACTACGTCACCTGCGGTGGATTAACCCAATAATGGATGAATATTTAAAAGTGAAGCGGGGTGTGTGGCACACCAACAATACCCATTTTTCAGGTGAGTACTCACAAAATGGTATTTTTTTCTGCAGTCTGCTCTGAGAAGATAGAAAATAGCAGATAGCTCAGGTGAGCTGGGCATATATGCCTGCGGCCCTGCAGGACTCTTCCCACCCGTTCCGTCCCATATACTGCCGCCCACCCTTGGCTGACAGGGTTCGGGTGAAGGTAGGTTAGTAGCACCAGTTAGAGGTGCTGAGGAGCTATGCTCCTACCGCAGTCCCTGCTTTGACAGGGTAGGCGGTTTAGGCAGATGGTCAGCCTTTTGGGATGCCCCCACTGCTTCTTGGGTGTTGCCAGGTAATCCTGTACAGTTAGCCTTACCATAGGTGTCCCTTCCCCCTCACTTTTCCCATTGTCCCCTGGGTGGAATTTTTTATATCGGCCCGGGAATCTATAAGATCAGCTTATCAGCTCCCTGCCTGCGGGGCACCCCGATCGGGGGTGCCCCGCTGTGTGAAACCCCCCAGAACGCCCGCAAATCCTACTTGTTCCTTGTTCCAACGGCGCATGCGCGGGCCGCCGCTGCCTCTCGCGCATCCCTCTAGCACGGTGCGCACCCGCGCTGGCCGTTTGTGAATGGCTGGCGCGCTCTTTGTAAGAGGGACGCGCGAGAGGCGGCGGGCGCTCTCACCTTGTCCGTCGATGGACCTTGCTTGTCCGTCGGCGGTGATTGGTGGAGCAAGTCACGTGGGAGCGGGGTCAGGTGAGTTTTTGGGGCTTTCTGGAGGGTTTCACACAGCGGGGCACCCCCGATCGGGGTGCCCCACGGAAGTGGACCAACACCCAGGATAGTGAAAATCCTGGGTGTTGGTCCACTTTAAGGGGCTGCGCCTCTTTGGTGAACGCTTGGACTTGTTTGCCAGGGGCGGCAGGTTACCTCAACGTAGGAGGCCGTCCCGGTCCTTTCGGGGGACAGGTTCCTTTCTCCCTTCCTTTCGTGGTTCCAGAATTGGTCGTGGAGTCTCCCTTACTGGGGCTCGCTGAGACTATTGGGGTAGGGGCAGAGAACGTGGCCGCTCTGGCCCCTCCTGGGGTCCCAAGCCAAAGTCCTCCCCCAAGCCCCTCAGGCATGAAGGGGCACCCTCACCCATCCGGGTGGGGGGACGGCTTCGGCTCTATGCTCATGTCTGGAGGCTTCATGTTTCAGACCGTGGATTCAGGAGGTAGTATCCTCCGGTTACAAGATAGTTTGCAGCCTGGCCACCCCCAAGATTTGTCAAATCCCAGATGGCTCAAAACCCCTGATCAGCACAGGATCTGTGCATTGCTGTACAAAACCTTCTGGATTTGGGAGTCATCTACCCGGTGCCTTTACGGGAAAGGGGCAGAGGCTTCTATTCCAATCTTTTCACTGTCCCCAAAAAGGACTGGTCCCTCAGGCCCATCCTGGATTTAAAGCGTCTCAACAAGTTTTGTCAGATTCAAGCATTTTCTCATGGAAACTCTGCGCTCTGCCGTCACCTCTCTGAGTCCGGGCGACTTCATGACTGCTGTAGACATCAAGGATGCTTACCTTCACGTACCAATCTTTCCAGGTCATCAGAGATTCCTCAGGTTTGCTCTGGAAGATCAGCACTACCAGTTTGTGGCCTTGCCCTTCGGTGCTGGCGGGAGTAATTGCTCTGCTGAGATCTTGGGGCATTCGCATCCTGGATACCCAGCTGGTGGTGTCCACACTGGAGTTCTTCGGCTGGGTGATCAACCACCCCAAGTCTGCCCTGTCCCCGTCCTTGGTGAGGTCCTTCCTAGGCATGACTCTGGATACATCTCATGTCAAGATTCTTCTCCCTCAGCAGAAGGTGGAGAGTCTTCAAGCTCAAGCAAGGTTTTTTCTGTCTTGCCCCCATCTCTCCATCCGGCAGGGGATGCAGCTGGTGGGTCTGATGGTGTCTTGCTTTGAGGCGGTTCCATTTGCTCAGTTTCACATGAGACCTCTCCAACTTCACCTCTTGTCAGTATGGGATTGGGATCCTGTGTCCCTGGATCAGGTGTTTGTTCTGTCCCCTCTGGCCAGGCGGTCTCTTTCGTGGTGGCTGGACTCAAGGAACCTGTTAATGGGCAGATCCTTTCTGGGCCCTTGCTGGGAGACAGTCACCACGGATGCCAGTCTGACAGGTTGGGGGGGCTTCTGGAAGTCCCTGAAGTTCCAGGGTCAGTGGGCCCTCAGGACTCCCATACCCCTATCAACATTCTGGAACTGAGGGCGATACGGTTGGATCTCGCCCAACTGACTCCACACCTTTGGGGTCGGGCTGTTCAGGTCCGCTCGGACAACCAGACGGCGGTTGCCTACATCAATCATCAGGGAGGGACCCGGAGCAGGAGGGCCCTCAAGGAAGTGTCCCTGATTTTGTCCTGGGCGGAGGAGAATGTCCCCTGCATCTCGGCAATGGACATCCCGGGAGTGGAGAATCTGGAGGCAGACTCCCTCAGCAGGGGGACTTCTCGCCTGGGAGAATGGTCCCTCAGCAGCAGGGTGTTTTGCTCCCTGTGCCACCGTTGGGGTCAGCCGGATGTGGATCTGTTTGCGTCCCGTCACAATCACAAGCTTCCAGCCTTTGTCTCTCTGTCCCAGGACCCTCTGGCCTTGGCCATGGATGCACTAGAAATGTCTTGGCAGAGCTTTCAGCTCCTTTATGTGTTCCCTCCGTTTCCCCTGCCCTGGTGGCCCCTTGCCCTGGTGGTTCGCAGACATCGTGCAGTTGGCAGTAGATTAATACGTCCTGCCCAAAGTTCCAGACCTGCTCACTCACTCATGACTACGCCATCCCAATTTACAAACGCTGGCTTTAACGGCCTGGCTGCTGAAACCTCCATCTTGATGGAAAAGGGGCTACCTGCCTCTGTTGTTAGTACTATGATTCAGGCTAGGAAGAAGTCCTCGTAATCAATCTACTATAGGGTATGTGGCATGCTTACATTGCCTGGTGTGAGTCTAGGTCACTTCCCTGTTGGGTATTTTCTATCCCCAGGATTCTGGAATTCCTGCAACATGGTTTGGATCTGGGTCTTCAACTTAGTACCCTCAAAGGTCATGTTTCAGCCTTGGCTATTTTCTTTCAAAGATCCTTTGCCAACCATCATCTGGTTAAGAACTTTTTTCAGGGGGTTACTCACGTGCGCCCTCCACGTAAGCCTATGTTACCAGTCTGGGATTTGAACTTGCTCTTATCTGCCCTGCAGGGGTCTCCTTTTGAGCCCTTGCGTGTGGCCCCTTTGTCCATTTTGACGCTTAAAGCAGACCTTCACTCTGAATAAGAGTCTATCTTATATGTTTCCCACACCCTGTACATACAGATTGGCCACATTAAAAATCATCCTACCTGCATCTACTGCATGTTATGAGCCTTTAAACATCCAAGATGGCGGCTTATGGAAGCCGCCATCTTATCAGGCAGCCTGCAAACAGGAAGTGCCTCCTGACTGTGCTGCTCTGCATTCTGGGACTGCTGACCTTTACCTGACCCCAGCTCTGCTCTGTCTGAGCAAAGCACAGCTATAACCCGTCCCCCTGTACCTTATCCCACTCTCCTCTCCTCAGTAAGTGTGATGCTTCTGAGTCAAGATGGCGGCGCCCGTGTCCTAAATTCCTGAACAGAGTTGCAGCCCAGTGGGGGAAAGAATAATAAGTTAGTGACTAAAAACATAAAATATATTAATTTTAGATGCTGGAGAACAGTTTTTTAAGAGTTTGGGCTTTTCATTAAATCACGCTGAAGGTCCGGTTTAAGGTAGCCTTTTTGGTGGCTATCACTTCTGTTAGGCGTGTTTCTGAGTTGGCGGTGCTTTCCATCAAACCTCCTTACTTTGAGAGACACCAGGACAAGGTGGTGTTTCGGTTTAAGCCAGATTTTCTGCCTAAGGTTGTGTCTGCCTTTCATCTCAATCAGGACATTGTGTTGCCTTCTCTGTGCCCTAATCCTAGTAACTCTAAGGAGAGGGTCTTACATTCACTGGATGTGGTCAGGAACTTGAAGTTCTATTTGGTGGCTACTGAAGCCTTCAGAAAGACTGATGCTCTTTTTGTTCTCCCTTAGCTCCAGCTAAGTTCACTATCAGCAAGTGGATCCGTCAGGCCGTGGTTCAAGCCTATTCTGCTAAGTGGAAGGAACCTCCCTTCCGCCTTACTGCTCATTCTACTGGTGCTATTGGTGCCTCTTGGGCTTTTCAGCACCAAGCTTCTGTTGAACAAGTTTGCAAGGCCGCTACTTGGTCTTCTGTTCATACTTTTTCTAAGTTTTACAAAGTTGATGTTAGGGCCTCAGCTGATGCTGCTTTTGGCCGCAAAGTTCTGCAGGCGGCAGTGGTTTAAACTGCCTGCTGTTACTTTTGGGGATCCCACCCTACCTTACGGACACTGCTATTGGATGTTCCATGTGTAAGGAATCTTCTGGAGCAGGACGTGCTGTATACTTGGAATAATACAATTCTGTGATTACTCACCTGTAGAATTGGTATTATAAGTATACAGCACATCCTGCTCCATCCCACCCTTGTTATCATTCTTAGTTACCTCTGTATGGTGATTGTTCATTTGGGACTTTTGTTATTATTGTTCTCCCGGCTTCTTATGTTACTGCTTGTTAATACTGGGGAATTTGTGAGAGGTCCCCGACTTATATAGGGCCGGGAGGAGCCACAAGCTGTTTTCTGCAGTCCAGCGCCATCTTGTGGATGTATAACCCATGTGTAAGGAATCTTCTGGAGCAGGACGTGCTGTATACTTGTAATACCAATTCTACAGGTGAGTAATCACAGAATTGTATTTTTTGAAAGTGAATTTATTCTAAGTGTGCCATACACTCCACTTGGATCTTCATGACATGTGGGTAATCTCCAGTAGAGGGCGAACTTCTGCAGAGATGAATATGCAAAAAAAGAAAGCCCCTCCCGGTCCATATATACCTGGGACCTCCCACCAATTCCCAGTTCCTTCTCTGCAGGGAAGGCGACAAGACAGAAGATGAAGACTTCTTTACTTACAGGTAAGCCGTGCTCGCGCCCGGCCTTCTATTAGCCCTATTACTGCCAGGACCCTTCTAAATTGCCCTATATTGAGCCTCCCAGCTTAGGCTGCGGGTCCTGGTGAAGGTAGGAGCACCAGCACTGCTCCACCATGAGACCTCACTATGGGGTAGGCGGTTTCCAGGTTTCTTGGTGATCCTGGTGTGGGATGCCCCGTCCCGTTAGGCTTATGGCCGCTCCTGGCAGGATTCCCCCCCTTCCGGGTCCCTTATTCCCCTCCGGGGGGGGGGGGGGGGGGGCGGGCTGGCCGATATTTCGTTTTGGCCGATATTTCGTTTTACCCAGCCCTTGTCCTTATGTGCTGAGTGTGTGTGCGTGTGAGTGCTTTCCACTTACTGGCCTACAGGGTCTGATTACAGCCTGGGGGAGCTTCTCCCCCTCAGACTGCGTTCGGGAGGGGGGCGGGGCCTGGCACTCTCGGCGCTTATTTGGTGCAATTACAGTGCTCGTTGTCTGGGGGTCCTCGT
The DNA here is from genome assembly GCA_027917425.1 of Gastrophryne carolinensis. Taxonomy (NCBI): domain Eukaryota; kingdom Metazoa; phylum Chordata; class Amphibia; order Anura; family Microhylidae; genus Gastrophryne; species Gastrophryne carolinensis. The sequence goes on along the minus strand of CM051244.1, from coordinate 44,133,975 downwards.
TGCTGGGAGGGGGCGTGGCCTTGGCAAACGCGCGTTCTGCGCTGGCCCGCCCTCCCCCTGCTCTCCCTCCTCAGGCACATCGGGGTGGTAAGTGCCTTATGGCCATCTCCTTAGCTTGTGTGTGTGTGTGGGGGCCCCTATTTAGCGGGGGCCCCCGCTGGTCTCAAACGTGTGTGTGTGTGTTAGTGCCTTAATTGCACTGTTTTGCTGGGTTTTGGTATAGATATATATTTCCATTTGTGTGGCTTATGTTGCTTATTTTGTGTGTTACAGGTTGCCCTGTATATGTGCATATTAAGGGGTCCCTCCTGGTCCTGGGGTCCCTAGTTATAAAAATTGTCCACCCAAAAATCCTCCCACCGGGACTTTTAAGGGGCATCCCGGGTTGCTTATGCGTAATTCCCTGCGGTCTTGCGACTGACCACAAAATTCACCATATGGAGGTTCCGCAGGATACCGGGCCCGGGATCCCTTTGGGACAATCCGGGCCATGTTTGGGGTGCGGGGTATCCTTTACGGGGGAGAATGTGCTGATTTATATACCATGCGCACAAAAGGCCATAACGCGGCAGTCTGGTACCCAGCCTTCTGGGTCGGCTCCTCCCGCTTCATCGCCTTCCCCTCCCCACCTGATCCGTACCCCAAGTGACGTTGGTACCAGTGGGGAGTCGCTTTCTCATGTTTGGGCTCGGTTGGCCAGCATCGAGAAAATGATTGCTAGCACGGTGGGCAAGAAGACCCAGGCTAAAAAGAGACGTTGGTCGTCGGCCCAGCCATTGTGGGATATTGACGACGAGTCCGCTGATTTGTCCGATTATTCCCCGTTAGAGGAGGGGGAATTGTATCAGGATTCAGAGGCTTACTATGGTCAGCCTGGGAATTCCAATGTCGGACAGGCGCAAGGGGATGCCGTAGATACGGCCGATGTTTTGTCACATTTATTGGCGGTGTTGGATATTGAACTGCCCGAGGCGTCCCCTCTTAAGAAGGGGGAATTTTTTGGGGCCTGCAAGCCCCGTCTGGAATTTCCTTACCCAGGGTCATTTTGATGCGCTGATACTTAGAGAATGGGAGAGGCCCAGTCGGCTTCCTGGGGTGCCTCAGGGATGGGATAAGAAATATCCTTTTCCGGTGGAGGCGGTCAAGCGCTGGTCTTCTCCTCCCGAGGTCGACTCGCCTGTTTTAGGTTTGACCAACTCTTCTGTGCTGAACACCCCTGACGCCACCTCCCTTAAGGATGGCGAGGATAAGCGCCTTGATCAGATGGCGTGCCACGCATTTGCCAACGTGGGCTGCGGCCTGTTAGTGCATCTGCCCTGGTGTCGCTTGCTACCAGGTCTCTTATCAGGGACTGGCTGAATAACGTTCAGTTTGATCCAGCTGGTGCTGAATTCGCTATCCTTAAGAAGTGCGAATTGTTCATGGATTTTGTCATGACTGCGATGGAAGACTCTATCGTCGTGTGTAGTAGGACGTCAGCCTTACTGGTGGCTATGTGCAGATTGATCTGGCTCCGCCAGTGGACAGCGGTCGTTGGAGCCAAGAAGTCGCTCAGAGCTCTTGGGTTTGCGGCTGTTTGGAGGTAAATTGGATGCTGTTGCCAAAGGAGGTAAGTTACCTCAGCGGAGGAAACAGCGCCGCCCCTTTCAGGGGGTGGGCTTGTTCATTCCTTCCTTTCGAGGGGCCTGAACGACTAGGGGTTTGGCCTTCTCAGGTGTCAGGGGCTCGTCCTGGAACAGAGGCAGAGGGCGGGCACGTCCCGCGTCTGCCTGGGGTTCCAAACCCAAGCCTGCCGTTAAACCGGCTCAGCAATGAAGGGGCGCCCTCACCCGCAAGGGTGGGGGGATGGCTGCGGCTCTTCTTCCAGGTCTGGGCCCGGGAGGTCACAGACAATTGGATCTTGGAAGTGGTCTCCTCCGGGTACAAACTGGAGTTCGAGTTCTGGCCGCCCCCAAGATTCTTGAGGTCTCGGGTGCCCTCGGACCCTCAGGCTGCACAGGGGCTCCTGTTAGCAGTAAAAAAATCTTCTGGACATGGGGGTTATATGCCCGGTGCCTCTGTCGGAGAGAGGCAGGGGTTTCTACTCTTTTCAACCTTTTTACGGTTCCCAAAAAGGAGGGTTCAGTGAGACACATTCTAGATCTCAAGGTTCTCAACAGATTTCTCAGAGCCAAAAAGTTCCACATGGAGACTCTACGCGCGGCTATCAATTCCCTTCGCCAAGGGGATTTTATGATATCCATAGACATCAGGGATGCGTATCTGCATGTTCCGATTTTTCAGGCACATCAGAGATTCCTCCGATTTGCGGTGGAGGATCAACATTATCAGTTTGTAGCCCTTCCCTTCGGTCTGACCTCGGCACAGAGGGTCTTCACCAAGGTTTTGGCGGGCGTAATGGCTCTGCTCAGATCTCAGGGCATTCGCATTGTGCCTTATCTGGACGATCTGTTGATATCAGTTTCTTCCCTCCATCAGGCGGAGCTGGACACCCACCAGGTGGTGTCGACCCTGGAAAGGTTCGCGTGGGTGATCAACCGCACCAAGTCTTCTCTCTCCCTGTCTCGTGTGATTTCATTTCTAGGCATGAATCTGGATACCATTCGGGCCAGGGTGTTTCTGCCCCAGGCCAAGGTGCAGGGGATTCAGGGCCTGATCCGCCTTCTTCTGGCCAGTCCTTGTCCCTCTATCCGACAGGGGATGAAACTGGTGGGTTTGATGGTATCCTCCTTCGAGGTGGTACCGTTTGCACAGTTTCACATGAGATCTCTTCAACTTTACCTATTGACGTATTGGGACAGGTGCCCACAGTCATTGGATCAACCTATCAGGATGTCTCCCAGGGTTCGGCAGTCCTTTCGGTGGTGGCTGAACTCGAGCAATCTGGTGAAGGGCAGATCCTTTCTGGTCCCTTGTTGGGAGACGGTTACCACGGACGCCAGCCTGTCGGGCTGGGGAGGTTATTGGAAGAGTCATCAGTTCAGCGGGGTGTGGGGTCCCCAGGAAGCTCACACCCCCATCAATGTATTGGAGCTCAGAGCCATTCGGCTGGTTCTGGCTCGGCTGACCCCACATTTACGGGGTCTTCCGGTTCAAGTTCTTTCGGACAACTGAACGGCAATAGCTTACATAAATCACCAAGGAGGGACTCGCAGCAGGAGTGCCCTCAGGGAAGTCTCTCTGAGCCTGCACTGGGCGGAGAGCAATGTCCCTTGCCTCTCGGCAGTCTACATTCCGGGAGTGGAGAACACGGAGGCGGATTCCCTGAGCAGGGGATCCTCTCGCCACGGAGAGTGGTCTCTCAACCCCGAGGTTTTTCTGGATCTTTGCCGCAAGTGGGGGACTCCGGAGGTGGATCTCCAATCACAAACTTCCGGCCTTTGTGTCTTTCTCAGGATCCTCTGTCTCTGGCAGTGGATGCCACTGGCTTGGAAGGACCTGAGTTTTCTGTACCTGTTCCACCTGTCTCCATGCTGGGCAAGGTAGTTCGCAAACTGGTTCTAGAGGGGGCACCAGCGATTCTGGTGGCTCCAAGGTGGCCAAGAAGGGTTTGGTACGCAGACATCGTAAGGATGGCCGTAGATCAGTACCGGCTTCCCTTGCTGCCGGACCTGCTATCTCTACTTTACCCCAATTTACAAGCACTGGCTTTGACGGCTTGACTGCTGAAACCTTCATCTTGAAAGAGGAAGGTTTGTCTGAGGCTGTTGTTCAGACCCCGATTAGGCCTAGGAAGTGGTCCTCCTCTGGCATTTATTATAGGACTTGGAGGTCCTATATTGATTGGTGTGAGGCTAGGGCCTTGCCTTGCAGGGTGTTTTCGATACCCAGGATTTTGGAGTTTCTTCGGCATAATCTGGATCTTGGGTTCCAGCTTAGTACTTTGAAAGGACAGGTTTCTGCTCTGTCGGTTTTCTTCCAGAGGTCTTTTGCCTTACACCCACTGATTAAGACCTTTTTCCAAGGGGTTGCGCGTGTGCGGCCCCCTCGGAAGGCTGTGGTTCCTGTTTGGGATTTGAATTTGGTTCTTTCGGCTCTGCAGGGTCCTCCTTTTGAGCCGCTACAGGATATTGCTCTTTCGGTTCTCACTCAGAAGGTTGCTTTCTTGGTGGCTATTACCTCTGTTCGGCGTGTCTCTGAGTTGGCGGCTCTGTCGATTCAGGCCCCTTACTTTGAGAGACACCAGGATAAGGTGGTTTTTCGTTTTAAGCGGGATTTTCTTCCTAAGGTGGTGTCTGCTTTTCACCTCAATCAGGATATTGTTCTCCCTTCCTTGTGTCCTAAGCCTAACAATGACAAGGAGAGGGTTCTGCACAATTTGGATGTTGTTCACTGTGTGAAGTACTATTTGGTGACTACTTCTTCCTTCCGCAAGACGGATGCTTTTTTCGTGGTGCCCTGCGGGCCCAGGAAAGGTTTGGCGCCTGCTAAGTCTACGATTAGCAAATGGATTCGTCAGGCCATTGTTGGGACCTATTCTGCTAAGGGGAGGACTCCCCCTTTTAGGGTCACTGCGCACTCTACTCGTGATGTCGGTGCGTCCTGGGCTTTTCAGCACCAGGCTTCTGTTGAACAAGTTTGTTAGGCTGCTACTTGGTCTTACTTTCATACTTTTTCCAAGTTTTACAAGGTTGATGTGCGGGCTTCAGCGGACGCTGTTTTTGGCCGCAAGGTTCTGCAAGCTGCAGTGGTTTGAGCTGGTACATTCTTTTCTGTTTCTGGTTCCCACCCATGACGGACACTGCTATTGGATGTCCCACATGTCATGAAGATTTGAAGTGGAGTGTATGGCACACTTAGAATAATACCGTTTTGTGAGTACTCACCTTTAAAACGGGTATTATGAGTGTGCCATACACTCCACTTCGCCCCACCCTTTTTTTCAGGTATTCTGGGGCTTTTATATGGTGAACCATTGGTTTTGATTGTTAAGGTTATAATTGGTTCTTCCTGGTCCCACTACTGCTTTTTTACACTGGGGAATTGGCGGGAGGTCCCAGGTATATATGGACCGGGAGGGGCTTTCTTTTTTTGCTTATTCATCTCTGCAGAAGTTCGCCCTCTACTGGAGATTACCCACATGTCATGAAGATCGAAGTGGAGTGTATGGCACACTCATAATACCCATTTTAAAGGGGAGTACTCACAAAACGGTATTTTTTGTGCCAAAAGGATGTGATCTCGCCTAAAGTGGACCAGAACCCAGAATTTTGACTATCCTGGGTTTTGGTCCTTTCCCCGGGGAAACAAGGTAAGTGTATGGAGCGACCTGGGGGATTTCACACAGCCCCGATTTTGGATTCCCCGGGGTAGGGAATCGATCAGCCCAGGAATTATATAGATTCCCAGGCCGATCTGTGTGGGTTTTGGTCCACTTTAAAATGAAGCAGAACTGCAAACTTCTTAAGCTGATTATCTCCTGGGAAAAGTCAGAGAATAGTATAAAAAACATCCAAGTCTGTGAAGGTCCTCATTCAATGCAGGGGCATCCCAAATCGGGGAAAACCTGGGTTTTGTTTTGCTTTTTCCAGCCATTTACAAACCCAATTTATAATGGATAGCTAGGGTAAGGTTTAGGGTAAAGCTATAGAAAGGGGTTGGATATCCCAACCATCAAACCAACAGTTTGTTTTGAGGTTGGAAATATCTGCTGAGCCTTTTAGTGTCGATGTTGTTTATTCAGCTCTGCAGCATTGTTTCCATTCGGCATTTAATAATTAGGGCTCTCTGTGGGATGTGAACAGGCTTTTCGGCGCTTTCTTAGCTGCATTCTTCCCATTCTCTGGCAGGACTCGCCTTTCTATCAGCATTACGAGCTTGATCTGAAGGAGGCGCCGCTGGGTGAGGGGAGCTTCTCCATCTGCCGGAAATGCCTGCACAAGAAAACCAACCAGGAATACGCCGTGAAAATCATCAGCAAACGGTACTTGGCCAGGACGCCGAGTTCTGGCATCGCAGGGATGTGTGTTATATATTTGTTATTGCTGTGTTCTTATAGCAGATATAAAAATATTAATATTTGAAATACCCCACACTTTCAATTTATATAAAGAACTTAGGACAATTACACTTTTTTTTCTTCACTGTAAAATGCTCTCAGACCAGTATGAATGTCCACAATAACTAGCATAAAGAAACTTAAAGTGAACCAAAACCCAGGATTTTGACTATCCTGGGTTTTGGTCCTTGCCCCCGGAGCACCCTCCAGGTTGCCCAAACTTACCCTTCCCCGGTCCTACGACGCATGCGCAGCCCTCTCGTCCGCTACTGCTCCTTCGTCCAAGGCGAGCAGATCCGAGCGCTCTGGTGGCCACAACAGCCGCTTCCCCCTAACAGGGAGTGTGCCCGGCCATTCACAAATATCTGGAGCGGGCACGCTCCCTGCTTAAGAGATAGTGGGGATGCAGCCGCAGCTCGTGCTTGCGCCATTGGACAGGTATAGAAGGTAAGTTTCTGGGTGACCTGGGGGTTTCACACAGTGGGTCATCCCGATTCTGGATGCCTCGGGAGGAGGGAATCCAGCAGGCCCTAGAATCTTATAGAATTCAGGGCCGTTGGGGCATGGGTTGTGGTCCACTTTAAACCGACCCAACACCCGTTTTTTCTTTATCGGGTGTTAGTTCTGCAGACACTGAATAAAACGAGCTTGGGGGGGGGGAGGCATCCAGAATGCTGGAGCCCCCTCAGAACGCCCAATATCCTTACCTTCACCTCAAGCCTGCGTTACGAAAGAAGACACAGCAATTGGATGCGGGGCTGTCACGTGCTCACCTGTGGCCAATTGCGTGACTCCTTTCCCAGCGCAGGCTCAGAGTTAAAGTAGGGATATTGGGCGTTCTGTGGGGGATCCAGCATTCTGGATGCCCCCCCAGCTTGTTTTTATTAATTCTCTGCGGGACCAACACCCATTAAAGAAAAAACAGGTGTTGGTCCAGTTTAAATAAATAGCACAGATTACCCAGTTTTCTTCTCTCTCATCCAAGGAATATTTCAAGGACCCAAGTGCTGCAATATCCACACACAAGTGATTACCTGCACCACATGGAAAGCTACTTACCAGACTCCACTCAGTGTTAGGCCCATCAGATGTTTATGCCGAGACATTCAGGCCCTTCAATATCCTCAAGAAGTCAAGCCAGATTATACATTTCTTCCTTAGAACAATCAATATATTGCTCTTGCCAATAAAATAGGGACTTCCAATAATTCTCCACATTTTAAAAACCTCAAGGCCGAGGAAAGTGGTGGCTGTCTCCCCTGCAGGATAGTGTTGGCCCTGGGCTGGTGGCGTTACAGCTACCCTGACGGTATACGGCACAGCTTGAAGGGGTACGTAGAGATATTCAGGGGTGCATCTGATGCGTTTGGTATATCATTTTAACAGTAATACATTATTCCTTTATACTTTAAAAGTGTTACAAGGCCTGTGACCAGGGCCAGCGTCAGCACCTGCCAGGGCGGGGCAGCTGCCGGGGGCTTCCACCTTCCAGGGGGGCCTACTGACAGGGGCGGCCTTTGGGGTGTGCGATGGCGCTTGACCAGTGGCGGACTTGGAGGGCACTGCCACACCTGGTGCCCACATCTCCTGGAATGGCGGGGTTCCACACAACAGGGCATCTTGATTTAGATTCCAGGGGAGGAAGTGCTGGGATTTGTTCTGCATTTAAGTTGCCCACCCCAGCTTATTTCCTATCCCTGGAGCATCCCAATCTGTGATACCCTACTTTGTGATACCCACTATGCAAGCAATTCCACCCCTGAGTTTTAGTCCGCTTTATAGGGGCATTTCAACTTGGGATACCCCTGTTTGTGAAAGAACCCCCTTGGTTTGGCCATTAACTCAAACTGGCAATCCCACAGTGCAGTCACAAGTTTGAGGAAAGTAATGAACAAAGGGAGGGGGTCACACACAGGGGCATCCAAAATCAGGAGAATCTAGATTCGTTTAGACTCCGAGGTCAGGTTTAAAGTGGTTTGTTGCACTTCAAAGTAGACCAAAACTAGAGTTTTGGTCCAAATGGCATGATCCTTAGGGGGTATCCAGATTTGGGACGTCCCTCAGTGATGTGACGCGACTCTTCACCACAAAGGGACCCACTGAGACCATGCCGCCCAAGGGCCCACATAAACTTGGTGCCGGCCCTGCCTGTGACCTACTTATTAATAAGTTATACCCTCCTTGGGGAATGTTTGGTGTGAATTTCCTGTTGCTAGGGGGTACTTGGCATACAGTTGAGAACCTCTGGCTTAGAGGACACCAGCCAGTGGGCATTTTATTCCAAGTATACAGCACGTCCTGTTCCAGAATATTCCTTACACATGGGTAATACGTCCACAAGATGGCGCTGGACTTCAGAAAATAACTTGTGGCTCCTCCCGGCCCCATATAAGTCAGGGACCTCCCACAAATTCCCCAGTTCTTATCTGCAGTCTGGGCTGCGAAGATAGAAGATGGCTCTCTATGTTGCGCAGGTGAGCGGGGCTTATCAGCCTGCGACCCTGCAGGACTATTCCCTCCCGTTCCGAACTACACTGCCTCCCAGCCTCGGCTGACAGGTTTGGGTGAAGGTAGGTCAGCACCAGGGTAGGCTGCTCCTACCGCAGTCCCTGAACTGACAGGGTAGGCTGTTTAGGCTTGTGGTGAGCGTTTTGGGATGCCCCTCCTGCACTATGGGTTTGCCAGGCTCCCTGTGTTGTTTAACCTTTTTCCCCTAGGTGTCCCCCTCCACCCTCCCTCCTCACATTTTTCACTTGGGCCACTGCTGTTACTCCCTTGCCTCGTTCTCCCTCGGGGTTGTGTGCTTTATTGGATTGTGTTTCAACTTGTACAACGCCGCTGCACACTTGTACTGCGCTCCGTGGACGGAGCGCAGCAACATTACTTCAGAGGCTGCGGTGCCGCTATTGGCTGCCGGATCACATTCTTCGGGGGGGGGGGCGTGCTCTGTGCCTGACGTTTTCTGCATCACGTCTCCACGGCCCGCCTCTCGAGGTCTCTGTAGGCGCCATTTTCCCCTCTCCTGGGCTGCGTGCGCTGCTGGCTCCCTGCGGTCCGTGAGTACCCCTGCGGGGTAGTTATTTTATCAAGTGTATTTACTTGTGGGGATGCTTTTTATGTCTTTCAGGCGGGTTAAAACTTCAGCAACTGTGGTTTCTCCCGGCCCTCTCCCCTCACTATCTCCCACTTCCCTAGCGGGTCCTTGGGCCATCCTGGGTAGCTCTTTTTGCGTTAACCCTTACTGGCCTGTTGTGCCACTCAAATCACCATATGGAGGCTTCTGGGGATAATGTGCTTGGGGGGTTCCTTCGGGACAAGCCTGGCTTTGTGTTGCGTGTGGGGTATCCCCTATAAGTGATGATGTCAGGGTGTGTGTACCCTGCGCCCAGCAGGTGCTCGCGCTGCAGTCTGGGTTGTCTGTTACTGTGCCTGGTGCGGCCCCCCCTCTGGCTTTGCCTACCCCCCACGCTTACATCTGACCCCCAGCGAGGGGCATACTAGCGGGGAGTCTCAACCTGATTTGGCTGCACGGGTGGCCAGCATTGAGAAACATATTGCTGGGTCTGCCTGCGTAAAGGCTTCTGCGAAGAAGCGGCATTATTTCCCGCTGTCTCCCTCTTCCCTGTTGAGGCTGAGGAATTTTTTGACATTTCTGGTTATGGTCCCCTTGAGGAGGGGGAATTATTCTCTGATTCAGAATCATCTGAGAAACAGCCTAAGATTTATGGTGGTACCAGGGCTCCCTTTGGAGAAGACCCATGGTCCTCAGATGACACTGACAGGCTTTTGTCTCACATTTTTGAAGTGCTTTGTATTTCCCCTCCTGCAGTGGCTCCGCAGCAGCAGGGTGAGCTTATTCCTAGTATGTCACACACCCCCCTTCCAACATTCATTACACTTGGGTAACCAGCCTGTAGAGGGCGATCTTACAGAGATGACATGAGAAAAAGGGCCCCTCCTGGTCCATAAATACCCGGGACCTCCCACTATTCCTCAGTCTTTTCGTCTCTGCAGTCGGCGAAGCATTTAGAAGATGACTCTCCTTCCTGCAGGTAGCCGGGTTACGCCCAGCCTTTTTCTATTTCTGCCTGAAGCCACATTTTTGTATTGTGATATTTATGTTATGCCTCCCAGCCTTGGCTGATGGGCTCGGGCAAAGGTAGATACACCCTTGGGTGTATATGGGAGCTTGCTCCCTCCGTGAGACCTCAAATAAGGGGTAGGCGGAATCCGGGTTGGTGTCCCCCGGCATGGGATGCCCCGTCCCTTTAAATCTCCTTGTGCCTATTGGGTGCTTATTGTTTTCCCCCCTTTTGGTCCTCCTGAACCCTGCTGGGGTGATGGGGGGGGGGGATCTTTATTTAGGGAGTATCTTTTGGCCTATGCATTTGTTTTTTGTTTTTTTTTAAAAGAAAAAAGGGAAAAGATAAAGTGACATACCTGTTTTGGGTTTTTTAAATTTCCCTCTCTTTTTTTCATTCGGCCCAGTTCTATGATGTCATGCTATTGTCCTTGGCTGGCCTGCTCTCTGAGCAGTGCTAGGTGGTGGGCGGGGCTTCGAGTCGGCGTCGCATTTCTGCTTCCTCTTCCTGTTTGACATGTGGTTTGCTGGTTCCTGTTCTGGTGCTGGCCTCCACTGGTCCTGGCTGCTGCGTTGGTGCTGCTGCTGGGCTTTTCTTATATCTATTGGTCGCAGGGCTGTCACTGGGCCGTTGTGGTCACTGTGAGTACCCTTAAGTTATACTAAAGGGAAATCTTTTTTATTTACTGTCATTTCTTTCTTGCATATGCATAAGGCTTATTGTGTTTTCTCTATCTTCCAGGGGGAAACTCTCTTAATAGGGGTTTCTCCTGGTCCTTGTTTAAAATCCTCCCACCTAGGGACTATTAAGGGGCATCCCGGGTAGCTCCGGCTGTAAAAATCCCATATACTTGGCGACTATAAAATGTAAGTATTTTAATAAACACCATATGGAGGCATCTCAGGATACTGGCTTTTCAGTACCTGCGCGACAGACTCGGCAGTGTTTGCGATGTGGGGCATCCCTTGTTGGGGATAACGCATTTTTTTTTTGTGTATCTTGTATTCAATTGGTTATAATGCAGCACTCAGGGGCCCAAGCCTCAGGGTCGGTGGCTCCTGCCTCTTCCCCCACACCGCCTTGTCTTGTCCATACCCCCAGTGATATTGTCATGGGTAGAGAGTCGCTTTCTGATGTATGTGCCTGATTGGCTCACATTGAAAAATAAATTTCTAGCTCTGTGGCCAAGAAGGCCTCAGCTAAAAGAAAACATTTAGCTCTGGCCGTTGAGGCAAATGAGCTTGATTGTAGCATTTTTGATTGTTCTCCGTTTGAAAAAGGAGAATTCTTTGAAGAATCTGATGTTTCGGTTATTCAGCAATTTGTGGGTATTGACGCTGAACAAGGTGAAGGTGAATATTCTAAGCATACAGCACGTCCTGCTCCAGATATAGTAATAACATGTGGGTAATCCTCCGCCTCCGGCACGGTGCACTGCAGACATGTAGAAAACAAGCTCCTCCCGGCCCTACATATACCGAGGGACCTCCCACAAATCCCCAGATTTCTCTGCAGTGCTGGAACTGCGAAGACATGATGTATCACGCTCTCGCAGGCGAGCGGGGCTTACAGCCCGAGGCCCTGCGGGACTATTTCCACCTGTGCTCTTGTGTAAGAATATGCCTCCCAGCCTGGGCTGCGTTGGTCGGGTGAAGGTAGGCAGCACCTTGGTGCTTAACGGAGCCATGCTCCACCGCAATCCCCCACCATAGGGTAGGCGGTTTAGGCCGATGGTGAGCCTCTTGTGGATGACCCTCCCGCATTTTTGCCCCTACCCCGAGTAGCGCTGGACCCTGTGTGAGGGTCGCCATCCTTCCTCATTTCCCCATCTAGTAGGGGGAAAAGAAAGGGGGGGGGGGGGGTATTTGTGTGACGGTCCCAGCGTACCGGTATGTCATGCTTATGGCCTTATTCTGCCCTTTATTAACCGAGATGTCAGAGCCGCGCTGCTTGCTCCTTGCTCCGTTTTCTTCGGCCGCCGCCGTATGCTTGTATGTAGTTTGCTACGTCGTATAGATGCTGTGGTTCCATCAATTTATTGGATGAAACGGTTCTCTACGAATCCTTAAGCGTGTGGTTGTATCCTTGCTTTTACTTCCTCAGAGCTTCGCACTATTTGGAGTGGGCGGGGCCTTGGTTCGGCGCGCTCCGCGTCACGACAGAGCATCTAGCCCGCCCTTCGAGGTTCGCTGGGCGCCATTTTGCTGAGCTTCGCGCGCATGGTGGTGGTCTCCTCCTCTCCACTTGATCTGTAAGTGCCCTCGCGGGCGATCCCCTTTTTTATATGTTCTGTCCAGCTGCGCATGGCCCTGACATCTCTTTCCCATTTTTGTCTTTCAGACGCTGAGCAACGGTGGCTTTTCCCGGCCTCATATATACATTTATACATATATATCTATTAATATAAGGATTTAGCGGGCCTTACTACAGATCTCCCACATTGATCAGCGGGTCGTTGGGGCATCCAGGGTTGCTTATAGCATAAATCCCTATGGGCATACTGTGTATTGACAATCACCATATGGAGGCATCTCAGGATTGTGTTACCGGGGTCCCGCTGGGACAAGACCGGCTGTGTGTAACGTGTGGTCTCCCCCATGCTGATGCTGACGGGGCACGGGTCTGTGCACCATGTGCCGAGCAGACGCTGCACCTGCGAGCGGCGCCTGTGGTTGCACCTCGCTCCCTCTCTCCCCTTTCCTCTTGCCTAAATCTCACTCCCGTTGAGTCATGTACAAGCGGGAAGTTACAAATAGACGTCTCTTCTAGACGACCCACGCTTAACCAGATTGTTGAAGGGTTGTCCAGGCATGTGGGTCCTGGCAGACAACGGCCCTGGACTCCCCCGGCTTCGGCCTGTGCTATGGGCTCGGAGGAGTCCTCTTCTCTGTGTGATAGTGCTCCTTCTGAAGATGGAGACCTCTTCTCTGACCAGGGTTCCTCTGTTGAGAGGCAGAGGTGTCAGGATGAAGCTGGTCAGGATGACTGGGACCAGCTTGACGTCGGTGGTATGTTGCTCAAAATTTTTGAGGCCCTATCTATTTCGCCCCCGGGTGCGGTCCCCAGACCGAGATGGGAGCTCTTCCATACGGCGCCTGGAATTTCTCGAGCAGGCCCACTTTCATGCTCTTGTGCTTAAGGAATGGGATTGCCCCACTAAACTTCAAGGGGCCCCAGAGGATTGGGTTTGGAAATACCCTTTTCCCCCAGAGATGGTTGATTGTTGGGCTTCGTCTCCAGTGGTAGACGCCCCGATTATTGGGGTTCCTAACCCCCCTTTCCTTACAGCTCCGGCTTACAGCACCCTGCGGGACGCCGAGGACGGCGCATTGATAGGCTGGCTTCCCACGCCTTTGCTTGTGCAGGATCAGCGCTACGTCCTGTCTGTGCCGCGGCCATTACTGCAGTGGCCGCTAGGACCCTCATAAGTAAGATGCTTGAGCATCAACCTGAAGATTTACCCTGGGAGGTGTTTAACGCACTCTCCAGCTGTGACATTTTTGTTCAATTTATCCTTTTAGCTCTGGATGACACCATCAAAATGTGTGCAAGGACCTCAGCCCAAATGATAGCTATTCGCCGCCTTCTCTGGCTGCGACAGTGGGGGGCAGACGATGATGCTAAAAGGACTCTGACGAGGCTCCCCTTTAGAGGGCATTGCCTGTTTGGGGCCCGTCTGGACCTATTCGGGAAAGAGGACCATTAACCCAATCAGGAGCGGTCGTCCAGGCCCCCTCGGAGCAGGGATACCCCTCCACCTCCATACCATAGTGTTAAGCAGGAACCAGGGACGCCCTTTGCGGGGTCTGGTTCAGTCTCCTGCCAAGGGAGTGGCAGACAACGCCCGGGACCTTCCGGCCGGGCCAAGTCCAAATCCTTCATCGAAACCCCACAAGCATGATGGGACGCCCTCACCCGCTTGGGTGAGGGGATGGCCACAGCACCTTGCTCCTATCGGGAGACTTCTTGCCTCGTTCTGGTGGAGTTGGGAGGTAGTTCCTCCGGATGTGGGACAGTGTTTGCTGGGTGTCCGTCCCTGAGTCGGTCAGGGGGCCTCCGGTCCCCTGTTTTTCTTCAAGTATGGGTGCAGGCCTTCCTTGGTCTGCTAGGCCTGGGCTCCTTGGCTGGACGCCTTAATGGTTAGAGGCAGAGGCCTCTACATCAGTTTGCCCCCCATTCCCCCTGAGGATGAGGGGGTCACCCATTCTAACCCTTCTTGGGTTCGGCAATCTATAGGCATTCAGGCTTGATCCGAGTTGGACCGTCGGCACCCTATAAACCGCGGGGCCTATGGCCGTCCGTGGAGTATTAAGATGCTTAATTGGGCTCCCAGGTGTCTTTGGACACTGTGGTGTTGGTAGTCTTCACTGCTGTTTGTGGCCGGGTTATTGGGCCCCTCTCACACTCCTGGTGTTTCGCTAGCTCGGTTTGGGAGCCACAAAGGGGACCCTTCGGGTTCCTTATATCTCCCGAGAGGGAGTTGTTGGGATAGGCTTAGTGGCCTTTGTTCCATCCTCCAGTTTCCTAGGATGGCATTAGAATTGGGTCGGCTAGTGCCCCCTTTTTTGCTTGGCATTTAAGGCTTTTCTGGGGCAAGGTCTCTGACCTTATTTGCTATCTCCTTACTGTCACCTGGCAGTATTGCTCCTGGGATGGCCGTTGGTGGCTGTGCAGATGACGTCCCTTATTCTCAGTGCCCTTAAGTTCTGCAGCACCTTAGGTTGTTATTCTGGACAGGGGTCCAGCAGTGTGGACCTAACTCTGTGCACCTTCCTCCTAGTCGAGGTGGCTGATCTTCTGAGAGTTATTTAAAAAAAAGAAAAAAAAAAGAAAAGAGTCCCTCGGGGGGCATTCCCTCCTTTCTTGCTGCTTACCTGTTGGTGGCCACCTTGGGTACCAAATTGTGCAGGTTGACTGGGGGGGCTTGTTTCTTCTGAAACCCCCAGTGGTTCCTAGGGAGGCCCCAAAAAGGGGGTCCATTTACCTATTGTGTTGTTGCCACAGCGAGCCTTCAGCGGGCTCTATCTTGCTGGATTTCTCAGTTTCAGGGCCTATCCATTTGGGGATTCGTGGTCTGCCGTAGGACAGTGGCCTGTCCCCTTCTTCCTGGTAAAGTCTCGGGACTAGTGGTTACTTCCAGGAAGGCTCTGACTCTGATCAATTTGGGAATTAACATGCCTTGCTTTTTATCACTTTAGTCTCTGATGGATGCCCTCTTTGATAGGAGGTAATCTATTGGCCCTCTGAGTTCCTACTGGTATGGACCTGTTGGGCTCTGTCATGATCACAGGGGTTCTGCCCTTTAGTATTGGCCTAGATTGGTCTAACCTTGTCCTTTGGGGCCTAGTAGGCTCTGGCTGGACATTATTCGCGATATGGCTTATTTTCTTCGCCCTGCCAGGCAGGGGGAGCCGTCATGCCGGGGGCCTGGGTGGCCCAGGGGGGTGTCGTCCGCGGAGGCTTCTGCTGAGGACGGTGGGCCTGTACGCTCTCTCACGAGGTTTGTTCCACATAATCAGGCTCTTTTCCATTTCGCCCCTATCTTCAGGGTCTAATTTGGAGTTAGACCAGTTTGGTTCCTCGCCCTGCCGGAGATGGCATTTCTCTGGGTGTCTTGTTTCCAGGAGAGCTAGGATTGAGCGTCCTCCTCTTCCTCTTCTTCTATTCCTGCCATCTATCTTAGGGTATGTTGTACCTGTATTGCTTGGCGGGGTCTAGCTCTCTCCCCTGCTGGAAGTTCTCTGTTCCCGGGGTTCTTGAATTATTACAGCATGGTTGGTGTTTGCTCCCCAAGTTAGTTCTGTGAAGGTTCAGGGCTCGCCCTGTTGGCCTACTACAGAGGTATATTCCAATTTTCTGTGTTGAGCATTCATCAGGGTTTGCTCAGGTACATTCCTTGAGGAATTATTGCCTCCTCTAGGGGGTTTACTTAATCTGATGCCCTGATAAGGGTTGCCTTGGGTTTTATTCAGGTTCTTCTGACCTGTTCCTTAAACCATAACGCTCTTCTGGGGCGGTTGCTCCAGTCATAAATGGGCCATAAAGGATGACTCTGTTATCGGTCATGGTATATATATATATATATATATATATATATATATACATATACATTGTTTGGCTTCAGGTGGTGTTTTTGATTCTCCCTTATTCCAGATCCTCCGGTCGGGGCTACTGTCTTGATATACTTGAGCTAAGGGGATCTGTCTTCCCCTCCAGGTGTTGGAGATTTCCTGGTCCGTTTCTTGTCCCTGGTAGGGGTTATGCCCTTGGGGCTTATGGGTCTCCATCCTTTAGTACTGGATCTGATTGCCTCCACGGGTGTAGGTGCCCTTGGATAGGCATCGCTTGGTTGGTTCTGTCCTTCTGGGCCTAGAGTAAACGTTTCGGCTCGTGCTGAGTGTTGTTGTTTTCAGGATTCCTGCAGATCTCGCTTGAGACCAGGGTTCATATTCCCTGCTGGGGAGACTTCTAAGGTTGCCACGGCTACTCTCTTTGCATGAGCGTGGTTAGGCCTTTTCTCTGGCCTGTTCTTTTAAGGGAAGTTTACTCTTCTCTCTTGGTTGTTTTGCTCTCTTACTACTTGTGCTTGGCCTGGGCCTTTCAGCACTAACTTCTGTTGAGCATGCTGGCTTGTCCGCTGCTTGTGTTCAGTTCTCCCTTTACAGGTTCAAAGGTTGAGGTTAGAGCCTTGCTCTCGTTGCTCTTTGTAGCATGGTTGCGGGTGACAGCGCTTTTACTGTTGGCTGTGCCCTTTTTTCACGGGGATCCCACCCTACTTTATGGACACTGCTATTGGATGTCCCACATGTTATTACTATATCTGGAGCAGGACGTGCTGTATGCTTAGAATAATACAATTCTGTGAAGTACTCACCTGTAGAATTGGTATTATACGCATACAGCACGTCCTGCTCCACCCCACCCTGGTTTCACTTGTTCTGGATCCCCTGTATGGTGATTATTATCATCGATATTACTGCCTGTTTCTGGGTGGTTGGTTCCTCCTGGCTTCTCCTTCTCACTGCTTTTCAATGCTGGGGATTTGTGGGAGGTCCCTCCTGTATATGTAGGGCCGGGAGGACCTTGTTTTCTACATGTCTGCAGTGCACCGCGCCGCAGGCGGAGGATTACCTACATGTTATTACTATATCTGGAGCAGGATGTGCTGTATGCGTATAATACCAATTCTACAGGTGAGTACTTCACAGAATTGTATTTTTGACACCCCTAAAGCTCTTGCTCAATTATATGAGGTCTTGGCTATCGATTTTCCAGAAGCAGTCCCTCCTCAGAAAGGGGAGTTCTCTGGAGCCTCTAAGCCTCATTTTTGAATTTCCTTATCAGAAACATTTTGAAGATAGCATTCTTAAGGAATGGGAAAAGCCTGCGTGGCTTCCTGGCATTCCTTTGGGCTGGGATTAAAAAAAAAAAAAAAAATATATATATATATATATATATATATATATATATATATATATATCCCTTTGCTGCAGACACTGTAAGCGTTGGTCATCCCCCCTGTGGTGGATTCACCTGTGCTCAGTTTGTCCAATTCCTCTGTTTTGCATTCTCCGGAATCTACTTCCCTTAAGGATGGGGAGGACAAACGTATTGATCAAATGGCTTGCCATGCGTTTGCTAGCGTTGGCTTGGCCTTGCGGCCTGTGGGGGCCTCGGCACTTATGGCAGTCGCTATTAGGTCTGTTATTAGAGACCTATTGAATACCTCAGGGCTTGATCCAGCCTCTGATGAGTTTTCCGCTCTCAAGCGATGTGATTTATTTGTGTCTTTTGTACTTTCTGCTTTAGATGACTCCATGGTCTTGTGTAGCAGAACTTCTGCCTTGCTTGTTGCGATTCGGCGGTCTATTTGGCTACGCCAGTGGGCGGCTGACATGGTGGCAAAGAAGTCGCTTACAGCACTTCCCTTTGGGGGATTACGCCTCTTTGGTGAGAAGTTGGATTCTGTCATTAAAGGAGGCAAATTGCCTCAGCGTAAGAAGCAACGTCGTTCCTTTCGGGGATCGGCTTCCTTTAACCCTTCCTTTCGTGGTTCCAGAACAGGCAGAGGATCGGCCCTTTTCAACCCCAAGGGGGACTGCATGGAACAGAGGAAGAGGACGTGGCCGTCCAGGTCAGAGTTGGGGATCTAAGCCCAAGTCCACTTCCAAACCTGCCCAGCAATGAGGAGGCGCCCTCACCCGTACGGGTGGGGGGACGGCTGCGATTCTTTTTTCCAGGCTTGGGTCAAGAGGTATCAGACAGATGGATTCTGGAAGTTGTGTCCTCCGGTTACAAGCTGGAATTCGAGGTTCGGCCTCCTCCCAGATTTTTCATGTCTCGGATGCCCGCAGATCCAGGGGCTCCGGGCAGCTGTGGCAAACTTTTTAAACATGGATGTTATCCGCCAGGTTCCTCCAGCGGAAAGAGGTCTGGGGTTTTACTCCAACCTATTTACGGTTCCCAAAAAAGGACATCTCTGTTCGGCCTATTCTAGATCTGAGACGACTCAATCAGTTTTTTCGTTTCCGAAAGTGCATGGAGTCGTTGCGCTCAACGATCGACGCTCTCCGCCAGGGGGACTTTATGACGTCCATAGACATCAAGGATGCTTATCTGCACATTCCTATTTTTGCCGCTCACCAAAGGTTTCTCAGATTCACAGTAGAAGACCACCATTTTCAGTTTGCGGCTCTTCCATTCGGTCTCACTCCATCCCCAAGAGTGTTTACCAGGGTCCTGGCAGGAGTAATGGCTATTCTCAGGGTCCAGGGCATTCACATCGTGCCATTGCTGGACGACTTGCTCATCACAGCGTCATCTTTCAATCAGACGGAACTGGACACCAGAACAGTGGTGACTACACTAGAGAGGTTTGGTTGGGTGATAAACCATGCCAAATCCTCTCTTTGTCCCGTAAGGGAGATTCCCTTTCTGGGCTTGATTCTGGATACCCTTTAGGCCAGGGTATTTCTTCCTCAGTCCAAGATTGTTCTGATTCAGGATTTAATTAATCTGTTCCTGTCTATTCCTCATCAGCCTATCCGCTTGGGGATGAGATTAGTGGGGTTGATGGTGGCCACGCTCGAAGCGGTTCCTTTTGCTCAGTTCCACATGAGGACACTTCAGCTCTTTCTCCTGGCGAAGTGGGACAAGCGCCCGTTGTCTTTGAATCGGACTTGTCTGTTGTCTCCCCTCTTCCTGCAGTCCCTCCAGTGGTGGCTGATTTCAAGCAATCTCAGGGACAGCAAATCATTTCTGACCCCTTGTTGGGAGTTGGTCACCACAGATGCCAGCCTTACGGGCTGGGGGGGACATCTGGAGGAGACACCGGTTTCAGGGGTTGTGGGGGCCTCTGGAGGCTCACTCCCCAATCAATTTATTGGAACTTCGGGCCATTCGTCTTGTGCTGCTCCGACTGACTCATCTCTTGCGGGGTTGCCGGTTCAGATTCGGTCAGACAACCGAACAGCAGTTGCATACATCAATCACCAGGGAGGGACTCTCAGTTGGGGTGCCCTCCGGGAAGTGTCTCTGATCCTTCAGTGGGCAGTGATCAATGTTCCCTGCATATCGGCAGTTTACGTTCCGGGGATAGAGAATGTGGAGGCAGACTCCCTGAGCAGAGCATGCGCCAGGGAGAATGGTCTCTCAACCCCGAGGTCTTTCAGTTCCTTTGTCACAAGTGGGGGACTCCACGGTTGGACCTGTTTGCGTCTCGCCACAACCACAAGCTTCCAGCCTTTGTGTCTCTATCCCAGGATCCTCTGGCAGTGGCAGTGGATGCCATGTCTCTTGCCTGGAAGGATCTGGGGTTCCTGTATCTTTTCCCCCCATTCTCCATGATAAGCAAGGTGGTGCGCAAGAAGAGGTTCGCAGACATCGTGCAGCTGGCAGTAGATCAGTACGCCCTGCCCAAGTTTCCAGATCTGCTCACTCAGGGGCAGCTATGCCATCCCAATTTACAAATGCTGGTTTTAACAGCCTGACTGCTGAAACCTCCATCTTGATGGAGAAAGGGCTGCCTGCTTCTGTTGTTAATACCATGATTCTGGCTTGGAAGAAGTCCTCGTCATCTATCTACTAAAGGGTATGGCATGCTTACATTGACTGGTGTGAGTCTAAGTCACTTCCCTGTAGGTTGTTTTCTATCCCCAGGATTCTGGAATTCCTGCAACGTGGTGTGGATTTGGGTCTTCAACTTAGTACCCTCAAAGGTCCTGTTTCAGCTTTGACCATTTTCTTCCAAAGATCCTTTGCCAACCATCGTCTGGTTAAGACCTTTTTTCAGGGGGTTACTTACGTGTGTCCTCCACGTAAGCCTATGTTACCAGTCTGGGATTTGAACTTGGTCTTATCTGCCTTGCAGAGGTCTCCCTTTGAGGCCCCTTTGTCCATTTTGACGCTTAAGGTAGCCTTTTTGGTGGCTATCACTTCTGTTGTGTTTCTGAGTTGGGGGCGCTTTCCATCAAACCTCCTTACTTTGAGAGACACCAGGACAAGGTGGTGTTTCGTTTTAAGCCAGATTTTCTGCCTAAGGTTGTGTCTGCTTTTCATCTCAATCAGGACATTGTTTTGCCTTCTCTGTGTCCTAATCCTAGTAACCTAAGGAGAGGGCTCTACATTCCTTGTATGTGGTCAGGAACCTGAAGTTCTATTTGGTGGCTACTGAACCCTTCAGGAAAACTGATGCTCTTTTTGTGGTCCCTTCTGGTCCTAAGAAGGGTCTGGCTCCAGCTAAGTCTACCATCAGCAAGTGGATCCGTCAGGCTGTGATTCAGGTCTATTCTGCTAAAGGGAAGAATCCTCCCTTCCGCCTTACTGCTCATTCCACTCGTGCTATTGGTTCCTCTTTCAGCACCAGGCTTCTGTTGAACAAGTTTGCAAGGCCGCTACTTGGTCTTCTGTCCATACTTTTTCTAAGTTTTACAAGGTTGATGTTCGGGCTTCAGATGATGCTGCTTTTGGCCGCAAAGTTCTGCAGGCGGCAGTGGTTTAATCTGCATGTTGTTGCTTTTGGGGATCCCACCCTGCCTTACGGACAATGCTATTGGATGTCCCAAATGTAAGGAATTATCTTTGGAGCAGGACATGCTGTATACTTAGAATAATACAATTCTGTGATTACTCACCTGTAGAATTGGTATTATACGTATACAGCACGTCCTGCTCCACCCCACCCTTGTTATCATTATTCTTTGTACCTCTGTATGGTGATTGTTATCATGTTTCATGGTTAAAATTGTTGATTATGGGTTTAATTCTCCCGGCTTCTTGCTAACTGCTTTTCAATACTGGGGAATTTGTGGGAGGTCCCTGGTATATAAGGGGCCGGGAGGAGCCACTTTTTTGCTGTCTCTGCAGTCCAGCACCATCTTGTGGATGTATAACCCAAACGTAAGGAATTATCTTTGGAGCAGGACGTGCTGTATACGTATAATACCAATTCTACAGGTGAGTAATCACAGAATTGTATTATCTCAATATTGCATACAACAGGCGGGGATCCAAAAATAGCTAAGGAGCTCAGTGCTGAAGCAGCTGACCCAGGTTAAAGTGGACCAAACTGGTCCAGGAGTTTGAGACATCAGGGTCGGCTTAATCCGCCCAGGCCATCGGGGGCGCCTCTGGCACAGCCATCCTGTTTTTCTGCAGATAGGTTGGGGTCATTGTTAGTAGTGACAACTATACATTAGGCCTTGTAGCCGGAAGCAGCGACGTGCACAGAAGCCGGCCATGGAGTGTGCTGTCCCATCAGAGAATACTGCATAAAACCAGAGTGGGCCAGAGATCAATCAACCAGGAGGAAAGTGAAGTCTAGTCTTGTATTTTTTTTCTATTGACGCAAACTTTGATGCAGGTAGTGAATAGCAGAGGGAGGATTTGCAAGGAAGCCCCTTTTAAATAAGCACTTTCTTAAAATTCAGAATGGAAAGCAACACGCAGAGAGAAATTGCCGCTATGAAGCTTTGCGAGGGCCACCCGAATATAGTGAAGCTGCATGATGTCTACCATGATCAGGTAAGCGGAAAACCATTAGATCCTGTTGTCGGATTGGATTTGTCTTGATTTATTTAGATTCAATCATTTACCTCCTCAGCTTCACACATTCTTGGTCATGGAGTTACTGAAAGGGGGAGAGCTGTTTGAGCGCATCAAACGGAAGAAGACATTCAGCGAGTCAGAGGCGAGTTACATCATGCGCAAATTGGTGTCTGCAGTCAGCCACATGCATGACGTTGGTGTCGTTCACAGGGACCTGAAGCCAGAGGTACTTCTAGAGGTCTAAAGGGGCTATTTACAAAAGTGCAGGGAGCTTATTTTTCTGTGTTTCCTATAATTTGATTGGTTAAGTCTGAGGCTGGGTAGGCATCAGGGCAGAAAAGGTATGAGTTTTAAAGCCAATTAAACCGGACCTTGAGCACGATTTAATGAAAAGCCCAAACCCTTAAAAACTACTCCCCAGTATCTAAAATTAATATATTTTAAGTTTTTAGTCACTTTTTATTCTTTCCCCCACCGGGCTGCAACTCTGTTTTCTTGATTTAGAAGCATGACATACTGAGGAGAGGAGAGTGGGATAAAGTGCAGGGAGGGGGGCTTATAGCTGTGCTTTGCACAGACAGAGCTAAGCTGGGGTCAGGGAAAGGACAGCAATCCCAGAATGCAGAGCGACACAGTCCATGAGCCGCCATCTTGGATGTTTAAAGGCTCATAACATGCAGTAGATGCAGGTAGGATGATTTTTAATGTGAGCAATCTGTATGAACAGGGTGTGAGAAACATAGGATATGCTTTTATTCAGGGGGAAGATCCTCTTTAAAAAGCATCTCTGGGGGCCCATGGGGCCCAGCCATGCCCAACCACCCACAGAAGACTTCAGGGACATCCTCTAGCATTCTCCAGGGGCATCGTAAATCGGGATGCCCTACCGGTCGCCCATAAACTCAGCTTTTCCTGCGGCTCCCACAGTGCTCTCTTCGCTTACAGCTGCATCTCCAGCTTCCCTGTAGCTGTGGCGTGCTCCAGCGCCCAGCCATTTGTATAGGTTGGGGGTGGGAGCCGTTGCATTTCTACAGGAAAGCAGGGGATGAGGCCAGCTGGCTGATCACCCCAGCCAGCACTCTTGAGATCTGTCGATCAACGATCTAAAACAGTGGTGTGCAGGCATGGCCTAAGGTACTCGGGCAGGTGGGGGAAAGGGTTGTGGAAGGGAATAGCGCAGACCTAAAAGGGGTGCAACATACAGCAATGTTTTCCCAGGAACTCCAATTATTATTCTCTAAAATGTGAACAGTGATAAAGCAGGTTCCAGAGGCTCTGACCTAAAGGTTGTATGGTACCTAAAAAAAGGCTAACCATAAGCAGAAGCCTATCCACATACATTGCTTGGCCTTCTACTCATCAAGGAGCAGGGCACCTATGTCTCAGCGCAAGAGTAGGACAGAGATAGGCTGCCTCCAACTGAGCCAAGAGTAGACCATATCTGTCCATACTATGAGTCCGGGGTAGGCCACCTTCCTCTGAACCAGGAATAGGCCACCCTCCTCTGAGCCACATTTAATTGAACCAGGGGTAGGCTACCTTTCTCTGAACTAGAAGTAGTACAGCACGTCCTGCTCCAGAAGATTCCTTACACATGGGTTATACATCCACAAGATGGCGCTGGACTGCAGAAAACAGCTTGTGGCTCCTCCCGGCCCTATATAAGTCGGGGGCCTCCCACAAATTCCCCAGTTTCTTTCTGCAGTCTGCGCTGAGAAGATAGAAGATAGCTCTCTATGTGGCGCAGGTGAGCGGGGCTTATATGCCCACGGCCCTGCAGGACTATTCCCACCCGTTCCGTACCATGTACTGCCTCCCAGCCTCGGCTGACAAGTTTCGGGTGAAGGTAGGTTAGTAGCACCAGTTAAAGAGGTGCTGAGGAGCTAGGCTTTTAGCTTTTAGCTATTACATTACAGAAACCATCTCAAAGAGAGACTATCTAGGCATAATATTTCAGAATATTACAGAACCCACCTGATTTATACCAGTATATGTGCGATGGTTAGTCCCAGGTGGAGAAGTTCACTTAATGTACTAGTGTATGGTTAGTTCCAGGTGAAGAAGTTCACATATACTGGTATAAATCAGGTGGGTTCTGTAATTCCAGCACAATATCCTTAATATTAACGCAGATCAGAACACAATTGTGAACTATAAATACAAGAATTAATTCATGTGGGAAAAAGAGTAAAGCTAATATCAGAAATATTATGCCTAGATAGTCTCTCTTTGAGATGGTGTCTGTAATGTAATATGAGCAATAATGTAAACAAAAATATATATTTTATATTTTTTCTGATGCATTAGGGCACTGAGGAAGCCATTACTGGCGAAACATGTTTGCCCTGACTGCTTTGATCGACATACCAGTAAGATAAATGAAATTAACCATATTGGTCCAGCGTGATATTGCTGTGTATACAAACAATTAGTGAATACCTTCAGTTGCTACTGCTAACTTCTTTTTATTCATTTGTATGTTTTGTATGTTTTCTAATGATGTTTGTAACAATGCTGAAATAATAGTATGTCTGGATCAAAATGGATCCTGTCTTTTTTAATTATCAGACTCAATAAAATAATTATGTTTTAAAGAACTCTGGTGAGGTGTGGTGGGAAAGCTGGGTCTAGGGAATATTGGGGATTGGGCCTAATCCCCAACAATCAAATTGGATCCATAAGACCCATTCTGGATTTGAAGCTTCTTTACAGGTTCATCAGAACCAAGAAGTTCCGCATGGAGACTTTGCGCTCAGCCATCCTTTCTCTTTGTCAGGGGGACTTCATGAGGTCCATAGGATGCTTACCTTCATGTACCGATCTTCCCAGCACACCAGGGATTCTCAGGTTTGTGGTGGGAGATCAGCATTTTCAGTTTGTGGCCCTACCGTTCGGGCTGACCTCGGCACCAAGGGTGTTCACCAAGGTGCTGGCGGGTATAATGGCCCTTCTCAGAGCCCAGGGATTTCGCATTGTGCCGTATCTGGACGACCTTCTCATTATGGCATCCTCTCTCAGACAGGCGGAGCTAGACACCAGGACGGTGGTGTCAACGCTGGAGAGGTTCGGCTGGGTGATCAACCACCCCTTCTTTCTCCCCGTCAAGGGAGATTGCATTTCTGGGCATGAATCTGGATACCATTCAGACCAAGGTGTTCCTACCTCAGTTGAAGGTGCGGATGGTTCAAGATCTGATACGTCTTCTTCTGTCCAACCCTCGCCCGTCTATCCGGCTAGGGATGAGACTGGTGGGGTTGATGGTGGCTTCCTTCGAGGCAGTCCCCTTTGCTCAGTTACACATGAGGTCGCTCCAGCTCCATCTACTGTTGGCTTGAGACAGATGTCCGCTGTCATTGGATCAGTCATTTCTGATGTCTCCCCTGGTTCGGCAGTCTCTTCAGTTGTGGCTGGAACCAAGGAACCTTCTGAGGGGCAGGTCTTTTCTGATCCCTTGTGGGGAGACGGTCACCACGGATGCCAGACTGTCGGGCTGGGGGGGGGGTGTTTCTGGAAGGAACATCAGTTCCAGGGGCTGTGGGGTCCTCGGGAGGCCCACACCCCCATCAAGCTCAACCACAAGGCATTCCGGTCCCTTTGTCACAAGTGGGGGATTCCGGAGGTGGATCTCTTTGCCTCACGTCACAAGCTTCCTGCATTTGTCTCTCTGTCTCAGGATCCTCTGGCCCTGGCAGTGGACGCCTTGTCTCTTGCCTGGAGGGATCTGGGTTTTCTGTATCTGTTTCCCCCCTTCTCCGTGGTAGGCAAGGTGGTGCACAAGCTGGCGCAAGAGAGTGCGCCAGCAATTCTGGTGGCCCCAAGGTGGCCAAGACAGGTTTGGTTCGCAGACGTCGTACTGCTGGCGGTAGATCAGTTCAGGTTGCCCCTGTTTCCGGATCTGATCACTCAAGGTCAACTTTGTTACCCCAATTTACAAACGCTGGCTTTGACGGCGTGGCTGCTGAAACCTCCATCTTAAAGGAGGAAGGTTTGTCTGATGCTGTAATTCAGACACTTGTTAGAGCTAGGAAGATATGTTCCTCTAACATCTACTACAGGACTTGGAGGTCCTATATTGACTGGTGTGAGGCTAGGGCATTGCCTTGCAGGGTGTTTTCGATTCCTAGGACTTTGAATTTGGTTCTGTCGGCCATCCAGGCCGGTGCAGGATGTTGCACTTTCTATGCTTACACAAAAGATTGCCTTTTTGGTGGCTATTACATCTGTTCGTCGTGTCTCTGAGTTGGCGGCTCTGTCCATTCTGGCCCCTTACTTTGAGAGACACCAGGACAAGGTTGTCTTTCGCTTTAAGCCAGATTTCCTTCCTAAGGTGGTTTCTGCCTTCCATCTCAATCAGGATGTGGTTCTCCCTTCCTTGTGTCCTAAGCCTAGCAATGACAAGGAGAGGGTCCTGCACTCTTTGGATGTGGTTCGTTGTGGGAAGTACTATTTGGTGGCTACATCTTCCTTTCGTAAGGCGGACGCCTTGTTCGTGGTGCCCTCCGGGCCCAGGAAAAGGTTTGGCAGGCGCAAGTCTACCATTAGTAAATGGATACGTCAGGCCATTGTTGGGGCCTATACTGCCAAGGGGAGGGTCCCTCCTTTTCAGATCACTGCTCATTCTACTCGTGCTGTTGGGGCTTCTTGGGCTTTTCAGCACCAGGCTTCTGTTGAACAAGTTTGTAAGGCTGCTACTTTGTTTTCTGTTCATACTTTTTCCAAGTTTTATAAGGTTGATGTGCGGGCCTCAGCGGATGCTGTTTTTGGCAGCAAAGTTCTGCAAGCTGCAGTGGTTTAATTTGTGCACTATTGCCTGTTGGGATCCCCACCCTTTTTTGTACACTGCTATTGGATGTCCCACATGTAATTAATCTATCCGAAGCAGGGTGTGAGACATACTTAGAATAATACCATTTTGTGATTACTCACCTGTAAAATGGGTATTATAAGTATGTCTCACACCCTGATTCGTCCCACCCTGAGTTGTATCTTGGATCCTCTATATGGTTAAATTTTTCTCACGTGGGCGCGTCTTCGCGCTCTTCGGAGGGAGGTGGGCGGGGCGGGTGACGCATTTTGCATCACTCCCCCGCGGCCTGCCCCTCGAGGTATATGTCCGGGCGCCATCTCGTCTTGGCGGTGCGGCGCGGCTGGCGTCTCGTGTGCGGTCTGTAAGTGCCCTCGCAGGCTATTTTTTATCCATTACTGTGTTATGCCTTGTGCTTACGGGATCTTTTTCTGCCTTACCGTCCTTTACTTTCATTAAGGGGATATTGTCTAATATATAAAATCCTCCCACTTCCCTTGCGGTGCATTGGCATCCTGGGTTTGCTTCGGCATTATTCCCATTTGGCCTTGCGAGCTACAATAATCACCATATGGAGGCTTCTGAAGACATTGAGTCCGGGGTTCCTTCGGGACAAGGCCGGTTCTGTACTGATTGTGGGATTTCCCCTGTTCCTAGCGACTTCAAGGTCTGTCTCTCCTGCGCCCAGCAGACTGTTGCGCAGTTGTCTGGGATGCCCCGGCTGAGGGCCGCCTCCCCTGAGGCCTTGCCTACTCCCTCTCTCTTGCATTCGGCTCCGGTTGTGGCACATGCTTCTTGGGATGCCCAATCTGATTTTGCTACTAGATTGGCTGATCTGGAGAGGCGGATGGGTGGTTATGAGCCGCGCAAGGCTATTGGCAAGACACGCCATTTGATTGATAATTCCTATGTTTGCCCCATGACTTCTGAAGCACTGGAAGACATTGTTGGTTTTTCCCCGGAGGGGGAATTATTGTCTGAATCTGAGGATCAGAATAAGTCTTTTGATGAGCCAAAAACTGGGTCCAAGCCTTGGGATACAGCTGATACTGATAGGCTTCTTGCCCATTTATTTGAGGTGCTTGAAATTGCTCCCCCTGTTGCTCCCCCACAGCAGAATGGAGAATTATTTTGTGCTGCTAAACCACGCTGGGAATTCCCTGCTCAGGCTCATTTTAATAATCTCATTTTACATGAATGGGAAAACCCAGTAGGCTTCCAGGTGTACCTAAAAGCTGGGACAAAAGGTATCCCTTTCCCATGGATACCGCTAAATGATGGTGTTCCCCACCTGAGGTTGAGGCACCAATTCTGGGACTATCTCATACCTCTGTGCTGCACTCACCTGATACTACCACCTTAAAAGATGTGGAAGACCGGCACATTGATCAGCTGGCTACACATGCCCCTCGATTCAAAGAGCAAAAGTTAAGTGATTTCGTATCGAGAATCGTAAGTTTGGGTGGGTGTTTGTCATTTTTTCTGGTTTTTTTGTCCATTTCGTATTCGTACGATCGTTCGCGCATAGACGTATATGAACATACGCATTTCGTACGAGAATCGTATAATTTGCGTTAGTTCGTGTGTTTTTCCCGTCCAAATCGTATTATTTGCGTTAGTTCGTGTGTTTTTCCCGTCCAAATCGTATTATTTGCGTCCGATCCTATTTTTTACGTCCTTCACATGGGCTTGCGCCCAATTCAGAGAGGTGATTGCTAATTGTTTTGAAGCCCATTAAAGAGCTGCTTTACGAAATGTTTGCCGGCAGCTATTTGGCCTCGGGAGTAGGATGGAGCGGAGCGAGTTTGTGGCACATCAAGGGCTTATGCTTTTTGGCATTGAGTTGATCGAGATGTCTGAGAGCAGATTGCCCCTGCGTCGTCGCATGAACATCGATAGCATGAATGATGTTGAGCTGTTCGAGCTGACCAGGCTTAATCGCGCTTCCCTCCATAAATTATATAGTGAGCTGCGGCCATGGTTAGCCCGCACCACAAGGAAGGGGCATGCAATTTCAGGTATGACCAAGATGCTTGGCTGCCTGCAATTTTTGGCGAACGGCTCGTTCCAGAGGCTGGGTGCCCTCTCCGTGGGGATGTCACAGCCTACGCTGAGCCGCGCACTATCTAAATTTTTGGAAGGCATGGCTGCCATAACTCAAAAATATATTTATTTTCCTGATGATATGGCAGCCAGAAACGCCATTAAGCTTGGGTTTTATAATGTGGCCGACATGCCCAACGTTATTGGTGCAATTGACTGCACACATGTGGCACTCGTACCTAGGGCAGCCGACGAGTATATATATAGGTATTGAGATTGGTTATTATGTTGCCCAACGTGTCATGTCACCTGTTTTCCTTTGCGGCAGCATATTTGTTTATCCCTCATTTGTGTAGCTGCTTTATCTCGGCTTTTCATTAGTATTTCCCAATAGAGTGCAGACATGTTTTGTGTTTAATTTATTATTTTGGGTCAAATATCAATTACCCTTTTTGTATGTTTTTGCCTTAAGGAATCGTAAAATGGGACACTCACTTAATGTCCAGGCCGTGGTTGGTCCGGATATGCGGTTTATGAGTGTCCTTGCCGGCTACCCCGGATCGTCCCACGACTCCTATATCCTCCGGCGATCTGGGTTGTTTCGGAGATTTGAGGCAGGTGAATTTTCGGGGGCATGGCTGCTTGGTAAGTGTGTCCTATTTGTGTGTTATTAAATGTGGCATTAATCTTGTATTTGTTGATCTGTTTGTTTTGGAAAACTTGACAGAAGCGTCCAACTGCCTTTTTCTTGGCTCATATATTAGGAACTTACCCAAAAAATCCTTGTCTCGCTTTGGCCTTCAGAATGTTTTCCCTTTAGTTAGGATGTCTGTAAGTTCCTTGTGCCTAAATATATTGGTTTGGAGTTTATACCCAAGGATCTTTGACATTTGGCTCCTTTTGTACTATTGGTCGTTAAATGTCAAAGTGGACTTAAACTGCATACATTGTAGTTTCCAGAGAAATGTGGCTAGGGATCTTTGACATTTGGCTCCTTTTGTACTATTGGTCGTTAAATGTCAAAGTGGACTTAAACTGCATACATTGTAGTTTCCAGAGAAATGTGGCTAGGGATCTTTGACATTTGGCTCCTTTTGTACTATTGGTCGTTAAATGTCAAAGTGGACTTAAACTGCATACATTGTAGTTTCCAGAGAAATGTGGCTAGGGATCTTTGACATTTGGCTCCTTTTGTACTATTGGTCGTTAAATGTCAAAGTGGACTTAAACTGCATACATTGTAGTTTCCAGTGAAATGTGGCTAGGGATCTTTGACATTTGGCTCCCTTTTGTACTATTGGTCGTTAAATGTCAAAGGGGACTTAAACTGCATACATTGTAGTTTCCAGTGAAATGTGGCTAGGGATCTTTGACATTTGGCTCCCTTTTGTACTATTGGTCGTTAAATGTCAAAGTGGACTTAAAATGCATACATTGTAGTTTCAAGAGAAATGTGGATAGGCCCTCAGCAGCATCCTAATTGTAACATGTCTGAAAACTACAAATATATGTAAAATACAAATACCCTTGGCCGTGCAGATGTTTGTTAATTAATTGGTATATAGAAGTTCCATTTTTATTTAGGTTATACCTTAGTGCAATTTTTGGGGGCCCTAATGTGCCCTGTTTTTTTTGGGGAACACTTTACCTTACATCATTATGATATCTGTGAATTTTTTGGTGTTGGTTGTGTTGCCTTTTTAATTTTGATTACATTTAATTCTCTGTTTAAGGTGATTCCGGGTACCCACTTCTACCCTGGCTCATGACGCCTGTGCTGCGGCCCCAGGATGCCTCTCAGGAAGCGTATAACCGTGCGCATCGCAAGACCCGGGCTGTTGTGGAGAGGGCCTTTGGTCTGCTGAAGACACGTTTTCGTTGCCTTGACCATACTGGGGGGGCCCTGCAATATGATCCCAAGAAAGTGATCGACATTATAATGGCATGTGCTGTTTTGCACAATTTTGCCATCCTGGAACGTGTCCCACGTTATGTGGACAGCCTGCCCTCTTCAGCCGTCGAGGATGAAGCCGAGAATTTTGAGGGGCCCCCCAGTGAGTCTGGCCAATCTGTTAGAGCCAACCTGATCAGCCAGCATTTTAGTTAACTTTTTTCCCTGTCTCACCATTCTGTATGTCTGTGTTATCCTTTTGGAAACATATGTTGTTTTGCCCTAATGTGGCATTACCTCTAAGTAAAACATTTCGACCTTAATTGTTGCCTAATGTATTTCATGTAGTTTCCTTAGCTTTCGCTGTGCATTGTTACACCTCTTCCAACCAAAATTATCTGGTTTAGGCCAAGCTGTTACAAAAGTCTTCCCACTAAAAACGCCACAAGTATTGGAAGTTAAATTTTTGTTTTACTTTGCAAATGAAAAATTATAGTGGTTAACAGAAATCAGTCCACATACATCTGTGGTAACAAATGGATAACATTAAAAAAAACATCGAGCACATCTACACCTGGAAGTGAGTGGCACAACCAAACAAGGACACCCAGTCCAAAGGCCAGCCTAGTCCAGTCATTAATATTGCCTGTGCCCAGGGATATTTGGGCATGGCCATAATGTCACACAAACATGTCTGCAAACAGGAGGAGCACCAACCAAATACATAGGTAAAGCCATAAGTGGCCAGATAAACTCCACATAGACCTATGGCATTGGCTAGTGGCCTTAAGCATTACTCTAAGGAGCTATATGGGAGCAAATACAAAACACAACCTGCCAGAGCAACACAAAATGGATTGTTTGAAACCTCAAAGGACAAGTAAATACAGTGGGGGTTAAGAGAAAAGATGTCCCACACACCCATGGCTTAATAGGGTGGCTGCCCATAATACCCAGGTGGAGGTCCAGGTGGAGGTCCATGGGAATGGGACCTAGCCTGGGCCATGGCAGCATTGTGAATTTGAAACTGCTCCACAATGTTTCTCTGCATATTGGTCATCTCAGCCATGGCTGACTGGATGCCATTACTTGAATTGGCCACGTTGCTGTTGAGGGTACGCAACTCCGCGAGGATGCCCTGTAGACTGGTATGGATGTTCACCATGTCGGCATGCCTTTGCTCACGCTCTGTAACGAGCTGGGCGTCATAAGAGTCCCTTTGTTGGGTCCATAATTGAAGCAGGGCACTCTGCCTCCCCTGGGAAATTGTGGGGCGGCGTAATGGCGTCCGCCGCACAATTACCCTGGCTCTTGGGCGTGCCCTGCCGCGTGGTGTCGTACCCTCAACAGCAACCGGCCTGCTTTGCAAATCCTCAGCAGCAGAGTGAACACTGGGGACTGTAGTGTCAGTCTCCCCATGTGCAAGCACAATGGATGGAGATTCACTCTGCTGCTGAGGATTGGCCAGAGAAACATTATCGAGCAGTTCCAAATTGGGACCCAGGGGGAGTTCATCCGACGTGCCCTGTACGGAGACATCATCATCTTCCTCCATGTCCTGGATCTCTT
The DNA here is from genome assembly GCA_027917425.1 of Gastrophryne carolinensis. Classification (NCBI taxonomy): domain Eukaryota; kingdom Metazoa; phylum Chordata; class Amphibia; order Anura; family Microhylidae; genus Gastrophryne; species Gastrophryne carolinensis. The sequence continues at coordinate 44,101,543 of CM051244.1, read as the reverse complement.
CCATGAGTGTGCGGGTCTGTAGGGACATATCAAAAAAAAAAAGGCTAAGTTTGCGTCCCAATTTAGGATTTCAACAGTTTAACACATTCTTAAGCACTTGTTAGTATTTATGCTACTAAATAAACTTACCGAAAATCTCTGATCTGGGCTCCGATGCTGTACGGACCTGGTAGGCATAACCAAACTGGGGGGTGAGTTTACCCTTGCTGAGGGATCATGCTGGGCTGAAGAAGAGAAAAAAATACCACGTAAACACACACACATAACCTTTTTTTGGATAGGTAATCAAATATAGCTCTATTTGTAATATTATTCAACTCTAGAGCAATGGTGACCTTTGTTCAAACCCACGCAAGTTTACAGAGGTGCAATGGCTCGGACAAACTGCTAAGTGACCTCAGTTCTAAGTCATGAAGTGTACCCATTCAGCATCCAACTTTCAGGGCACATTTTTGGATTTAGCCTACCATTCGCTAGGTCCGGGGTACTCAAACAATTGTTTGAAACGCCCATTTAAAGGTATGTGGTGAGAGGTGAATGTCTGGCCATGGTGCTGACGCAGGGGGTGTCTAGTTAAAAATAAAGACACTGGTGGAGGGGCTGGAGCTTTCAAAGTGCCAACTAATAAAGGCTGCTTGCCCTTGCTGGGCTGGATGGGCCAGAGCTGAGGGGACAGGGATTGGATGTCTAAAGGGGGGAGTTAACGTATTGATGGTGATGTGATGGATGGAGCCAATCTGTTACAAATGTATGGGGCTTATGTGGGGGGGGGGCATGGGGGGACTGTGGCACATGGGCCAGAGCAGGGGCAGCGGGACACGATTGTGGCCAGTGAAAATTTAAATAAGTTACTGTGTACCTTGCAATGCCACTTCCTGGGCAGTACTTCATATTGCAATGCTATGTTTCACGGAGCCATGACATTGGGCAGGAGACCAACCACTACATGGCCGATCAAGGGGGCAGCTCTGAGCACGTCAACACAGAAGTAACTGAGTGCAGGGCTGTCTGGGCAGGGGTCCTTGAATGTGGTGGCAAGGCCCGCATTGGGACCCCGGGCCGCCAGTTGAGTCTCGCTGCTCTTGGTCACATATGTTTGTGGGTGGCTAATTAAATAGTTAACTCAAACACAACTCACACAACCAAAAGGCAAGCCATACATAATGATGTGTGTTTTGTGATTGCTTCAAAATATCTCACTTATCTTGCGAAACTTCATGACTTTAACAATACAATTGGACATTTGATCTTTGCCATAATGGCTGTGGGCCTAAATGTGTGATTCCCAGGGACCAAAAGAGGACACAAACAGCCACAGTAGTGCGAGGCCAAGCAAGGCAAACCATAGGGGCATCCCGTTATCTTGTTACTAGTGAACTGTAGATTATTTAGCAAACAGGCAAACATGCAGATTTAATAGTACTCACCGTGGGTACGGGTCGGGGAGTCTGTGTCCCTTAGACCAGCATGTCCACCGACCGCGACCGGATGGAGAAGTCCAAGCACAATCTCCTCAGCAGGGGTAAACTCCAATTTAGATGGAAAGCCACCTCCAGTTTTCATGCTGAAAAGAGAAAATCGTTTGGTATTCAGAAAAGGGGCATACAGCACATCCCAAACATTATATTTAGCGAAAACATTTATTTACCTGTAATTATGCCTTTTAATTTCTTTTTGCCGTACAGCATACTTCAGATCAGAGATTTTCTTCTGAATTTGGGACACATCTTTCCTCTCTTCCCCCGCTGCATTTACTTGTCGGAGGATGGTTTCAAACAATTCCATCTTGCGCTGCTTGGTGGTGTGTTTGGATTTGCTCCCATATAGCTCGTCATAGTATAATGTAAGGCCACTAGCCAATGCCATATTTTGGTCATGGGAGAATCTCCCACTCAACTGGCCGCGGCGCAATGTGCGGCCAGATGGTTGGCTTGGCTGCTCCTCCATGTGTGCAGACACATGTGGTGACATTATGGCCTGGGGCTGGGTAGGGGAATGGCCGGATTGGTGGCTTCCCAATGACTGGACTGGACTGGCCAAGGGACTGGGTGTTCTGGCGTGGCTGGCCACCGAACTTCCAGGTGTAGATGTGGTCATGGTTGCAATTCGGGGCCCTCTTGGGGGGCTAGGTTCCCGGCTGGTGCCAGGTCGGGGGCTCTGTTCCCGGCTGGTGCCAGGTCGGGGGCTTCTGGCCCTGGATGGGGTTCGGGCCCTGTAGGGGCTTCTGGCCCTGGATGGGGTTCTTCTGGCCCTGGATGGGGTTCGGGCCCTGTAGGGGCTTCTGGCCCTGGCTGGGCTTCTGGCCCTGGATGGGGTTCTTCTGGCCCTGGATGGGGTTCGGGCCCTGTAGGGGCTTCTGGCCCTGGCTGGGCTTCTGGCCCTGGATGGGGTTCTTCTGGCCCTGGATGGGGTTCGGGCCCTGTAGGGGCTTCTGGCCCTGGATGGGGTTCTTCTGGCCCTGGCTGGGCTTCGGGCCCTGGATGGGGTTCTTCTGGCCCTGGATGGGGTTCGGGCCCTGTAGGGGCTTCTGGCCCTGGATGGGGTTCTTCTGGCCCTGGATGGGGTTCGGGCCCTGTAGGGGCTTCTGGCCCTGGATGGGCTTCTGGCCCTGGATGGGGTTCTTCTGGCCCTGGATGGGGTTCGGGCCCTGTAGGGGCTTCTGGCCCTGGCTGGGCTTCTGGCCCTGGATGGGGTTCTTCTGGCCCTGGATGGGGTTCGGGCCCTGTAGGGGCTTCTGGCCCTGGCTGGGCTTCTGGCCCTGGATGGGGTTCTTCTGGCCCTGGATGGGGTTCGGGCCCTGTAGGGGCTTCTGGCCCTGGCTGGGCTTCTGGCCCTGGATGGGGTTCTTCTGGCCCTGGATGGGGTTCGGGCCCTGTAGGGGCTTCTGGCCCTGGATGGGCTTCGGGCCCTTCTGCGCGGCCTGGAGGGGCTTCGGGCCCTTCTGTGCGGGCTGGAGGGGCTTCGGGCCCTTCTGTGTGGGCTGGATGTGCTTCGGGCACTGCTGTGGGGCCTGGGTTGGCTAAGTGCCCGGCTTGAAAGCATGGGTGGTGTGGGCTCCCTTGGGCGGCCTCTTCTGGGGGCAGAGGTGGTGGTGGCTGCTGTGGCCTGTTTTTTGGCCGCAGGGGCACGTGCCTTTGGGGCCCTTTTTTGGGAAAGGGAGGGTCCAGTGTCCCTTGGTGGGGCCGAGGTGGTACTTGCCTTCTGGGCCTTCTGGGACCTTAGCTTCTTCGGTCGTTGCTGGGACCTGGTTGTTGGGCCCTCAGAGGTCTGGCTTTGCTGGCCGCGTTTAGCTGCTGCCTTTTTTGGTGCCATTTTGTCCAAAAGCTCTAAGAGAATGAGCTTTGGGTGCAGGGACCTTTAAATCATGCGCCCAGCGTCTGACGCCTATGCGCACGACTACGCGCTCGTACGGACGTACGTTCGTGCGGAACCAGGAAACCGCTGGGGTTTCACTTATCTGCTGCCTGGAAGAAGACTAAAGATGGCGCCCACTATCTTCACCCGTCAACAGGAAGAGATCCTCATGCTGGTAAGTGGCTGCCTGTGCATTTTAATAGAATAGTCAATGATGGCCTAAATGTAAATGATGCGTTGGGAACTAGTTTGGGGTCTCTTAATGTTTAATCACTGGCTCCTCACACTTCATCCTCAAGGGCCGAGCCTGGCCACGTTTTCACCTGTCTATGCTGATGTCCTAATTCGGCCAATTGCTCCGGCTTAGCAACAGTTAATTAACCTGTGGAGTAGCGGGGCGAGCTGTCAAACCTGGCCTGTCTCGGACCTTGATGCGGATGTTTGCGGAACACTGTTTTCCTAAGCCATAAAAACACAACGGGAAGCCACACACGTGGGCCAAAAGCCAAAGCATTAGGCTACATCTTGGATCTTTAAAACATCCTAACATGCCATAGATGCAGCTGGCCTGATTCTTGATGTTGGCTATTATCTGTATGTACATGGTGTGTGATACATATAACATAAGACCAGACTGTCAATCACAGTCAACGTCCTCTTTAAGGCACTCCCCAAAAATGGCGGCCATTCGAAATGTGTGTGTTAATGACATTAAATACTCAACTTGTGATGCAACACATATGGGTCTGTGTGTAAAAGTAAAAGCTCTGTGTCCATTATGTTTTTCAGATCATGCTTCAGCGCCGGTATGACTTCGCGCCCAATGTGTGCGAGAAAAGGGACATCGCCCGGGAGATCATCGCCGAGATCCACCGTGTCACCAGCACCACCTTCACTCACACCCAGATCATGCAGCATTGGTCGGACCTGAAGCGTCTGCACATGCCCCGGGTGCGGAGGTTTTTTGGGATCCATTTCCCAAGTAAGTACCAAGCAATTGCATGTTATATGTTCCAAATGTCTAAGTTATGCCTTTATTTATAATGACTTTTCTTTGGTAGTGTTGGAAATGGATTTCAGAATTCGCCGCACCCGGAGACGTACAGGCCGACCAGTGCTGCATGACTCTGCATCTGTGAGTGAAGGTGGTGGATCTCCCGGGCGACGGACCTACCCCTCCTCTGTGGCCTCCTCAGACCAGCCCCTGGACCTTACCACAGAGGAGGGGCCAAGGCGCGTGGGCGTGGAGTCATACCTGGCCACGCATGGGGAAGGCTCTGGTATGTCACTCTTCATGTATAGGCACAAAGATATACATGTCAGGCCAAAAACTAAGTTATCCTTTATTATGTATTTGTAGAAGCTTCAGGAGCGGGTGAGATAGTGGAGGAGGAGGCAGCAGAGATGCTTGAAGTCGATCCTGGCGAAGGTGAGTGATGTCAGCCAGACTGGGAGCCAGATATGTTGGGGATAGTGACTCTCTACAAAGACTAACCAAATGTCACATGTTTCTCCAGGGACTTCTTCACAGCAGAGCCAGGACCAAGGGCAGCCTGTTGGCCCCAACCAGCCATCTGTCGGCCACCAACTCCGTAAGTCTCCATGCCATGATTCAGATTAATGTTTTGTAAGCTAATAACACACACATAACTAAAGGCGTAGCCAATGTGTAGTTAACACTTTCATGTGGCCACTTCTTTAGCTTAAAGCGGACCCTAACTCGTATTAAGAACATAGGTAATAATTAGGCAACACACTGTACCTACAGATTGGAAACATAGAAAAACAGACTTCAGCCATCTAATGCATGTTAGGAGCGTGAAAACAGCCCATATTGGGGAATATGGAAGGCGCAATATTTACAGGCAGCATGGGATACAGATTGTAAAAAGGAAGGTGCTGCCATGCATTGTGGGAGTGATGACCTTTCCCTCCACCCAGCTATGCTCTGGATTCCCAACGCACCACTGTAACCTACTCCCCTGTACTTTATCCAACTCTCCACTCCTCATTAAGTGTTATGCTTCAGAGTCCAGATGGCGGCGCTGTAATAAAAATAAATCCCAAATTTACTTTGATCTGGTGCAGAATCATTTGGGAATAGTTAGTGGGTTTCATTAAATAATGTTCAAGGTCCGGTTTAAGGAGTTTAAAGACTTACCTGTGGGAAATGCATTAACTGTATCCCTTGGAAGAATGACATATGTCATGCATTTACATGTATTTGATTAACCCCAAATCTATTTCCAGCATACAAACCGGTCTGGGACTCCTATTTATGTTTCTTTCTCTATTGGTTCCAGGGATGATCCCCCAAACTTTGGCGCAGAAAAAAAAAAGAATGAAGGAGTTGGTGGCCGAGCTGCTGGCCATACAGGCGACGTTGGGGCCAACAGATGAAGAAGAGGAGGAGGATTAGTGCCCTTGGTCCTGGCTACTTTGGTTAAAAGTTTTAAAAATTTTGATATTTTTGTATAAATTTTAAAGTTTTGGGTTTTTCACACCCAAAAAAAATTTTACTCTGTTTTTAATGAAAGCCCAAAAAACTTTGAAGATGTTTGTGTAAAAAAAAAAAAAATAAAGGGGTTTCAAACCAAACACCCCAATAAAAAAAAAAAATTGAAACAAAAAAATATCCAAAATACACCAAAAAATTTTAAATAAATTAAATTTTAATACTTCATAAATGTGTCTTTTCTAATATGCGCAAACACAAACAATTACACAAACCAGAAAAAACACGCTTAGAAACATATAGACATATGTACATTATGTGGTTTGGGTAAGTTTTAGGGTCGTCAACATGAAGAAGGATGCAAGCGCTAAGAGGTTTAGGTAAGTTTGAGGGACCGAGAAATGAAGTTGGATGCAGGCGCTACGGGGTTTAGGTAAGTTTAAGGGACCGAGAAATGAAATTGGATGCAGGCGCTAAGGGGTTTAGGTAAGTTTTATGGACCGAGAAATGAAGTTGGATGCAGGCGCTAAGGGGTTTAGGTAAGTTTTATGGACCGAGAAATGAAGTTGGATGCAGGCGCTAAGGGGTTTAGCTAAGTTTTATGGACCGAGAAATGAAATTGGATGCAGGCGCTAAGGGGTTTAGGTAAGTTTGAGGGACCGAGAAATGAAGTTGGATGCAGGCGCTACGGGGTTTAGGTAAGTTTAAGGGACCGAGAAATGAAATTGGATGCAGGCGCTAAGGGGTTTAGGTAAGTTTAAGGGACCGAGAAATGAAGTTGGATGCAGGCGCTAAGGGGTTTAGGTAAGTTTGAGGGACCGAGAAATGAAGTTGGATGCAGGCGCTAAGGGGTTTAGGTAAGTTTTATGGACCGAGAAATGAAGTTGGATGCAGGCGCTAAGGGGTTTAGGTAAGTTTGAGGGACCGAGAAATGAAGTTGGATGCAGGCGCTACGGGGTTTAGGTAAGTTTAAGGGACCGAGAAATGAAATTGGATGCAGGCGCTAAGGGGTTTAGGTAAGTTTAAGGGACCGAGAAATGAAATTGGATGCAGGCGCTAAGGGGTTTAGGTAAGTTTAAGGGACCGAGAAATGAAATTGGATGCAGGCGCTAAGGGGTTTAGGTAAGTTTGAGGGACCGAGAAATGAAGTTGGATGCAGGCGCTACGGGGTTTAGGTAAGTTTAAGGGACCGAGAAATGAAATTGGATGCAGGCGCTAAGGGGTTTAGGTAAGTTTAAGGGACCGAGAAATGAAATTGGATGCAGGCGCTAAGGGGTTTAGGTAAGTTTGAGGGACCGAGAAATGAAATTGGATGCAGGCGCTAAGGGGTTTAGGTAAGTTTAAGGGACCGAGAAATGAAATTGGATGCAGGCGCTAAGGGGTTTAGGTAAGTTTGAGGGACCGAGAAATGAAGTTGGATGCAGGCGCTACGGGGTTTAGGTAAGTTTAAGGGACCGAGAAATGAAATTGGATGCAGGCGCGAAGGGGTTTAGGTAAGTTTAAGGGACCGAGAAATGAAATTGGATGCAGGCGCTAAGGGGTTTAGGTAAGTTTGAGGGACCGAGAAATGAAGTTGGATGCAGGCGCTACGGGGTTTAGGTAAGTTTAAGGGACCGAGAAATGAAATTGGATGCAGGCGCTACGGGGTTTAGGTAAGTTTAAGGGACCGAGAAATGAAATTGGATGCAGGCGCTAAGGGGTTTAGGTAAGTTTGAGGGACCGAGAAATGAAGTTGGATGCAGCCGCTACGGGGTTTATGTAAGTTTCTGGTTGAGGGTGCGCATGCGCAAGATCTTATAAACATAAGAACGCACGAATCTAAGAGGCCAAAAACCAATGAAAACCAGAGGCAAACGCAAGTAATTGGAAGAGCTGGACGATGGAAGCCGCCGACAAAACAGGCTGCCGCCGCAACAGGTGAGCACATGAACGTGATTTTTACGATTGCCAACTGACTGAGGCAAGTTCGGGAGATATCATACGAACGGACGTATCTTTTAGGATAGAAACGTATTTGCTTATTGAATCACTCGCAAGTTCATACGAACGCACGAGCGGACGTAAAAAATAGGATGATCGTGAGCAAAATCCAAGCTGTTACATGTTTCTTTGAATCAACCCAATGGTCTTGCCTGTGCAGGCACCGCGCTGCGTCCGGTGTGTGCATCTGCTATTACTACTGTGGCAATTAGAAGATTGATCAGATGTGCCTTGGAAGGTGGTTCTGCGGCTTTGGGCAGAGATGTATTTAACTGGCTTATGTATTGTGAGGAATTTACTTCTTATGTCCTTGCTGCCCTAGAGGATGCCATTAGAATGTGTGCCAGAACCTCTGCCCTGCTGATTGCCTTACGCCGCTCTGTTTGGCTGCGCCAATGGATGGCTGATATTGCTGCTAAGAAGGCTCTTACGGCGGGGCCCCTTTTAAAGGTCTGCTCCTTTTTGGAGAATGTCTGGATCTGTTTGCCAAGGAAGGTAAGCTGCCTCAGCACAAGAAGCCGCTCAGGCCCTTTCGGGGGTCCAGAGTTGCTTTGTCCCCCTTTTATTCCCCCAGAAGAGGAAGGGGAGCTTCCCCCGCGGGAGGCCGTGGTGAGTCATGGGGCAGAGGACGTGGCAGACCCGGTCCTTCCTGGGGTTCTAAGCCAAAATCCTCTCCCAAACCTCCGCAGGCATGAAGAGGCGCCCTCACCCATCCGGGTGGGTGGACGGCTTCGGTTTTTTGCTCACATCTGGAGACGTCTTGTCTCAGACCGGTGGATTCAGGAGGTAATCTCCTCCGGTTACAAGATAGAGTTTATAGCCTGGCCACCCCCACGATTCATAAATTCACGGAGGGCTCAGGACCCCCTGTCAGCTCAGTGCGTGTGCTTGGCTGTCCAAAATCTACTGGAATTGGGGGTCATTTGCCCGGTCCCTCTGCGGGAAAGGGGCATGGGCTATTATTCCAATCTTTTCACTGTTCCAAAAAAGGACGGATCAGTCAGGCCTATCCTGGATTTAAAGCTCCTCAACAAATTTGTCAGATTCAGGCACTTTCGCATGGAGACTCTGCGTTCTGCCATAAATTCCCTTTGTTCAGGGGACTTCTTGGCCTCTATAGACATTAAGGATGCTTGCCTTCATGTCCCTATTTTTGCAGGCCATCAAAAATGTCTCCGTTTCGCAGTGGAAGATCAGCATTACCAGTTTGTGGCTCTGCCATTCGGT